>CAHIKZ030000931.1:215000-552500 GCA_903632075.3 Acanthosepion pharaonis | reverse complement strand
AACCATTCTGTAAAATTATTTGCATATCCAATTATATTGCTTTCTGTTTTTATCATTTAGGTTTTGAAAAACCCTCTGCCATCCAACAGAGAGCTATCAAGCCCATCATTAATGGAAGAGATGTTATTGCTCAGTATGTATTTTTATTCCTTTTCTGCTGTAAATGTTTATCCTCCTCTTGTATATTTCTGATAATTTCCTTCTCTCTTTACTCGTAAACAATGCTGCAAAATGAGAAATGCATGAAAAACAGTCTCTTAAGTCTTGAATGTTTTTATATGCTTCTTGATACAAGGTAGATCTATTCAATATATAACATCAACACAGAATAATAGTTTAACAAGTTGGCTAATTATAAGCATTTTAAGAAAATTCATATATAGCTATTTTCATACATTGTCTAATTCTCTCAACTTGATCTCGGCTTTGGAAAACTGAAATAAAAATTATAGTAAGACCTAATCATCTCTGGATAGCCAACCGCAGTTTGATGGACTGACTTAGAGGTGGCTGAATTTGTGTTCCCAATTTTTATTAAACTGATATTACTTTGTAAAATATGTGAAAGAAATAAAACATTTAACAAAAGAAAGTTATAGACATAACAAATCTTTAATAATATATTGAAAATTAAAAAAAAAAAAAAAAATGAATAGAGTCCTATGTCTTCAAAGCTAGATCTTTATATTAGGTACCACCATGAGATCGCTGGAAAATGAGCATAGCAGGATAATAACGGCCTTAAACTTGACGAAAACAAAATTTTATCGTCAGAATGTTTGTTTTTATTAAGAGGCAAGAACAAAGTAATTTTTAATTATTTTTCAAAATTTTTCTGTCTTTATTAGAGCATTCTAACTTTTAATTGAAAAACATTGTTTCTCTTCATCAGCAAGTGTCCTACTAAATAACATGGCAGATTTTTGTGTACATTTTTTTTAATGGCAGTCATTAATTTTGAAAATCTTGCAAAAATAAAAATAATTGTCAGATTTTAATGAAACTTTCAGAAACTATTCACAAATGATAGAAATTATTATAAATATGTTTATTTATTTTTTTTAAAGTGATAGTAAAAAAAATTTCTATATTTATTTCCCCAATTAATTTTATGAAAACTTATGAAATTCTAATTTGTACAGTTTTAGTGATTAATTAGTTAAAAGCACAAGGCATTAAAGCAATTTTTTTTTTTTTTTTTTTTTTTATTTTATTAGTTGTGGAGTGATTTCACAGTGGAGGCTTGTATTTGTACCAAGTTGGTCCTAAAATAGGTTTGACATACAAAACGTTAGGAACTTGATGTAATGGGTATAACGCAGAGTAACCTAGTTGTGGCTGCTGATACTTTAGTATTCGACTAACTGTCTGACCAACCAACTCACTTACTTCTCGTTACTATTACTACTCCTACTTATAATAGGTGGGAGAGTCTATTAACTATAGAATAGGTGTGTTCCACTATAACCCCCCCCCCTGATAGGAGCAAACAGTTTTCTTTCTTTATTTTTTACAGGAAATATGAAGAGAAAACAAAAAAAAAAAAACTTTTTTTTTTTTTTTTTTTGCATTGTATCGTATCTACTACATTTTTGATCCACTTTTAAATGGTCAGTTGCCTTTTTCTCCTGGATCGGCGTACCTCAGGTAAAATTGTTGCAGTCATTGTTGGATCAAGCGTATCGAAAATCACCTCCATTGGTGTTTCTTCCACAGGATCGCTGTCAACCACATCTGAAAAATGTCGTCTGATCTGGTTACTGCACGTGAATTTTTCGCCTTTTACCAATTACATCCTATTGCCAATCCGCATTTTTATTTTTTGCTACCTCCATAGTGTTACCAGAATCAACCTTCCACTTTGAGCTTCTTAAGGATGGAGTCACAGTTTCTGTCAGTTCTTCTTGTTGTTCTATTTGTTCAGCCTCTAGCTTCTCTTTTGTTGATCTTGTGCTTCTTAATGTTGTCTGTGGTAACTTCAGTTAACTTAAATCATTTAATAATACTGCATGTCCTTGGTTGTGGGTAACTCGCTCCTCAGTTTTTCTCTGTGTCGGCTTCATCTTTACTGTCTGGAGCTTTTTTTCCACGTATATCATCGGTGTTACCCATTCAACTTTTTCAAGTACACCTGTATTCTCTAATCTGTCCAATTCTTTATCTGTTCAATTGAAGCAAACAGCACATTCTTTTTCTTTTTGAATACCTCCTGAGCGTTTTCTTTTAGCTGGAATTTTGCCTTCATCTTGGTACACGTTCCCAAACCTGGAGAAAAAAACAGTAGGAAATGTTTCCTTAAGTTTCTTTACTAATTTCTGGGCCTCGTAGTTTAAACTTTCTACCTTGTAACAGAAAGAATTTATCGTTAGATCCCATAATTGGAATACTGTTATCCAATTTGTACCAAGTAAGTTCATGGTATTTTCTATGACATAGTTTAGCTTTTCGCATTTTTTTATTTAACGTGACATTTGTAACAAATTCACCAATAAATTGTATTTTTTCTCCCTCGCGACCTCGCGATTTTCTTTGTCTTCATTAAAGTTGGTTTCCCCAACTTCTTCCACGTATGCAAATTTATGATAGATAGGTCGGAACCAGTATCGAGTTGCATTTTTATTTTTTTATTACTTATTTCGACAGTAACTTTTCTGGTTATTCCATTGTTCACCTCATTGGACTGTAATTTTCTTATTTTATTGTCTTTATTTTTTTACCTACAGTACGAGCTTTTATGACCCACTTTTTTACAGTTGAAACATTTTTTATTCCTAAAATTGCAATATCTGTACCAGTGAAGTTCACCACAAGCAAAACATGGCTTCAGGAGTTTTTGTTGATTTTTCTCTGGTATTTCACTTTTTGTTTGATAATCCGCAATTTTAGAATTCTTTTTGTTAGACTTTCTTTTTTTTAGCGTGTTTTCCTTGCATGTGAAACACCAGACTGTTCTATCTTTTTTGAATCTTTCTTTATGCTAACATATCTTGTGCAGTCTTCTGCCAATTTCTGTACCATAATACTTGGATCACTTTCCAATTTTGCCAGTACTAATTTTCTTGACTCTGTGTCTCTTTTCGATACCAGCCCCTGAACAAACACCAAGCACTTAAAATTGTCTGTGCTTAACTCTGCCAGCTTGAATTCTTCACAATGCTTATTCACATTGGCTGTGTACGTTATATAGTCTTGTTCGTCATCTTTCATCAGATTCAAACATTTCCACACCTTGTGAAACAAAGATGTCTTTTTACTAAATAATTCACTTAATATATTTATCGCCTCGGTAAATGTCAACTCGCTAGTTTTTTTCCGGTAAAATGTAGTTAACAAATTGGTTATCCTCAGAAGTTCTAATTTGCTTAAAAGAAGCCTAACCTTCTTTCCTTCAGACCACGTAGTGGCAGTCCTCGTTATACACGTCCGTATATTTTTATAATACTCTTCAAAAGTAATCTCTTCATCTGGACTGTACGTGAATATTTCAATTGAATTCCATATTGTATTCTCTGGGAAAAAATCATTTTGTAGATTTTTCTCTTTCCTCTTCTCAGTTATTTCCAGAATTTTGTTATGTTATGTTTTGTTTTGTTTTCCCTATGCATCTGTTCCATTTTTTGTTGAAATTGCATTTGTCTACTAAAAGTTTCCTCCTTTAGCTGCATCTGGAATGTTCTTTGTTGCTGTAATATTGTCATCTGTTGTTCCGACTGTAACTTAAAGAATTTCCGGAACATATTTTTGCATTCCTCCATCTTTGCAAAAATATACCCAATGCCTAAATATTGTAGATGGTGGGGAGCGGGGATCCTGCGAATTTGCTATTCTTTTCTCAGTTGAGAATACGACAGATTTTTTTGTTACTAAGTTGACTTCTTGTCTTTCGAAAAACTTTGCCAAGTTTTTTTAAGTGTGAATCTGAGATTTTGTCACCGAAATTGTGACAAGCAAGTTTTTTTCTTTTTCCTCCGTATGAGTACAAATTTTGTCACCAAATAATGTTGTGGTGAGCCAATTTTTTTTTTTTTTTTTTTTTTTTTTCTTCCAACGTATGAATCACAATCTTATAGTAAAAATAATGTTGTATAATAACAAACTTTTTTTTTCCAAATATGAATCCGAATCCCTCATCGCCAAATAATACTGTGGCGAACGAATTTTTTTTTTCCTCTGGATGAGTTTGAATCCTCATCACCAAATTATTCTTGTAAAAACAAATTTTTTTTTTTCTCTCTTTCCACCATATGAATCCAGAATTCCTCGTTTTCAAATTATGTTGTGGCTTGATTTCACAAGTGGAGACATGTATTTGTTTAAATTCATCCTGAATAGGTTCGGATTAAAAACGTTAGAACTTGATATAATAGGTATAATGCAGAGTAACCTAGTTGTTTTTCGATACTTTAGTATTTCAAAACTGTTTTGACATCAACTGACTGACCAACTGACTCAAATTTTCTCGTTACTATTACTACTCCTACTTATTATAGGTGGGAGAGTCTATTAACTATAGAATAGGTGTGTTCCACTATAACATTAGTTGACACTTTTCGACCTTAAAATCAGCTCTGAATTGTAACATACAAAACTCAATAAAACAAAGATATTATTTAATTTCAAAAGCCTTTAGTTGCTTTTACTTGTTTGTATCAAAATAGTTTAAATTCAAATATACGGAAGACCGGAAGCATCATGAAAACAATGTCCATCACATGGTTTGCATTGGTAGTAGCATAAACATTTTGACAATAAAATTCTGCTTTCATCAAATTTAAGGCCGTTTTTATCATGCTATGCCTACTTAAAAATAAGGAGGTAAATAAGTTGTTCACATAAAGCTAAACTGTCACTTGTGACCTTCCGTACTATAACTTTTCCTCCCGTAAGATGAAATCATGCATATGTTACTTGTCAATCTACACCTCTGTTAAGCCTGGCTTTCTATTGTTTGAAAGTACATTTTTTTTTTTTTTTTTTCCAGCACAGAAAGTAAGTAATGTTTGTTTTAAAATACATTAAATAAACTTTACAATTTCTAATTTTCTTAAATTAATTTTTGAAAAAATCATAAATGTTTTTTTTAAATGGAAACTTTCATTTTTTTAATAATTTCTAGTACATCCCAAATTTTTGTTAAAAATCTTATATTTTTTTTGATCAGCAAAATTGATGGAAAATTGATTGATTTTCTGTCAATTTTGCTGATCAAAAAAAAATACAAAATTTTTAACAAATTTTGGACGTTCTAGAAATTATTAAAAAATGTAAAAAAAAATAATCAAAAAATACTTTGATCTTTCCTTTTGTTAACATAAACATTTAGATGAGAAATTATTTTCATCAAGTTTAAGGCTGTTATTATCCGGCTATGCTCATTTTCCAGCAATCTCATGATGGTACCTACTTTATATTATTAATTTGTGCTTTTACCTGCCCCTCAATTGAATTTGTGGGTTGAAGATATAAACAGAAAACATTTGCATTGGGAGCTTTTTTTTTTTTTTTTTTTTTTTTAAACATGGGTGTTGATTTTCTGGTGAAAACTTTTGAACCTACCTAGTATATGTAGCTCACTGTAATCCATCGATTTCATTGTCTGGGGAGCCTATCTACTGCAGAGGTCTTGCTCTCTTTAAACTGTTGCTCTGTGTTTGTGTATGTGTGTCTGAACATGGTAACCTGTTAATTCCTTTTACTTAAAGTTTAAAAAAAAAAAAAAACATTTCCCAAAATTCCTTTGGAAAGTGTTTTTGAGATTAAAATATCAACTCTTAACATTGGATTGAAGCTAAATATACAAGTATAAATGTCACAGACAACATTTGTATTTTTATTTATTTTCAGAAATCTGAATGTTACTCATAGGATATGAGATGGAAAAAAAATATCTCTCTTATATTTGGTTTTCAATCTTAAGTGCCAAGCAGGGGTAGCTTCATAGTAAAATATTAAACCTTCAGAATTGTAGTTTTAAGAGACAAAAAGAAGAGATTTATAATGAAATAGTTTTGGAGATAGTGATCCGTTCATTTATCACTAATACATGTAATATAATTGGTTGAACAGTTTTAAAGTAAAGAATTATAATTTTTTTTGTACTGAAGATATTTATATAAATGTAACTTATTAATTTGAGTGTGTGTGTGTATAATAAACAGTATAACATTTACCGGCCTGAATGTCTGAGAAATTTTCATGGAAAATATTTGTCCTCCAATAATTTGTATCCTATAGAACAGACATTTTAAGATGATGTCTTATCGAAAAAAAGGATCATTCGATTACCCAACAAGCAATCGATTTTTACCATGGCTCAAAATGTTAAATATGGCACATCTGGCTAAATAATGGTTCCATATAATAAGGTTAGATTCCTGTTGTATTTTTCTATGAAAATTTTTGAACATTCAAAAGGTAAAAAATTATAATACTAAATAATATAAAACAACATTTAAAATATTTGTATCTATAAAAAAAATGTATAAACATAAAATGTCTTAAAATAATTGTCGGACTTTTTCCATTTAAAAATATATATATATATATATATATATATATGTATATATATGAGTTTAGACCGCAGCATTTTGCTGAGGTGGCCTTAAAAAAATAAGCCACATCCACATCAATTTTTGCCTTCAACTTAAAAAAGAAAAGAAAAAACTTTTTTTTTTCTTTTTTATTAAGAAGGAAAAATGTTACAATTTTTTTTTTTTACTAAAAAATCACGGGGACTTTACAAGAAAAAAATTTGACTAGATCCTTATGCAGATATATTTTCAAAGAAAAGAGGTAAATGAAAGGCATTTCAACAAATGTTTGCAAGTTTATTTCAATTTTGCAACATTTATGGCTATTGTAAATAAAATGTACATCATATGTAATACACACACATAACATAGTAATAATACATTTCATTTTAAAACAGAGATACTTAAATAGAATGGTCTCCTCAAAACAAAGAAAACTACATGTGTGTCAAAAAGTCAGGGAACAGTCTGACATATATACGGTAAATAGGAAACCGCCCCCTCCCCCAATCTGAAATAATAAAATTAATGTTTTTCGATTCTGACAAATTGCCTGAGTAGTGGAAGTTCTTCTGAATGCTAGGCAACATAAATTAGTTGTGAAAATATTTTTATTTATGAGAAATTACTAATTAATATTCATGTCGGAAAGTAAAGGATTGTTTTGGCATTTACTGTACATATTTTTTCAATAGTTATTTTAATTTTATGCTTAAAAAGCTTTGTTTTATTTTTATACAGTAATACAGAAATCTCATTCTTACCACAACATATTCTAAGCAATTAATGTTGCAATGCTTGATTTTCTTTTTTGAAAATGTTCCACTGCAGTAAAATCATTACTAATAATTTTAGTCATCATAATCTGTTATTTGTCAAAATTTTTTTTTTTTTAAGCTCTTTGTTTATTTTCATCAATTTTTTAAAAGATTTTATGTTAATATTACTTTTTACAAATAAAAACAAATTTTGCAAATTCTAAAAAAAATTGCCACGATGCTCTCATTTTAAGGGATTCACCAAGGCAATATTTACCTGTACCTAACTTAGACTAAACTCATCCCTGTGTGTGTGTGTGTGTGTGTGTGTGTATATCACAGCTGTTTAAAACCCTTGTTTTTGTCATATAGGAAAATCCAACATGGCGCGTAAACGAAATATTCGGCAAAAAATCTCATTCGTCAGTAACATTTTAAACACCTCATAGAATGTAAAGTTCTTAAAGAAAACCTATGCCAAAGTGTTTTCCTGAATCCTTGATGACTTGGCTGTCCGAAAATGGTAATATCAAGATGAAATAATGGAAACTGACCGTGAAAAATACAATTATGCGCAACAGGTTTTCGATCAATTAGTAAACTTCTGGACCTTTTTAGGGCAACCTTATAGGATCCAGACGGCTATTTTTTGCACATGGAATTATTCACTGGTAATTAATCTTCGATTTGGCTGTGGAAAATGTCACTCAGCGGTTACCATTAAGAAATTATGCCCAATTTTCTGAGAAAAATCCCCTTTTTTTATGAAAAAATATTTATTTTCGCTTCAAAATAACATCATTCAAAATTCATTCCTTTCTCTTTCATTTGGCATGAACATCATTGAATAAAAAGAAAGGCTAAATGGACCGGCGATGGGAAATACGAAAGATATGCGGCGAAAAAAAACAATGTCGGCTGCTAAGTGTTGTTGTCATCACCCGGGTCACGGGGTGTTAAAAACAAAACAAAACTCATCAAGCCATTGTTCAAACATAGGTTATATGAAGCCCTAGTAATTGTGAACCCTTTTTTTTTTTTTTTTTTTTTTTGCTTTTTTATCTGGGAGTGGTGGGTTTTATTACAACTTGTTCTAAGGTTTGCCGTCCGTTTATTGCTGGCTGGCTGGCTGACCTTTGACCCAGACGTCAAAGTCAGTTAGGTTTATTTTCCCTTATCGCTATTTTTTTTGGGGGAAAAAACTTTTGGTTTCTGGTGGTTAGGAATTGCAGATAAATCTCTTGCCTTTTTACTAAAGATTTCCGTGGCCAGGTGTCAATTTTTTAACCCTTGGCAGTCATATAATTGAAAATTAACAATGGATTTTGTCGCATTTTGAACCCCTAGGAATGTTGATTTCCTTCAAAACTCTCAATTTTATGCCTGAAATAGTTTGATTATGATTTAGGCTTTCTGATTTTCAAAAAAAAAAAAAAATTGGTTAATTTCCCATTAATGGGGAAATATTTGTTTAGAACAAGAAAAAAATGCAAAATTTTCACTATTTTTTTTTCACATTTTACCCACTGAAAAAAATTTTGAGTCATTTACACCAGCTAATTTTACTTTTAAATGAAAGAATATATCTTTTGCTTTCAGAAAATACCTAGTTTCACGGGGTTCAGATCAAAAGTTTCCTTGATATTAGTTTAGATGATGATAAAACAGTCATTTTTCAATATTTTACCCCTAAAAAAGTATGAAAACCCATATTTTGAGAGAAAATAAGCTGTGACAAAATGACTTTTGCTATTTTTGTGATGATTTTCACTTGGGAAAGAAAACTTTTACCATAGGAAACCTGAATTGACTTTATTTAAGTTCAGTGGGTCTGTAGGAAACCTCAAACAGCTGTGATAGATATATATATATATAGTTGAGTAATGAATATCTTGGTAATCCATATGGATAATCCCAAGGAGCATACTTGGAAGTGAGGTCTGATGATCCAGGGAGCAAGAAGATCCCTGTGGAAATAAAATCCCTTCCCTCTCTAATTTCAACCACGTCTCTTACACTATCTCTCACCCCTCTCTATATCACCTTACACCAGCTGAATACTACCCTCCAAAAATGTCAATTTAAATTCATTTTTTCATACTTGGAAGTTAGGTCTGATGATCCAAGGAAGAAGATCCTTGGAGAAATAAATTATAACCTTATGGAGCCTTAAAGTTGTCTGGTTTTCTTTAGATTTTATATATATTATATATATATATATAAAATTTGTTGCTATGATACAAATTTGATCTTTACTTTCTGTAGAGCCCAGTCTGGTACTGGTAAAACAGCTACATTCGCTCTGTCCATTCTCCAATGCCTGGATACCCAAATACGAGAGACACAAGCCTTGGTCCTTTCTCCAACACGTGAATTAGCTGTTCAAATCCAAAAGGTAACATAATGAATAATTTCTGTATACAGTAATGCCTTGAGATATAAGTTTAATTTGTTCCAAGATCAAACTTGTAACTCAAAAGACTCTTATATCAAATCAATTTTCCCCCAATAAAATTAATGGAAATATTTCTGATCTGTTCTAGACCTCTAAAAATTCATTGATGCTCTTTACACTTTCTTTGGGCCTATGGTATCAGTGAATGAATTTTTCAAAATTATGGCAAAAAAGATACAACAAAACACAAGATATCCTTCCAGAGCAGAGTTGAATGCATTTACTACTGATGCTTAACTGAAACTTGCTCATATCTCAAAATTCATCTAGTATCTAAAGGCAAAATATTGTCCAACTTGTATTTCAAAAAACTTGTATGTTGGGACGTTTGTATCTCAAGGTATTACTGTATTTTGAAAATCTGTGTATTTAGTTAAAGAGCATATTTTGCTACAAATTATGCATTAAGACATTTTTTTCTAAACTCTTGCCATTTATTTAAAATTCCGTAAAGTAAATTTGACTTCTTTTTATGTCTTACTTTCTCAACATTCAAGTTTCAATTTGAACTTGGATATTTGTAATATTCTTGCAGATGAAAGTTTAATTCTTTTGAAATACACTAAAAGACTAAAATTTTAATTTACTGTATATTTTAGAGTGAAAACATCTTTCTTTTCTGCTTCTTGTTTCTGCAATCTTTTTATCATTGAAGCGTTTATATAATATATGATGTTTGTAAACTAATTTTATGTCATTTAGGTTATTTTGGCCCTTGGTGATTACATGAATGTGCAATGCCATGCTTGTATTGGCGGGACCAATATTGGAGAAGATATTCGCAAACTTGATTATGGTCAGCATGTTGTTTCGGGTACTCCAGGCCGTGTCTTTGGTAAAGATTTCATTTTTGTTTGTTTATTTATTTAATATAACTTGTCATTTTTTATGTAAATATTGCTTATTGGTAACTTTTTTTTTTTTCTTTCTTTTAACTTAAATATATTTGTATTTAAATTCACTTGCGTTCTAATACCATTGGGAAAGGTATGAATCCCCCCCCCCCCCAGCTATAGGTAAATAATAGGACAGACTGGGTCTATAGCCTTGGATGGCAACTGGTCTACCATAGAAAGAAATTGCAACCTACTGCAGAGGGGGGGGAGTCTGCCTTGTCAGTCATGTATCAAAAGATGCATGATTGCCTAAGCATGTATCATGCATGGCACATAACTTATATATATATATATATATATATATATATATATATATATAAAAAAACTAAATTTTGCACTTGTAATTTATAATTTTGCTATTCTCATACTCTGACTTCATTTTGATAGCATTAAGTGTATATTAATACTATTTGCATGCAGACTATTGTCTTCATCGTTGGTGTTGCTATCGCATCATTTTGACTGTTGTGCCCTTTGGCCTTCTTCAGGTGTATATCAACCTGGGTAACCTCCAGAAAGATGGGACACGCAATCCCTGAAGTGGAACTTGCTATAAGTTTTCTCTGGCAGCAGTGTCAAAGGATATACCAAGTAGATTGGGGGTGGGGCTGCTGCTGAATTTTGAAGAGGCCATGAATGAAATTGGAGTCGGTGACATAACACAGACCATTTTGTACTCTTCTATGCTTGCTGTGTTTCTTATTGATAATAGACACTTTCCTCACAAGATAGCACTGTCCACCTCACTCTGTATGAGTGACTTGAAACTTCTTTCATGGGCACTTTGTTGAGCATATCTGGAGCATGTTGCAGACATTATGAGATCCCCTGCAGCTGTACCCAACAAGGAACTTAGTATTTACCTTATTTACATGCAAATTATTGTTCTCATTTTTGTTGTCTTTGTGTAAATGATAATGCCTCATTCCAGAAATACAAGCAGAACAAACTTAGTAATAGAGAACTGAAGATCATGTCTAGATAGATATATTTCTATAATGGTGCCAGAACCTCGTAGACTCCATGCTACATAGCATAGTTACCGTTATTCACAGGGCTGTCGAGTCGGAAGCAATTAAGGGATCACTAAAACTATACCAACTCAGTTGAATTTAGGCTTTATGTAAAAAAAATCTTGCATTATGGAATTTTTTTATTTTTATTATTTCTTCTACTGTATATTTACTATTTCCTTTTAAAGAAATTCATCTCAACTTTTTTAAGATTATTTATTTATTTTTTTGTAGTTATTTTGTATTTGCAAAACTATATATGTGTAAAAATCTTACATTATAGAATTTTTATTATGTCTTTTACATACTGTAAACAAATATTTCAACTTCTGTTATAAAGTAGTTTTATTTTTGTTCTGTACTTATTTCTTATTTGCAAAGATATATATATATATATATATATATATATATATATAGGCTTTGAGATTTGTAGGCCATAATCACTTAATTACTTAAAAGAGGAGTCGGAGTCAGAGGTGCCAAATATAGAGGAGTTGGCATCAAAGGTTTTTGTGTTCTGACTCCACAGCCCTGGTTATTCAGGCAAGAGAAGAGATACACATTATTAAATCAGTTGCATGTAAATTTTGGGGCTCTTCAGTTTATTTATTGTTTATCTGTATGTAAATATTTTGGACAGGACTCCAATTAAAATTTACTGTTTTTTTTTTTTTTTTTTTTTTTTTTTTTCCTTTCTTATTTTCTTCCATCTCTATTCTATTCAAATTTTCTAGATATGATCCGCCGAAGGAATTTACGGACCAGATCTATTAAGATGTTAGTTCTTGATGAATCGGATGAAATGTTGAACAAAGGTTTTAAAGAACAGATTTATGATGTTTACCGTTACTTGCCGCCAGCAACACAAGTTTTACTAATCTCTGCTACACTTCCACATGAGATTTTGGAAATGACTGGTAAATTCATGACTGACCCAGTGCGCATTCTTGTCAAACGGTGAGTTTACAATATGTAAAACATATTAATCTACATCGCACTGCACAATTTTTCTTAATTTTTGAAGATTTTTTTACATAACAAATTTGATTATCAATCTAGAGTAGAGTTTCTCAACCTTTTTACCCTTGCTTAACCCTTAAAATACATCTCTCAAGGAACCCCTGCACAAAAACAAAATTATATACCATATCTTTCTCATTTTATTTTCATTGTAGTTCAAGTGGTAAATATCATAGTCTATATTACAGTATTACAATAACCAAGAATATATTGTGTGTATTTAGTAATCTGGACATTGAGGTAGTAAGGTAATTTAATTTGATTTATGGTCCCCACTTATCCTTAGATATCCCGAGGCATTTTTCCTTGCATACAGTTTTTCTTTCATTCTAACCCAGCATATCTCAACCTTTTTACCCTTGCGTAACTCTTAAAAGAAATTACATGTTTCAAGGAACCCCTACACAAAAGCAAAATTATATACCATATCTTTCTCATTTTCATTGTATATTGTGTATTTCATTGTAATATTACGTATATGAAATTAAATAAAAAGTCAAATGTGCATTAGCTTATCTCACCTGTTCTCACGGAACCTTAGGGTACCAGGGAGCCCCGTTTGAGAAACGCTGATCTAGAGCAATGTTTTTCAAACTCTTTTTACTGCAACCCACAGCAAGAACCACAATTTGTATTCTGACCCATTATATCTATGTCTAATAAATCAAAAACAAACTATTCACTAGGTTCATTTATTTAGCATTGACTATATATATATATATATATATATATATATGATCCGCACATATTGGAATTACATGTATCTATTTGTATGAATATAAAATTATTACTTTTAGAAAACCAAGTTTAAAGGAAATTTTCATTTTCTTATTGGGTCTCTCAAAAGAAGTCAACATTTGCTTGCTAAAGTTATCATCTTTAACAACGTTCATGGAAGTTGCATTTTCAGATATATCTGTTCATGGTCCTCCTGTTCCTTCATCATTCTTCTTTTTTCAACTTCAGATGCAATTGTTCAGGGGGTGCTGAAAAGTTCTCACCTAGGCCCACTTTCTGAAAACACAATTTCAATTGACCTCTTTTATTTATGATTTTTGGTTGGAGTCTCAGAAGTATTCACCATTCATATTGTATGATGAATAGTTTGGGGGATCATAATCTTTGTGGAAATTAATTTACATTATTTTAGTGTTACAGATTGGGGGGGTTATGGTCAATACTTGAAGTTTAATTTTTTTTTTTTTTTTTTTTCTTTTTTTCCACTGAGTTCAAATACACCTTGCCAATCCTCGTGTTTTTAGTGCTTGAAATCTGGGGAAGTTTGTCAGCAGAGCTGGTTGAAACTTCTGCAAAGCCATGAGCTTATGCCAAGTATAAACTGTTGGGGGTGGGAGTCATTGTTACTGGAAGTCTACTCTAATTCAGGTGCACTGCTATCTGTAAAATGATGAGAACTATGAGCCAATCTGGTACTGCACTTAAATTTGTAAAGTCAAGACACCAAAGAGGAAAGCTCATCAATTACCATGAAAATATTTATAAAAAAGGCAAAGGAAAATTACATTATGGCGGTGGGGAAAGTGACTGAAGCAGTGATGCCAAGTCAGGACCAGTAACACTGCAGGTTCTTTTTTGGATTTTATCAAGAATTTCTAAATGCATAAGAGAAACACCAGACCTGATGTGACAGCAATATTCAATGCATGGACGAATGGTCAACTTAAAAATGTGTAAGATAGATTCTGGCAAGAAAAATTCTCTAGCAAAACACAGTGAACCAACTTTCCTAGCAGCAGACTTAGCAATGGATTCAATATAATTTTTCCACTTCATGTCAGCAGAAAACTTTAGCCTGAAAAGGTGCAAAAAGTCACTCTTTTTATACACGGCTTAATCCGAAGTATTTGACTGCAATAATGGTATTTCTTATACAATAATTTCTGTTACTTGAGGGACAAGGCAAAATTACTCTATTAATTGCTTCTTCCTAAGAAGGTCTTTGTTCTGAATCTCTTTGCAATCTTGTGACTCAAATGCATTTTCTAATTTGAAAATAAAATTCCTTTATTGCTTATGCTAAAATTCACTGGTGCCTGCAAAATTTCACATCCACATGTGTTGATACCAAAAATAAATTATTAATTTTTTGATTATTAATCCAAGAGTTATATGATCTTAAAATCATAACACCATTTCAAAACAATTTTTTTTTTTCCCTCTTTCCAAACTTAAACTTACAGATATTTTATTTATCTCACAGGAAATAAATATTTCCAAAAGTATTTTCTATATATAACATTACCCTCTCTTAAGTGGGTTGGATGGTCATGTAGATCTTTCAGAAAATGACTTCTTTTCCTCACCAGCCCATTTGGTGAGAAGGGGTTGAGATTTGGTTTGCTTGGGTTTGGGAGGTTAATTTGGAGTTTGATTTATGATCTTTTCAAAGCCTATCTAACTGTCAGTTTAATTTATTTTTACCTTGTAACTCTCTCTCTTTCCTCCATGTTTTTACTATTTTTCCTTCTTAAAGAAACTTATATATATATATATTGGTTACTTGAATTTCACAGACCTTAGTCAGTTCCCAGGCCTAATTAATACAAAGTGCAGCAGAAATAATAGCAATGGTGTCTTCATCTGGCTCATGTCTTACCATTATGCCAAAGGTATCTCTGTATTTGCAAGTTTACCTTTTGTCAATGGATGACTGCCCATTTTCTATGGAGGATCTGTCTTCCAGTTGGAGGAGTGGCACTTATTCATCATGTCACATTTTATTAAAGCCATATTGCCAAATATATTACACCATACCAAGTATGATTTCAGTAAATCATGAAATTTGGGAAATTGTTAAAATAGTTTTTTGTGTTGTCATTTTTATAAAATCTACATAGTTAAAAATTTAACGTTCAGAGTAACATTTTCAATGTTTTCCTAATATCTATTTTTTAATGTCATCAAAAGCTCAATTTCTCTTGTTTTTTAGATTCTATTTTTTTCTTGATGCATCTTTCATTTATTTTATTATTTTTCTTTTTTATCTACTAGTGATGAATTGACATTAGAGGGGATCAAACAATTCTTTGTGGCTGTAGAGAGAGAAGAATGGAAATTTGACACACTTTGTGATCTTTATGATACGCTTACAATCACCCAAGCTGTCATCTTCTGCAATACCAAAAGAAAGGTAACAAGAATCCTTTAATTTCTTTTTTTTGTTCTATTAGGAATTGCCATTTAAAAGTGTTTGTTACAAAGTGCTGCTGATCATTTTATGTTCTGCATTTTAGATCAATCACAGAGTGTGAGACATTGATCTGAATTTCACTTCAGTGTTGAGAGCAAAGTTTCCTCTAAATAGTAAAACCTCATAACTATAAAAATAATTAGTAATATTTGTAATTACTGTTTTAAACATGATAATGAAAAAGACAAACAAATAAGTCTGCTTGTATCATTTGTAAGATCTTTTAAAAGGGGGTGGTGATATTTGGAAAATGCAGTTGATGAAATGTAACTAGTATCCATAAATTAACTGTAAAATTGTTGTGGTCATTTTATATGCATGCACATTAAAAAAAAAAAGCAAGACTAAATTTTTGTTTAACTTTTAGATATTAAATTGATAAATTTTAAAATTTTTTTCTAAGGCTGCATTTTTTTTTTTTTTTTTTTTCCACAAAACCAAAAATAAACTTTCTAAACTTTTAATTCATTTTTAAAATAAGGTATCAATGAAAATTGAAAATGAGGTATTGTAAGATAAAAGTTAAATAAGGGGATATAGTTTTTTTTTTTTTTTTTTTTTTTTTTTTATATATGTATATATAAAAATAGCTGGCCACTCATATTTGAGGATGCCCGTCTACTAGGGCAGCTATCCTATCCCTCTTGCAGACGCTCGCTCGGGCACATTTGTTTGTTCAACACTCAGAGCCCACCTGTTGTTTATATTCCAACTATGCTGAGCAGACCTTAGTTACAGTTTTCTAGTGTGATCAACAATTTGAACAAGACCAGCACACTCAAACCCTCAGTCACGATGACTTGTTACTTCATGCTAGCACAGCTATCAATGGCCCACAAGTGTTATGTCTGCCCAATTTCACTCACAAGGCTTGGGTCAACCCGTGGTATGGTTTTCAGGCACTTACCAAAGGTGTTGCAGGCTGTGATTGTCCAACCTCCAGATACACACATGTTTGGTTACATGAAGAGTTGTTTGTGACCTTAGATTTCACACTTTTGCAATCTTCAGCCAACCTTTTTTTCTTTTTTTTTTAATTAAAAGTAGATCTATTTATGCTTTATTTCTGTTTGTTTATTTGGGAGGAGGAAATTTTCTCGTTCTGTGTTAGTTTGGGATGACACATACGTATACATAGAGACACACACACACATACATGTTAGTTCATATATACACACTTGTATTCATAATCTTGGGTAGGCGCAGTCACATTTTCGTACGCCGCCCATGTCGGTGTCAAGATTGTAGCATTTCAGAAATCTAGCAATGTCTTCTTAGCAGGGGTGGCACCATTTGACATTTTTTTCAGGTCAGCTGTTTTTACTGTCAAACATGCTCACATGCACTCACACACACATGTAGGCATACACCCATACTCATTGATTTGGGTCTTCTGGCTGCCAGGTGTGAACTGTGCATAGAGACAGTTGTACACGGTCATTTTCTCATATATATTTATATATTGGCTTTCAATGTTCAGCCCGTTTTAACCTGACCCATGTACATATACTCTGCCATAATATAAGGTGTTGTCATCGTAAATAACACAGGAAGTCTCTAAAGCAGTGAAAATTTGAGTGCTGATATTTACGAGGTGAGTTTGAGCATGCTGAATGCTAAAGGATTATGGTCTGTAGATTTCATTTGAAAAAAGGTTGTGAGAATGAACAAAAGAGAGAGAGAGAGAAATAATTTCAATGTTAAAATAATTTTGTTTTGTCTTTTCAGGTGGATTGGTTAACAGAAAAGATGCGTGAAGCCAATTTTACTGTTTCTTCCATGCACGGTGACATGCCCCAAAAAGACAGAGACAATATTATGAAAGAGTTCAGATCAGGGGCAAGGTAAAAATTTATTGCATTAAAAAGATTAAAGTAGCAACAAATCTAGGTATATGGTTATCCCCCACTTCCACCCCATTTACTCTGCATAATAGACAAAAAATGTCTATATAATTAATTAGATAGTTATATCTACCTACCTTCCTGTGGTTGTAGGAGGTATGGATGCCCTTAAAGGAAGAGAAAATACTAAATAATGCTTTATCAACTTCAAAAATCAAGTGCATAAAACTCTACCAAAAATACAATATTGGATTTGAATAAAAAAAAAAAGAAAAGGTACTATTCATATAAAATGCAATTTTTATTGTAACCTAATTATGTACAATAATGGATTATATGCACTATAGGTGAACAATTCAACTAGAAAGATTGAAAATAAATACAGTGTATATCTAAATACAAATTAGACATTTTTATAATATATCATTCCATCTTAATGTTTTTTTGGCAATTTTTAATATCAACTTATTAAAAACTTGAATAATTTTAACACTGTCAACATTATGGATAAAAAATAATTTTATATTGTGTTTTTTTTTTTTTTTTTTTTTGTTTTTTTTTTTTTTTTTTTTTTTTTTTCCTCTTCTTCTTCTTCCCTTAAGCTTAGCTTATGCAAGACAAGTTCAGATTTGGACAAAAAAAAAAAAAAACGGAATTACACAAAAATCCACAAAAAATTTTCACCCTTTAATAGTCATGTAGGTAGTGGGGGGAGTAAAATGTTGATAGCAGGGGTCTCAGTGCACCACCCCGGGGCTCCCATTTACGCTATATACATACACACACATTTCATGAAAGACAATTGACAAATGTATTGCAATTAAGCTTTTTTTTTTTTTTTTTTTTTTTTGACATAGTATGTGAAAACTGTCCAAATGTTTTATATGTCCGAGTGCTTTTGGCTATTCTATTAGCCATTATCAAGGATGTTTTTTTTTCTGAATATGTACGTTTTTATTTGTTTATATCTATAGTGATGGGAATGTTTCTTTTTGCTTGTTTTTTTTTCTTCTCTTCAAAAACAATCAGCACGTTGTGGTTGTGTTCTTAATTGACATTGTGTTGGCTTTTTTATTACTGTTTCCCTTATTTTTATCTTTTTTTTTTTTTTTTTTTTTAACTAAACAAGTAGTCTTCAATGAGACTTGTATAAATGAGGGGTTGCTACCCAAATACACTATACAGGGGGGGCCAAAAGTAGGCTTACATTTAGTAGGTTACCAGTTTACTTTTTTTTTTTTTTTAAGCATTTTATTACGTTTATTTTTTTTTTGTTAGAATAATGTTTGTTCAAAACTGTTTATGTACATTTGTTTAACACTTTACTTACATTTTTTAGCCCAGTTTACTCTCTTAAGTGCTCAAAATGTCCTCCTACAACATTACAGAACACTGACACACAGCATGACACAAATCCTGATCTGCATCAATTTCAATAAATACTTCCGAGATGTACTCATTTAATTTGTCCACTGGGTGGGAGATTTCTCTCATGAACCTTGTTCTTTACTACAAAAAAGAAATGCCCTTTCTTTTGAATCAATGTTGTGGAAAGTTTCGGTTAAGGTAGTCCTTTACTGCCAAAGTATAATGGCAAGGGGTTCCATCTTGCTAAAAGAACAGTTTGGCAAAGCTAGCTCTTGTCATGAAACCACTGTAAGCCTACTTTTAGCTCACCCTCTCTGTGTGTGATTCTGTTCTCCACCTTATTTAATTTGGTGATTTAATTTTGCAATACAATTGAGAAATCATTGAGTTTTTACACATTTTTAAAGATAAGGCTCTGGGGAAAGTTTTTCTTTCTCTTTCTTTTTCTCTCTCTCTCTCTGTCTGTCTCTGTCTCTTTAATTTTAAGTAATTCATATCTTACCCTTCAAATTTAAAAAAATGGAAAATAAATCAAATATTGCTTTCTTGGCCATTTTTCAGTTTTATTTAATTACTAGTGTATCTGTCCTGTCAAAAATGATTGCAATTGTTAGAAAGTTTCAATAGTGAGATGCTTGAAACAATGTATTGAGATTCAATGAAGCGGAGATAAAGAATTCACAATTAAAATGATGCCATTGAACTGTTTAATTCATCCATTTCCTTTTATTATATATTTTTTTAGACATTCAATGGTATTTGATTCAATTATTATTTCTGGTATTATATAAATCTCTTTTTGCTCAATATCTTTTCATGTTAAAAATTTTGTGTGTTTAATATAACAGTGAAATGGAAATAACTCTCGGAAGAAAAAGATTAGGAATGGAACAACAAAGATGGCGACAACAAAGGTAATTACAAGACCAAGTTGAAGCAAGGCAATCATTTAATAGAGAAAGATATCTGAGTGCCTCACATGAAAGGCTTGAAGAAATAAGACTGCCATCTAAGAAATGTAGAAGTAAAGCAACTGATATAATTCATAGGTCATTTTGTTTGGGAAGAAATTTTGTCTAAATGCAGATAAATATTTTATTTATATAGATTATTATTATGACTAAGGAGATTAATAACTCATAAATTTACTGAAGTTGATTTATCTCCCTTCCCACTACAGATAGGACAGAAAATATATAAATAAATAAATAATACATTTAATAATTATACTGTTTGATACTTGAGTTTATGATCTCTATGTGTGTGTGTGTGTGTATATATATAATTATTTATTTAAAAAAAAAATTTATAACATAAATATGTTATAAAATCACTACAAAAATAGCCATTTTGTTTCAACACTGCCGTTATTGTTGGTTATTAGAATTCATTCCGTATACACCAATCATATGCTTGTGTGTGTGTGTGTATATATATATATATATATATATATATATATATATATATATATATTATATATAGTTGTGTGTGTTTTTTTATTTTTTTAAGTTTTGGTTTATTCTATTGCAATCTTAAGACAACTGAGGTTTTATAAAAAGAAAAAAGCCTAAACAATGTTTGTTTTTGCACACGACTACAAGTGATGCGAAACTCAGCATTGTTCCATTGAACAGATGATTGATTAAGCAACTCTACTGTTTTTCTTTTCGGAATTCAGTTGAAGAATTATGAAACTAAATATTTTTCATCATGTCATCTTCACCTGCCAGTTTTATTATATTTTGTGGGGGGGAGGGGGGTAGATTTTTAACTCTGGTTGGGTGATTGATTTGCTTTTAGATCTTATGTGAGTTATTTAAAACTGGAACATATTTTGGATTGTAAGATTTTTTTTTTTTTTTTTTTTTCAATTGAATCTTGCGTAGACAAATTAGAGAATAACAATGAGTTTTCTGGATACATGTCCTATAGCTGGGGTGATCAATTGATTGCTTCATTCATTTTCTGCAGGTTATTTAAAGCCAGAAAATAGTTTGAGATTGTAGAATTTTTTGAGATAATAATGGTTTAATGATACAAGTCTTACTAATTAACGGGGGTGATATTGAGTGGGGGATTGTTTCTATATTACAATCAATGTATAAATTAATCTCTCACTTTATGGCCATGGTAGTTTCCATACATTTATATTCCTGAGAATATAAATGAATTTAAAAGACATGCCTGTGTAGCTAATCAGTATTTCATTGATTTATTTTCTATGGCTCCTCAACCCTTTTCAGGTTTTTTAAAGTCAGAAAATACTTCTGCATTTTAAGATTTTTTTTTTTTTTTTAGATAATAATGGTTTTAGTGATGCAATATACAAATCTTAAAGTGCTTGCTTTTGATGCTATAATATTTTCTAAGCATAGCTTAGATGTGGCAAAAGACTGAAAGTATGGGGTACTCAGTGAGGATTAAACTCTCTATTCAGTTGTAATTGATCTAGTGAGACAAGCTTGCTAATCATTATACCATGTTGAAGAGTCCTTTATTTTGATGCTATGAGTTATCTGGTTAAATGTAATTATTTCTTTATTCTCTTCAAAGGCCAGCCCCATTCTAATTGTTTGATGAAAGTAAACATTGGCTTTAGAAATGTTCAAATTTTACATTAAATGATGAAAAATTGCTTTTCTTACAAGTCCAAAGATGGCTTATTTTTTAATCTCTTAAATGGCAGAGCAGATGTCGGGTTTGAGCTTCAAGGTGGATGGAAGGCATTGAAGGTAGAATTAGTGACCTTTCTGATCTATATTGCAACCAATTATGATCTTGGAAGGCACTAGTGACATTGAAGTAACTTGGGCAGAAGAAAAAAATATGATAGGGTAGGTGATACTCAGTATCTCATTGGAGGTCATCAGAGGTCAATTTAATGGGAAAATAACATTCCTCCCAATATACGCATGGCTTGGCAATTTCCTTCCTTCCTTTTTTTTTATTTTTATTTTTTTTTCTCTAGCCTAATAAAAGAATTTAGAGGACTATAAAAAAAATAAAAAAAAGATTTTTTTTTTTTTTGGAAGTCTTGCAGAGTCACAGTGGTTTAATGGGTAGCAGCTTGGATTAAGGAATCTGAGAGCAAAGTTCAAATTCCAGTTGAGATTTCATTCTTAATGTGCAAATACTCTTGGGGAAAGGTGTGAATTCATCTCAAACCCCTCAGATATAGGTAAATAGCAGGACAGACAGGGTCCTATCACTTCTGGGGGCTACTAACTTAGGAGAAGGGCAACTGAATTCAAAACTACCAACTGTGTGTTAAATAGCCCCACCAATCCACATCTGGCCAAGTGTGGTGAGTATAGCTGCACACCTAAAGACATGGTCAATGATGGATGTGTTCCTCCAAGGCGAGACTTCAGATCTCTTCTAATGAGCTTTCATGTATGGTACTCTTTTTCATTTTCTTTTTTTTTCTTTTCTTTCTTTCTTTTTTTTTCTTTTCTTTCTTTCTTTTTTTTTCTTTTCTTTCTTTCTTTTTTTTTCTTTTCTTTCTTTCTTTTTTTTCCTTTTCTTTCTTATTTTTTCCCTTTTCTTTCTTTTTTTTTCCTTTTCTTTCTTTTTTTTTTCCTTTTCTTTCTTTTTTTTCCTTTTTTTTCTTTTTTTTTCCTTTTCTTTTTTTTTTTTTTTCCTTTTCTTTCTTTTTTTTTTTTTCCTTTTCTTTTTTTTTTTTCCTTTTCTTTCTTTTTTTTTCCTTTTCTTTTTTTTTTTTTCTTTTTTTTTTTTTTCCTTTTCTTTTTTTTTTTTTCCTTTTCTTTCCTTTTTTTTTTTTTTTTTTTCCTTTTCTTTTTTTTTTTTCTTTTTTTCTTTCTTTTTTTTTTTTTTTTTCTTTCTTTCTTTTTTTTTCCTTTTCTTTCTTTTTTTTTCCTTTTCTTTCTTTTGGGTGGAAAACATGTAACTATGAGAAGTCTTTCTGAACAAAATTTCTAAATGATTTCCTGCTTTATATTTGAAGTCATTCCTTTTCTCAGGCAGCACCTGATATTCCTGTTTGTTATAAAAATAAATATTGTACATAAAACTGAAGCAATATATATTAGTTTTTTTTTATTTTTATTTTTTTTTTTTCTTCTTTCTTTTTTCCAGCCGAGTCCTCATTACCACCGATGTCTGGGCCCGTGGTATCGATGTCCAGCAAGTATCTCTGGTTATAAATTACGATTTACCAAACAATCGTGAGTTGTATATTCACAGGTTAGTACATGTATATTAGTTCTAAATAAATTGCTACAGCTGCCTGTCCAAATTCATTCTTGCTAAACTTCCTTAGATATTAATTTATTTGTTCTTTTCTTTTTTTTAAGAATTGGTCGATCGGGAAGATTTGGCCGAAAGGGTGTAGCCATTAACTTTGTGAAAAACGATGACATCCGAATCTTGCGAGATATTGAACAGTACTATTCTACTCAGATTGATGAAATGCCAATGAATGGTAAGTTTCCTCGAACCTTTTTTCCTCATTCGGTTCTAGTTTAATTAGAATAATTATGATGCAAACAGTAACTTTCTCTGTTTCTTTAACTACAACTACTGGTATGCTAAAAAAAGCAAACATGCATATAAAAGTGAACTCTGCACTGATTTGAACCTCTGAGCTTGTGGCAAACAGGAAGGTGGCATACCAATACACCAATATATATTGAAAATATATATTGAAATATCTGGGTAAAATATCTGTTGAAATATCTGGGTAAAATTAGCTTTTGTATACAAAGATTTTTGTTTGTCTATTTTGTAATCAAATAATATTGATGTGTTAAACCCATTTCAAATAACAAAATCTAAATTATTTTTTTTTTTTTTTTTTTTCATCTCATCTGAGAAATTAATATTTCCACTGGTAAAAACTAGTATATTTTTTTTCTATTTATATTTTTTTAGTAATAACTAATTATCATATCTAATAATGATGAACAGTAGACTTTTCTACAGGTTTCTCTGTAACTTCCATCATAATAAAAGCAAATAGACTGTAGGTTCAAATGTCTGGAATGATTGCTAAAATTATCCCCTCCCTGAATTGATGGACAAAAAAATATTAATTGTCAGTGTTTTTAATTTTCACTTTTTTTTTTTTTTTTTACACACACACACACACTCTTGGGTTGGGGGCCTTTTTTGTAATTTTTTTTTTTTTTCGTTTGTGGGTGGGGGGTTCTATTTTTTACTTTTCCTGTTTGTTTTAATCTTTTTATCCATGTAAATTTATAGATTTTATATATTCAATTCAGTTTTCAATGCCATGCTTACTATATACATTCGATATCTGGGTCCATAGGCAGTAAAAAAATGAGCATATAATCAATGATGGATTTATTGAATATAATTGTCATTAATAAATTTTTAAAGATTTGAAATATTTTCTGTTATAATCTGAAACATTTTCTTCTTCTTTCAGTTGCTGATCTTATCTGAGGAGGCTACAGTCATATGTGCACCATTGAAGATTTGTGTCAAATAACTTTTCTCTCAGTCCATATCTTTTGTGGCCAACAATTCTTGTCAATTTAACAAGAGTGAAAGTCTTCAAAAAAAAAAAACTGCAAATAATTTCATTTATTATTTACAAGCTTCTATTCTTAATTTCACTCTTTTTTTTTTTTAAGTTCCTAAATTTCAAAATGCTCTCTTCTTACTAGTTTATCATGTTTTTCTTTTTTATTTATTTTTTTTTTTTCTAATTTTATCAAAAAAAAAAAAAAAAATTTATTTTTATTGCATTTTAATTTTAAGTCTTCTAGAATTAGATTTCACTTACTTTTATTCTGAAGTACGGCCTACTTTTACAAGTTTAAGTCGAACTCGTATTTTTTTCCATTATACAGAACTAGTACGAAGAAAATACTGCTGTTAGATTAAAACCAAATGACCATTTAACTATTCCCACAATGAGTTTCATTCATTAATTTAACAACCAGAACATTTTTAAACCTCCATGTCTACTCAAAACACAAATTATCGTAATGAAACTTTGATGTGTAGATGATCCATAGGAATTCGTATGGTTTCTTTATATATATATATATATATATATATATATATATATATATATATATGCGCGCACACACACACACCAAAAGTAATTCTTTGGACTTTGTTTAAATTTGTTCCTTCCTAGTAATTAGTCCTGTTGACACTGCAGTCTCTTCAGTTTCCTCTTTGCTTCATTTTTGAGTTCAATATCTGGTTCTACTCAGAATAGAAATATTTACATACTCTCTACACTCCTGTCTGATAAATTGTTACATCATCATTTGATAACCATTGTAAATAAAGATATATTCACTGTCTTGACTTTGTTTTATCCATTTCTTTGACAATAATACTTGAGGTGATTTGATATCAATACACCTATCTAAAATAGAATATTGGGTGTTACTGAAGAAGAAAAAAAAAAAAAAAAGACTTCTGTTCCTTAATATATTTCCTTCTATTTCTTGAAGTTGTTCAATGCAAATATCTGTCCAAAAATAGAATTTTGTTGGTCTCTTTAAATGAGAGGAAAGTGAGTTACAAAATTTACCGTATTTTCTGTCATGTAATGCATACTGCAACGCCGAAATTCAAAGGTGCATCAGAATAACAAGATACCTTCCAAAAGCTAATCAAGTATTAAGAAACAGGAAAATATCATTAGAAACAAAGAAGAGTATTGAACTGTTGTATAATAGTGGTGGTCCTATAATGGCAGTGAATGTTGGACAATCTCATCACAGATGAAGAAGAGATCTGAAGCAACAGAAATTTGATTCTATAGAAGTATATTGAGAATACCATGGATTGTGAATATCTGAGCAATGTTTTAAGGAAAATGGAAGTAAAAAGGACATTTATACTTCTAATTAGAAAGATGTAATTTCTTGAGTAGATAATGAGGAAAGGACGAAGAACTTGTCACTCACAAGACAAAGGAAAGCAATGAATAAACCAAATGAACTTGTGTAAATGGTTGGCAGAACAGGGATTAGAAGAGATAGCAAAAAAAGACAAACCTTACAAAAGGCAGGAAGTTGTGGAGAGCCATGATCACTCATGTCCTGAAGAACATACTTTTCTTTAAGGAAGCATCTCAACAGTTATTCCAGGGAACAATCTTGGCTGAGTTTTTTTTTTTTTTTTTTTCTCATGTCGGGGTGGAATGTGTATATCATAGTGTCTATTTGGAGTCATGATCACCCCCCAGACCTCAAGTGGAACTCGTATACACAATTCCTTGCTAAAGATGCTGGTAAAATGGTCAGTTCTTTGAACTGCTCCAAAAAGTACCTGACTCTGCCTTTCATTTTTTTTACAAGAGCCAGATTAAACCGAAAAGTATTACCATTATACCTGCACTGGAGCTACCTGGTTTTCACTCTCCAGGCTCGAGTTCAAAAGCATTGGTGTGGCGTTGTGGGTGGAGAATTATTTTCCACCCTACAATGTTTCTCACAGATGAAACATTCCAAACAACTCACTACACTATCATTGTTTCCATGGCAAATGTTCTGTCATGCTACATTCATTAGTTCCACTAGTTGAGATGTTCACAACTAAGACCCTAACCTTGCCACATCCCCAGGAACGAATCTTCTTCATATTTCATTAGTATGAAGGATGTTCCATTTGGACAGCTTCTTTCCAAGAATCGCTGCTTTGTGTCATAGACTCCAGAGTGCTTAATTCCCCTGAAGGGAGACAACAGTTGCTTTCCTTTGGGTTGAGCACATGGGAGGTCAGACCCTTTAGAGAGGAGAACTCTTTTTTTTTTTTTTTTTTTTTTTTTGCTTCCATTTGGAGAATGGTTAATACCTTCCGAACCATCAGGTCATCCACACACGTGGAAAACAGACAACATGTGCACAGCCTAACATAGAGAAAAAAAAAGTAATTTTAATTCACCTATGGATGGTCAGAGGCCATAAGGCTGGTATATTATTTCTTTGTTTGTTGTTCTGTTAAACATTCTCGGCCTTTAGACAGTATGAACAATCATTTATTTTGGGACATGTGTAAATCTTTTAATATGCGTAGGTAAATTATTTGCCTTATTAAATGTTTTGTTTGTTACGGGCATGTATCTCTTGTCTTTCTATATTCACATTCAGTGTATCAATGGCTACACTAATGCTAATATTAGTACTCAGTGTACAGGAAAGCATTATTCTTTCTAGCACTAAATAGCTAATTTGGGACCAGAGAAAATCTCTCTTATATCCGGGTTACACTGTAATACCCCAATCACTAAAGTCTTGACTTCTTTATGTTCATACAACAATCACATTCAGTAATTCTCTACATTGAGTGACTCTTGAGCCTTGTTCTGGGTGGAAACAAAAGAGGGCAATTTTTTTTTTTTTTTTTTAATTTAGATTTAAGGACAAAATATGGTTTAAAAGAAATTGGTAGTACAGGGTGGTCTGAAAGTCTTGTCCCCCCTACATGATATAATTTTCTATTTCAACACTGGAGTACACATGAAGGAGTTTCACATGAATGATACCGAATAACCATCAATTGAAGGACACTGTTTGGAGTGCCTTTGCAGCAGTCAACAAAGCACGGCTTCGTAAAATATTACACAGGACATGGAGTCACATCATTTTGTGCTACGAAAATGATGGTGTTCATACAGACTTTGAGGTGTGTCAACATCAATGAAAGTGAATAAACTAAATCCAGTACATGTGCTTTGTATTGTTCTTATCTTGTTACTTTTTCATAGAGGTGACAAGACTTTCATATCACCCTGTAGTTTAAAAACATTGAAATTTGTTAATGATGTTTTGTTGTTTTTTTTTTTTTTTTTATTTTAAATGAAGAAAGGTAACAAGGTGTTCGCTGTTTCCTTGGACATTTGAATTCTTGCATAATACTGCTTTGTATGTGTGTGCATGAGATTATATATAAATCCATAGTGATTTTTGGTGATGTACGATTTGTTTTAACCAGGAACTGTCTGCACACATGTATGCTGGAAAACTTTATTCTACCAACACGTTTCTTCCCCAGAAAGTCAAGGTAAACTATGGAAAATGCTAAGTGACATAATTTAATGCCGAATAAACAAAATTAAATAAATGAAAATTCTTTTTTTCTTTTGATTTAAATTAGATTTAAATTTGAACAAATCTTTGTCTTCAGTGGGTGTACCTGAAGAGAACCATGGCCAAGAGCAAATTTGTCGCCATATTTATTACGTTTCGACCATTGTACACTCCGGCCTTCTTCAGGTGGTTGGAATGTCGAACTGAACCCTTTATTTTGCTCACTGGCATAAACTGTCCTAGTTCCATGTACCATGTTTAGTGGATGTCAGTTATCTCCTGTTAATTCCCCTCTCCAAGTTCTCCACTGCCTTAAACGGGTATTGAACTCACCTCAAGGACACATGACACAGTGGATAAAGGCATTGGTTAGATCCAGTGACAGGAGCCAAAGAGTGTAAGTTTGTCGGAGTTAGCCCCTCCTTAACCCTTCACCAGGGGTCTCTCTCCCCTGGCTATAAATACTGGCTGACCCTTCACCTCGATCTCTTTTTTACTCAGGCCTTGGGCCTTATACCACCTCACATATGTGAGCTCTCACAGATACAGCATTTCCCAAATTCTGGGAACACGCTAAGAACAATACACGTACATATGAACACTCACCACCACACACACACACACACACACACACACACACACACACACACATAATATTCACCACACAAACTATGTAACTGTCTATGTGCTTTTAACTTGTACTTGTTGTTAATACATATATTTGTTTACATATATTTATCGGTCTTGTTTGTTTTTCTTTGGACTTAATTAAAGTCCAACTTTCTTGTGTAGCTGGACTGGCTAGCAGCAAATTCTACCCACGTGTTCTACAATACATACTCATCACCCAACGGTCCGTTACAAGTTCAATACCCAGTTAAGGCGGTGGAGAACTTGGAGAGGGGAATTAACAGGTGATAACTGATAACTGACATCCATTAAACATGGCATGTGTAATTAGAACAGTCTACTCCAGTGAGCGAAATAAAGAGTTCAGTTCGACATTCCAACCACATGAAGAAGGCCAGAGCGTACAACGGCCGAAACGTTGTAATAAATATGGCGACAAAAATGAGGACAATAGTCCGAATAATGTAAATAGTATAAATAAATTTGTATTAATTTTAAGTTTGTCGTTTGTTGTCCTGTCAGATGCGCGTCTTTTATTTTTAAAATGTTAGTGGGCCTCTTGTGACTGTGACATCTATACTTTATTTGGGGCGCACAGGCCATATTATATCGCGCCCCCTCCAGGGGATTTTTACTGCACGCTTTCAGTCCTTAAAGTAGACCTTGAACTGAAAATTTCCAAAATCGAAACCAATGTTATGGTATTTGTCCATAACTTTTTGCCGATATGAGCTTATGTGGCTCTCGTTTTTATAATAATTATTTTTTTTCGGTCATTGAAAAAATTAAAACCTAAAAAAAAAAGTCGTTGTTTACATTTTTGTTGCACGAGCAATGGCCGCCAGGAGGCCATTAAGACTTTTTTTTGGACAGAGGATGATTTTTTTTTTTTTTTTTTAGCAAGTTATTATTTTCTTAACTTAATTTGGAGTCAGAAGGATTTAAAAGATGCTGTGAAAAAAATAAGTAAAGTAAAAAATAAAGGTTTTGTTTTCAGACAAATTAAATTCGTTAATTGAAAAAAAATCATAATTGTGAATTAACTTAATTCACAATTATGATTTTTTATTATTGCTCATTGTCTCGTTAGGCTTTTTAACACGGAAGAATGACATTTTGAATTTTGATGCAATTTTTTTTTATTTTAGGTGCTCTTTTTCACCTAATCTCGCTTTTTTTTTCAAGAATGAATGAAAAGCTTCAACCACTTGGTAACCAAATTGATTGATGCTTTTTAGTTTAAACAAAAATTACAAAATAGTTTTTCACTAGTTTTTTAAAGACGTTGTTACTTGTCCTTCTGTTTTAAAAATGAAGCCATTTTTAAATTCAACTATTCAAGTGAAAGTTTGTTTTGATAAATAAAAAATATGATCAAATATTGTTTTTGATTTGTAATTACAACGGCAGTCCGTAAAACAAAATAAAGTTAGTAATCAGTTACATAAAGCAAGAAAAAGACTAAAGAAAGACAAAGAAACTCAGACCTTTTGAAAGTACATTCGGTTTACTAAATACACTCGTTAAAATTGTATTTTATGTTTCAGTGTATGTTTAGTCCACTTTTTATTAAGTCTGGCACAGGGTCACAAATGTGGGGCAACAGATGGGGATCGAAATCACTGACTTGCAATGATTGAAAAACTAACTAACCTACTTGAAGAAAACAGTGCTTAGACACCGAACTGAAAATTTCCAAACTCGAAACCAATGTCATGGTATTTTTGTCCATAACTTTTTTGCCGATATAAGCTTTTTTGTGGCTCTCCTAGCAAGTAGGTTAGACATTACGGCAGTCACTCATAGATTTTTTTTGTTTGTGTTTTATTAATACAAAAAATAATTAATATTTGAATGTGACAGTTTCACACAATAATTAAAATTCGAAATTTCAGTTAAAAATCAAAGTTCTGGTTACCATATATCTGTTATTTAATTAAAATACCCAAACCATTTGGCATCGTGCTGCAAGCAAGGGTTAAGAAAAGAAGGCGGACTGCTAAAAATCAGATATCAAGACTTAATTATGTCTTAAAGAGTCTTGAACTCTCGATCTTATTTTTTTTTTTTAATCTTAAAAATATGTATTTAGATCGCTCTAAAAATTTGATTTTAAATTTTCTTTTCTCCGTGTCATTTCTTGTACTTATTTTCTGGAAAATGTGACCGATATTTTTCTTCCTGCATACAAGAGTTTTATAAAGGTTTTTTTTTTTTTTTTTTTTTTTTTAAAAAAAAAAGCAAATGTTTCAGTTTCAGGAGAGAAAAAAACAACATAAAATGAAATTTTCTGATTTATTTTTTTTTTTTTAATTATTGGCAGTAGTAAGGTTTTTAAACAGTACAGATCAGCTCAATGGCATTGTCATAGATTGTGAAGTCACGATTGTTGAGGCTTAGTTTCAGCTGTAAGGGTGATGGTCAACGAGCCAAAAACATTCTCATTATTTAATTTTCTTCGGTTCTCAACAAGTGCTTTTGGCTTTGTACCAAAACTAAAATTATGCTTAGTAAATAATAAGCTCTAAGAGATTACGAGACAATATATAGATATGGATATTTCGTTGTAGGATAATGCTAAAGAACCAATGTGTTCAAGTCCAATGGTTAACGAGCTGCTATATCGCAACAGATGTTGTAATTTGATTTCGGTCCTTAATATGAGGGCCCCATATGGCCGTTATTTCAGACGAAGTTCCTAGTCAATATTAATACACATTTTAGACAGTATCCATTCCCCAGTTAAAACAAATTTTTGTTTTATTGATAAAATATTCAGGTTTCTGGTTAATACACGCATTCCAACAATCTGAACAATTCAATAAATTATTTTTAAAGTTTGGTTAAAAAATAAATACAAAAATATATTTAAAAAAATGCTTCTAATTTTTATTAAAGGAAACATTCTAAATATCGAATATTAAAATAAACATAAAATATTTTAATAAAGTTAAAAGTATCGTAGTCTTTTTTGAGGATAGGATTGTTCAAAGATCATGTTCTGAGGACAATTCTCCCAATGAATTTTTCATTGGTTGAAGAAAGCTTGAAAAATTCTGATACTGATTTTTTTTTTATTCAACCCACATAAATATATTTTTAATTCTGGAAAACACCTTTTCCTATCTTGTAAAATGTATAATATTAACAAAATATATATTTTCTAAAAACCGTGTTCCTTTTGGAACGTGACTTCAATTATTGGCGGCAGAAAAAGCAATCATGGAGGGTAAGTTCTCTATTTGACTTTTTACGTAATGAAAAGAAAGTAAACTCCATACGTTTTAGTAATGCCTCTTTAAGATTCATGTTAATTCCAGTCGTTTAGTTATTCACCATTTTGTATAAATTTTTATTTTATAACTGAACTATATATTCATAAATTTACAAACTTAATTTGTTAAAAGTTAAAAAAAACTTCATATAAGGTCGTCTGTTACACATGTTCTTGCTTGAAAGTCTGTTTTAATTTTTATACATCTTTTAAAACTATTTAAAAAAAAGACATTAGAATTATGTTTTGTTTCAAAACCCCTTGAAAAACTCATTAGTTGTAAAGTTTATGTAATTTAAATGTCTTGATGTCTGCAAAAGGATAAATAGAATTAAAATTACGTAGTTTCAGCCATTGGAATTTTATTTTCAAGTTTTGTCTTGATTTTTAAATTAAAATTTTAACTTGTAAAATTATTTATTCTGAAGTCATTCACTGTTAAATATAATGAATTTAGCTACTGTTAGTATATAAAATTTTATTATATTTACATGGTTTTACTTAAAGAGAATGTTAGATTTATTTTTTCTTAAATTGTTGGAAATTATTGATGGTTCTTGTAAAATTGCATAATAAAATGTAACTTTTTTCCCCCCGATTTAAAAAAAAAAAACTTATTTTCTTAAATTGTATTGAAAACGATTTTATTTCTTTTCAGAAAATTTAGACTTTTAAATGAATTTTATTTTAACTAAAATTTGGGTTTTTCTCCAACTTTTCATCTTTTATTGATTCTTCAAAAAAAAAAAAAAAGTATAGACAATGCATAGAATTATTTATATTGCGAGAATAATCTGAATAAAAAATGTTTTTTTTAAATCAAAATAGAAAGTATTAAATTTATCAGAAAATTCCTTTAATGAATGGTTTTCCAAAAACATTTTTCCCGCTTTAATTTTTACCCAAAATTCGTTTTTGTAACTTTTATCAATTTTCATAACAATTTTTTTTTTCTAAAATCCCTTAGGGAATTTTGGGAGAAAAAAAGTGGTTTTATTATTATTATAAAAAGTGGGTGGAGAAATTTTCTTTTAGAGAAGTATAAAAAATTCTCTATTGATAAGTTTCGTTCAACACAAGATGTTGGGCACCCAGTGAGGATCGAACTCTGCCTGCGATACTTAGCTTTGTCTGGCACAAGAAATCCGTAAGAGTTGGTAACCCACTGAAAATGAAAGTCATCAATAAACTGAGAGATCATCTACTAATCAGCTTAGTTTGTTAAACGTTCATAAGTATAAGGCGCCCGGCAAGGATCGAATTCGCTCCGCCTAAGATTATTATTGGAAGAGATGGAGTCGAATGTGCTACAATTGCCTCCGAACATGTTTTTTAAAAAAAAAAACAGAACCTGTCCTGTTTTCAAAATGTACAATAGTGTAACCCGGATATAAGAGACCCGGATATAAGAGTGATTTTCTCTGGTCCCAAATTAGAGCTTTACTTACCTAAACAAAATAGACCAAACCCGGATATAAGAGACTTCTTCTCCGGTCCCGACAACTCTCTTATATCCGGGTTACACTGTAATAGAAAACCAAAAGTTTTAAAAAGATTCGTTCGAAAATATGAAATCATATTTGCCACTGCCACCACTCTCTCCTTTCATTTTATTTTATTTTATTTATTTTTTTAAACGGAAGACTTTCGACTTTTCGAAAAAAAAGATTTTGGCACACACACACAATCATAATTTCCGAAACATGGACTGGAACAGTTTTCTGTTTTTAGTTTGTTTTTTTTTTTTAGTTTTCTTGTTTTCACCCCCATCACCTCCACCTCTTAAAATTTGAGCTTTAAAGCTCAAACAAAAATGGAACCGGATATTTTTTAAGCATGAAGTGAGGGTCAGATTTTGTTTTAATTACTTAGAAAAAAGCTGAAATTATTAAATCCCATTATATTTTTAAGCATAAAATAATGACCAGGCTCATAAAATACCTTATTTTTCATTTTTCTATTTTAGCTTAGATTTGACTTTTAATTGGTTAATAATTCAGACATGCCCACAAGTATATTTTTTAATTCTGAACTTAGTCTCCCCACTTTTAACTTTCAAAAGAGGTAACGATTTGTTTTCAATGTTCCAAAATAAATAATTTTATCATATGTTATCTACCATCACCTGAAGAAGAACCATTATAGTTCCTAAACATGAAAGTTTTTGTGTAGCGATGTAAAATGTTTTTATTGTAATTGATTATAATAAAAATATAATATTTTGCTCTACTTTGTATTGAGCACTTTTTTAAAAGGTAAATGGTAAGAACTGTTCTTTCTTTTATTTATGATATAGATATTTAAAGAGAAAAGCGAGGCCACAAACATTTTTGATTATAATATGGATTTTTGTAAAATATATATTATACTTTATTTTCCATAGTTTTTGCTACACAAGTTTCAAGCAAAGAATGTTTATTTTCACATATTATTTAAAGGAATTAATTTTTCCTTATGTTTAACCCTTGTCTTTTGTGTGTGGTAGTAATCCAAGTTCTTGGACTGATGAAAAAAATGTACCACTGCTTAAGGGGTAATAAAACAATTAAGACTGGTCAGAGAAAGGGTGAAGGGAGGAGGTCTTTGTTCTTATCTTTTTATGACCTCAGTGTCTTTTAAAAACCTGTCTCCATTTTAGTGTGTGTGTGTGCGTGTTTTTGTTAGTTTGTGTAATGTATACATATTCCGTCTCCATGCATAGATATTGTTTTATTACAAAAAAATATATATGTGTGTGTATATGTATGTGTGTGTGTGTGTGTGTGTGTGTTTTTTTTCCAGTATGTGTGTATATATTCACTCTTCATACATATTTGTATTGTGTGTGTGTGGTCTGACTAGTGTGTAGCATTTATGTGTGTGTGGGGTTATTTGTGTAGTCCTGGTTTCTTCTTGTATTTGTAGGTAAGAATAAATGTCTGTCTGATATATTGGCATAATTTTAAATTTACCTTTGTTGCATTTGTGGATATGTTGTGACACAAAGAGTTTCCTGTTGTCTGGTAATTTAATGTCCCTTTTACTGTTGTTTAGTGCTTGGGTGATACCTATATAGGACTTATTGCATTTTGTATACTTGAGTGCATAAATCAAATTTCTGGAGTTGCAGTTTAATGTGGTTATTTCTTAGATATCAGTCAGTTAAGTGCCATACATTATACATGCTTGGGCAATCATATATCTTTCGATACATGACTGATGAAGCAAATTTTTTCCCCGCAGTAGTTTGCCATTTCTTTCTGCGGTAGACTGGTTGCCAACCAAGTGTAAAGAACCCAGTCTGTACTGCTATTCAAACTATAGTGGGTGAGTGGGGAGAAGAAATGGACTCGTACCTTTCGCAAGGATATTTGTGCATAAGTGAATCTAATGAAGTTGACTGGAATTTGAACTTGGCTCTCACTCAGAGCCAATATCCATTACACCACAACTCACATCCTAGATATACTTATTCTTAAATATACTCATTAGAAATAGAAAAAAGTTTTGAAACAGAAATTAAAGGAAACATGCAACAGCTGAACATCTGGTTCATTTATATTTAATATTGTGAAAAATTAAATATTTTAGTGAAAATATATATACAACATTGAGATTTTAATGGATAGCATGCCACAACTTTTTAAAAATAATTATTTATTAATGCGTTTGTCATGTTTGGTCAAGGGGTAAAGAGAAACAGAGAGGGATGAAGAGAGTGTAACACAGAGAGGGATTGGAAGACTCAAGTATAATAAAAAAAAAAATAATTGGACATTAACTAGAGATTTTCCAAGCGTAGCTTAGATGTGGCACAAGGCCGAAAGCATGGGGCATCCAGTGAGAATCGAACTCACTTTTCAGTAGTAACTGACATAGCAAGACAAGCTTGCTAACCATTACACCACACCGAGGTGCCCAAAGATTTTCCAAGCGAAGCTTTGATGTGGCACAAGGTCGAAAATATGGGGCATCCAGTGAGGATTGAACTCGCTTTTCAGTAGTAACTGATCTAGCAAGACAAGCTTGCTAACCATTACACCACGCCGAGGTGCCCATAATTGGACATTAAGTAAGTCGAAAAGGTTTGACTTTAGTAAAATCCATCAACCCAAAATAATAATATTTGGTTTTATTACATGATTGTTTTTGTTGAATCAATGACCATTAGCAATTTTTGAAGCTTTTGTTGTAAGAAGAAAAAAAACTGAATGTTCAGTGTATAATTTTATGGTTTTGAAAAAGCATATATTTTATTGTTAAATTTGGTAAAAGTTAATTTCATCATCAGTCCTATGATTAGGTGTGATTGCAGAGCCACAGCATAGCTGAGCACCTGGTAGTTTTGTTCACATATCTGGCTTGAAAGATGGAGAAGTATTCGTTTATATGTAGCATGTGAAACTACAGCTGATGTCCTCCAACTTAAAAGTCTGCCTTGATCATGGACATGTTTCTATTGATTCAATTAGTAGAACTTTCTGCTTCAGCCATTGACTTCAAATATAGTATGCAATATTATTATGATATGAACATGTGTTTTTGTGCTACTAAGCATACGGTGCCAGAACGAAGAAGAAACAATGAAAATTTAAAGAAATAATTGTATTAACATAAAATACAATAATTGAAAAATCAGAGTATATGTCTCTTGTATGAAAAAAGAAAAGTGGGGTTATAAATGGCATCTGTTGAGATGTATGGAAAGAGAGAGGATGAGTTGTGACTTATGGAGGTGATGGTGTTTGGTAAGCTAAGTCTGATGTCTTTGGAGATGGGAGGTTGTTTTTCGACGAAATGTGTGAACTCTGGCTAAGATGCAGTCCAACTTTGATGGGTTTTATATCCTTTTTTAGGCTCAAACTGACTCCAGTTTATATTTTGTTTCTTTAGTTGAGTAAAAATTCTACATTGTATTGCTTATTTTATCTTTGCGTGTATGAGTAAAAATGAAAGATATGTGCAGAGCCTTGTGCAACTGACGGAATTTTAGTTCAGTTTTGTGTGTTTGGAGTGTTCACATCCAGCCAGTGGTGGAAATTAGTGTAGGATGAATCAGAAGAAAATCTGGTTTTAGTAAGAATGTAACAATATCATAATTGCTAATTAATGCAATATTTCTGGTTTTTGTATTTTATTTCATTAAAAGACAATCTATTTTTCAGAATCTTATCTGTCTGCATTTAATATCCAACACCTTGAGAAAGAACTGGAATTGAAACATGCTAATGAATCCAAAGATCAGCAGGTCCCTAAATTTTTCATTGCCTCTGAGCCAAATGCATGTCAAACATTCTCCATAAAAGACACTATGGTGTGTATAGACAGAGACATCTTAAATGAAAATAATACTTATTTTTTTGAGGCAAACAAAATGAAAGGACACAAAGGAAAGACAACGAAAAAGGTAATCATTTTTCTTAGGTCATTCATTGGTCATTTATTAGTAGTTTCCAAACTTTTCAGATCAGATATTGAACATTTTCAATGGACAAAGAAAAAAAAATTCATAATTGAACAAATGAGTAAATTTAAATGAATAAATTTTATTTGGATCATTTTTTTTTGTAAATGTAAATAACACTGAAGTTAAGCAATGTTAAGTCTGGTCAGTACCTGGATGGGTAACCACTTGGGAATACCATGTTCTGTAAGCTTGGATGTGTGGATTGTGTAATGGATAATGGCTCAGAATTACTAATCAGAGAGCCAAGTTCTAATTCTTGTTGGGTTCATTATATTCACTTACATGCAAATTTCAGCGGGAAAGGCATGAATCCACCAATTCTACCCCAGTTATAAGTTAATTAATAAGGCTTGTATCACTTTATCTCCCCACCCCCCAATTCTTACAATCTAAAAATATTTTCTAGTTTTAAATGACATATGACATACAAAAGGTTGATAAGTTGTAAAAAAAAACAAAAAACAATCATGTAAATACCAAGATTCAAAACAAAGGAATTTGACAGTTAAAAAGTCCCCCAATAGCCTTCCTCCTTCACGTTTTATTTTATGTACGGATCATTTATTTTTTGGATGGGCACTTCTCTGTATTTAGTGATTCTTGATAAAATCTAAAGAATCTGCGATGTTATTGGTCACAACCTGACATCTCAGTTTCAGTCACTTTCCCACCACAATGACGTAGCTTCCCTATACCTAGACTCTATGAATTTAAGTACAGTACTAAATTGGCAGCTAGGTTTCATCATTTTACAGCTAAAGTTGCTAGATGTATCTAAGTTCTATGCTAACAGTTCCTTCTCTGGCACTTCTTGCATGTGGAACTCTTCTGGCTCCTTGCTTTCCCGTCTACTTTAATCTTCAAAAATTTAAATGCAATGTCAATCATTATTTTCTGTCTTCTTAATTCCTTTTCTTTTATTGTTCTCTCTCCATAATGTCTTTCTTTTTTCTTCCTCATATTCTTTCACACTCAGTAACCTTTTGCATCTAGGTACTGCCCAGACTTGACCGGTGATCATGCAGGAATTGGTGTTTCAACATGATTTGGCCGTGAGCTGTATTGAACTAAAATCTTTTTCATGATTTTTAGTATCTTGGGTGAAAAAAATGTAGCTTTGAAGTTTTGGGGAGGCATGGTGGAGTAACGGATAGCAGCTTGGATTGAGGAATCAGAGCCGAGTTCGAATTCCAGTCGAATCCATTACATTCACTTACATGCTAATACCCTTGATACGATATGAATCCCCCTCTTCTCCCCCCAGCTATGGGTAAATAGCAGGACAGACTGGGTTTTGTAGCCTTGGATGGCAACTGGTCTACTGCAGAAAGAAATGGCAACCTACTGTGGGGAAAAAATCTGCCTCGTCAGTCATGTATCGAAAGATATATGATCGCCTAAGCGTGTATCATGCATGGCACATAACTGACTGAATGCAAACATCTCAGTTTATTTTTCAAATATAATTTTAAAAGATGAATTAATTTCTAATTAATTTATTAATAATTTGGAAACTAAATTTTTACTATTATTATTTTTTTTTTTTTTTTTTTTAATATAATTTCTGTTTCAGTTCATCAAGAAAAGAAAACCTCGTGGCAACTATCCAGTTCCGGATTCACCATCTTTGTTGCCTTCATCACCCAGGGAAATTAAACTCCATTGTTCTAAACAAAGAGAGCAGACCCCTTTACAGTCCAGTTTGAAACTCATGCAAAAACATAGAGAAAACGAAAGGTTAGACTGTAAAAAAATTTTTTCTTAGAAAAACACCTTTTATAATAACAAAATAGAGATATAACAATGAAATGGATGTTAGTAAGATTCATTTCTTTTTTTTTTTTTCTTCTTTCAGGGTTCGCCACCAGACTTTGAATGAATTGATGAAAAAATTACGCAGCCAAATCCCAGGCAATGAAGAATACTCCAAAGGAACAAAGGTTTGTTAGCAACAAGTGAACTTTCTTTTTTATCTTTTAATTTTTCTTGAAAAATTTTACATTGAAATCAAAACAAAATTGGAGTTCTGGGTATGACAATAAACTATATCTGGCAGCAAGGCCTCTGATCATGAGATTGGAGGTTTTGAGGAGCGTGGAACCACCTTTTAATTGCTGTTGTTCCCAGGCCCATCCTGACCTGGAGTGGTAGGACCTGTTAGAATCCCACTTATGGGAAAATAGTGAACCCCTCAAACAAAACACTATCAAAGTATAAAAATACATTTTTATTGTAAAAATACCTGTGATACATTTTTATATAAAAAAAAAATTACCAACAAAATGTGCATACAATTTGTAGTGACTTCACCCAAATCCATTTAGTACCAACCAACCAACATGAAAAACTCTTTCATTACATTAATCCATATAATATCATACAATTTCTTATAGAAATCAAACTGTGTTCTAAAATATAACTTTGGCAAAATTATAACATAAAATGCACATATCACTTCTTCTAGTAATCATGTCCATACAAACATAAATATTCACAAATGCTACCATTTACTCAATTGTAAATGCAAGATAACATATATTTTTATTACTACCAAACTCCCCTAAAAATAAAATTTTGGCATTAAATGACCTATAAGGAGTTGATGTGTCATTAAACAGACAATCAATCAAAACAAAACTGGCAATATTATTTTATTTATTACTTAACCTTTACCACACTGCAGGCGACAATAGTCGCCATAGAATTTTCTTACTACTATCGGCGACCTCTGTCACCTGAGATGGTTGCTATAAATAAATACTTACCATCTGTTATTTCCGGTATTTTAAGCTGAAAATCGCCTACTACTGCTTTGGAACAAGGCTAAACTTCTGTTTTTTGCAATTTTTTTTGTAAACAAAAATGGCAGTGGCAATATCAAGCAAAGCCGTTATTCAGGAGTTTTTCTTTGATTAACACTCTGATGATGATTTTGAAGGCTTTACCTAAGTGGATATTGATGTTGAAGTGGTCGGAGATGATAACCACACTAGTGATGTGGAGGAAAGTGATGATGACCACTAGTGGCTACTATCATCCATGCCTAAGCAATTTTATGGAAGCTACTGATGATCATCGATATATCTGATAGTCTTTCTGAAGGTGAATTATTTTGTCTATTTCTAAATAACTTTATTCATCAACAAGAGAAATAAATATGCTAGTTAGGTGAAAGAAAGACCAAATAAATGCTAGTGTCTTCTTGTATGTAAACATGAGGAAACACCTCACTTTTTTACGGAATGAAAGCCTTTTTAGCAATTTTGCTTCTTATTGCACCACCAGAACCCGTTGAATTATCTATGTATTTTTTATTTCGTGTTTCAATTTTTTTTTTTGTTTTCAACATCAAAATATTCCTCGTTCATTCTTTTATTAGTGGACAAAAATTAAAATCTATACACACAATACAAAGAAAGTTATAACAATTTTAAAAACAGTAGGTGTTCATGTTTTTACACCCTCAAAAAAATACAGTGGCAGGGGGAACAATTCTAGAAAGAAATTAGCGTGGTAAAGGTTAATTTATTCTAGGGGTCTCTAACATACGGCCCACAGGGGAACCATTTTCATAACCAAATATTTTCCTCAAATTTTATTAAATTTAATAAATTTGTCCCTCACTCCTTACATACTTTTGCAGTAGTAGTAATGGAGTTTAACCTACCCAACAAGTGCATATTGAGAGTCAATTAATTTTAAGAACTTCCTCAAGGGAAACAAACTCAACCTCTTCATCAGCTACCTAATAAGAAGTTACAATAAATGTACTTTGTGACATTGCCTCTAAAGAAGTAAATTTGGCAACATTTCTCAGAAGCTGTTCTCATCCCAATCCATGAATGTAATCCAATGACTAATTTTAATACAGGAAAACGTGACTTTACCAGTGGGCTCCCTCAGGATTTGATGCCCTTCTCATTGTTGATAAAAATTATGCAATTACACATGGCATATTAAAAAGACTAATGTTTTTTTTCTCTCTCTCTTAAATCTCTGCTGACACTTCTTGCTTGTGGAACTTCCGGCTTTTTGTTTTCCAGTTAAATTAGATCTTCAAAATTTTAAAAGTAATGTCATTTATTATCTTCTGTCTTAATTCTTGTACTTAATGATCCCAAAATGATCTAAATCAGTGACTGCGTGGCTTCAGAAAAAGATTACAGTTCCGCCATGTCTATGACCTTCAATGAGTCTTAACGTGAAAATATTGAAAATCTATGACAAGAATTGAAAGTGCGAGCAAATCGTCAGTCATCAAAAAAACCTTCAGAAATTAGAATGCGTAACCATTGAAGAATGAAGAAAAAATCTCAGAAAAGACTTGTTTAAATCTCATCAAAAACGTTAGGAAATGATTGCAGCAAGTTATAATGATGAGAGGCCATGCTATTGTCGATTAATGTTGTGAAAATTGTTTCAATTTTTTTTTTTTTTTTTTCATACTGTATGAATAATTTTGTCATTTCCTATTTGAATAATTCACCTGTCAAATTTGTTGTATTTAACCAATTGTTCTGAAAATTGAATTTTATATTCCATTTTTGTGCTTATTAACATATGAAAAATCAGGCATCATACGGACATTAGATTCTGAGAAATGAATAAAAATATTCAGAATTGATGGGTGTATGAATAATTTTGTTGTGGACTATATTGATGTATTAAATTTTTGTTTATTATTTTTAGATTTTGAAAGTAAATGTTATTTTTCAAAATGTTTATTGCAGGTTGTTACCATGCAACGAGCAATTTGCTACATTGTATACCTGGAAAAAATGATCACCAATGTGTGTAAAGAACTCGATATGAAATTGGATAATTCCAAAAGATTTCTTACTTCTAAACTCAGTCATGAAGGTAAAAATTATTTCTCCTTTTATTTTCAATTTTTGTTGATTTTTATCTCAATTTCTCATTTAATGTGTTGTTACTATTATACATTGATTTTTCAGGACAAGTTTCTTTGTCTTTTTTGTCTTTATCCCAATGTTTCAGATGCTGTATCCTCTAGCCTTCTTTCTATCTGAATTTCTAAGACAAGGTGTTCTTACTATTATACATTGATTCTTTGGGACCAGTTTCCTTGTCTTTTTTTGTCTTTATCCCAATGTTTCAGATGCTGTATCCTCTAGCCTTCTTTCTATCTGAATTTCTAAGACAAGGTGTTCTTACTATTATACATTGATTCTTTGGGACCAGTTTCCTTGTCTTTTTTTCTTTATCCCAATGTTTCAGATGCTGTATCCTCTTATCTTCTTTCTATCTGAATTTCTAAGACAAGGTGTTCTTACTATTATATATTGATTCTTTGGGACCAGTTTCCTTGTCTTTTTTTTTTCTTTATCCCAATGTTTCAGATGCTGTATCCTCTAGCCTTCTTTCTATCTGAATTTCTAAGACAAGGTGTTCTTACTATTATACATTGATTCTTTGGGACCAGTTTCCTTGTCTTTTTTTGTCTTTATCCCAATGTTTCAGATGCTGTACCCTCTGGCCTTCTTTCTATCTGAATTTCTAAGACAAGGTGTTCTTACTATTATACATTGATTCTTTGGGACCAGTTTCCTTGTCTTTTTTTGTCTTTATCCCAATGTTTCAGATGCTGTATCCCTCTAGCCTTCTTTCTATCTGAATTTCTAAGACAAGGTGTTCTTACTATTATACATTGATTCTTTGGGACCAGTTTCCTTGTCTTTTTTTTGTCTTTATCCCAATGTTTCAGATGCTGTATCCTCTGAATTTCTAAGACAAGACTATTATACATTGATTCTTTGGGACCAGTTTCCTTGTCTTTTTTCTTTATCCCAATGTTTCAGATGCTGTACCCTCTGGCCTTCTTTCTATCTGAATTTCTAAGACAAGATGTTCTTACTATTATACATTGATTCTTTGGGACCAGTTTCCTTGTCTTTTTTTTTTCTTTATCCCAATGTTTCAGATGCTGTACCCTCTGGCCTTCTTTCTATCTGAATTTCTAAGACAAGATGTTCTTACTATTATACATTGATTCTTTGGGACCAGTTTCCTTTTCTTTTTTTGTCTTTATCCCAATGTTTCAGATGCTGTATCCTCTAGCCTTCTTTCTATCTGAATTTCTAAGACAAGGTGTTCTTACTATTATACATTGATTCTTTGGGACCAGTTTCCTTGTCTTTTTTGTCTTTATCCCAATGTTTCAGATTCTGTCCCCTTTAGCCTTCTTTCTATCTGAATTTCTAAGACAAGGTGTTCTTACTATTATACATTGATTCTTTGGGGACCAGTTTCCTTGTCTTTTTTGTCTTTATCCCAATGTTTCAGATGCTGTATCCTCTAGCCTTCTTTCTATCTGAATTTCTAAGACCCAGGTGTTCTTACTATTATACATTGATTCTTTGGGACCAGTTTCCTTGTCTTTTTTGTTTTTATCCTAGTGTTTCAGATGCTGTACTCTCTGGCCTTCTTTCTATTTGAATTTCTGATATAATGAGTTACTATTATGTATTGATTCTTCTATATAATAAATGTTAATGTCAATGTGTCACTGTGTCACACTTTTTCAACTTTTTTCCTAGAGGCCATAGTCCAACATATCATACCATTTTGGAATCAGGCTGGCTTTGTGAGCAAATTACAAACATTCCAGGCCGAATCCTTACCCGCAATCCTGAAATTTGGGATTCCCAAGTTTTCATTACTGCAATTGTTTTCGGATTCTGTCATTTTGGCTTCTACTGATGAAAACAATTAAAGGGACACAACTCTCTAATTTTCAATGACTCATGTTAAAATAAAAAAATTACTGTTCTCAAATTAGAATTGCTGCATTTTCAACTTTACTCCTAGAGGCTGTAGCCCAACATATCATACCATTTTGGAATCAGGCCGACTCCATGAGCAAATTAAAAACATTCTGGGCCAGATCCGGACACACAGTCCTGAAATTTCAGATTCCCAAGTTTTCATTACTGTCATTGTTTTTATCGTTTTTTGGGGTTTTTTTTTTGTATAACAATTTTTATGGGAATAATCGCAATTAATTGTGAAATTCTGCAAAAGTCACCTATGAAATAAAAATAATTGTTTGTACTGAAAATAAGGACCTATGTACATCAAATTGTCTTTAAATTAAGTGGTAGCAGAAGGATTATCGTTGAACTTTTAAAAGTTAATCTTAGGTATTAATGCAATACTTAAATGCAGCAATCAATTTTGAGTTTATTGCTGCCTATTGCATTTACTTCTCCCTACCTATTGTGATGAGTTACAATCAAGTGTCCATGAACTACAATCAAGAGTCCTCTGCAGGAGGTAGCTTAAATGCCGATCAATAGGGTGGCTTTTAAACTAGTTTAACATAGTCTTTTTATTGTCACAAAAGTTTCAGCTGCTCTTTTCAACACTGGGTGTGGTTGTAAGTTTGTTTGCAGCTCTCTCCATATGCCTCAGTTGGGTGCCAATATCCGAGTTTCTGTGAATGATCTTCTAGTGCCTTTAATGACATTGTCATTTTTTTCGTCTGCCTCTTCTTTTGCCTAAGGCGATACTATGTAGGGTGGCAATGGAAAGATTGTTGGATCTTATGACATGGAAACTATTAGAATTTGAGAACCATTACAACAATGTTTTACAAGTTCATGTTCTACCCTCTTTTCTGATCTTTCCCCCCAACTTTCACCCCTGCTTCCAAGGCTTGATCCTTATCAGAGATAAGAATATATTTTCTGATGAATGAAAAATATAATAAGGAATTTGACCACCCTTGACTATGGTGCTATTAATTTGGGGGTAATGCTTTACAATTTGTTGAACCCTTGCTTCCAAAACCAGCTCTCAAGTCTTTGATTCTTATCAGAGATAAGAATATATCTTCTGTCGGATGAGAGTGCCGGGAAAGTGTATAGCAATTTTGTAGGTGAAAATTCCTGATATTTCTGAGCTTTCTAATCTCGATAAATACAGAGAATATACGCCTCTTTGGCAGTGAGTATTTGACATCGTCTCTAATAACATCAGGTCGGCGACAGTAACACCAGTCATCTTTATAACCTGTTTTTAGGAAGAAATCTACCTGCTGGACTCTCAGCCCTCTAAAACTACTTGAGATCTGCTTCCAAGGACCTTGACATTCCTGTCATCAGCCTCTACTATGAACTCACTCAATTACAAACTATGGATCTTCTTCTTTCCCCTCAACAAGAGCTCTGAAGAAATCTTATGTGAGAGTTAGTCCCTTACAAACAATTTAATTGCTTAAAGAACTTTTGGGTGCTCATAGAATTATTTTGAGTGAGACTTTATATGGACACTTTTTCTTCCTTAAAGTTAAAGGACTTTTTTCTCTTATATTTTGTATATATCTGTTGTGATGTCCTCCCTCTAAGTGTCTATGTTGGACTCTTCTGCCTACTATAAGATTAGTAGGCGAGAAGGCCTTGTGGAAGAGTTGAATAGATTGAACGCTGGGTCAACTGACACAGACTCACTAGTTGTGTAATAATCTACTGTTGTACTTACTGTTTAATATATGATATATCTGCAACACTTGTTTTGTTATTTCTTTAACCATTTACTTGCTCACAACATTTTGGCGATGAAGGATTCAAAGAAATGGACTTCTCATTAAATCATTAAAAAAATTTTTGCCAGTGTCTACAACAGTGGTGAAGAAAGAAATTCTAATTAAACTCTACCACAAAAGGGTATCCAGTGTTAATTACAACACTGACAGTGAAAAAGAAACTCTTTAAAACAATAGGATTTCTATAAGTTCAATTCAGTGGTTGAGAAGAAGGTTGGTGAACCTTGTTATTTTTTTTCCATTCCAACAAGTCAGTAAAAGAAGTACAAATCAAACAGACTTATTGTTTTCGCTAATAAGCTAAAGTAAAAATTTATCTCCTCTTCTGCTTTTAAATTTTTCGGTAAAAGAATCATACACATCAAACAGACTTATTGTTGGTTAAGAGGGTAAACATGAAAAAATTATTCCCCCTTCTCATTTCTTAATTTTACATACCACCACAGTAAAATGGGCAAATTTAAAAGTGTAATACTAGAGTTGATGAAGTACCACAACAATATCCCTTTTCCTTTTTTTGTGTATGTAAATAAACATTTTCTTCTACTATTGTTACACCCTGAGCAGGAGTTTGAGTCTTTCTTCCACCTAAAAGTGAGAATTGTCCACTCTAAACTTTCAATCCGTTGTTGCTTTTATCGCTTCTGTCACCTTTAACCATAACCCTTTTATGTGGGAAAGCCAGGACAAATTTCCCACATCACATCATTTCAACTTTTTCTTGATAGTGGATGAGATCTCCAGTGAGCCTGTTTCTTGTTAGATGGTGTCTTGCAATGTATCATTAGTGATTGTGGTCTATATAAAAGATACCTAGAATGGTTCTGTAGCATTTAATTTCTAATGTTTGGATTCTTTACTTTAATTCTGTTGTTGATATTAACCTTCAGTTTCTGTTCATTATTCATTTCTCTCAAATCTGGAGAAAAAGAAAACCTTTTGTCTTTTCTTCTTACACATTGTATACTTGAGGAACATTGTAGAAGTGATCAGCCAAGACAATTAAGGTAACACAAAGGTGTTCAGTAGTCTTGGACAACTCTTGGAATGATAATGATTCTTCTCAAAATTACAGGTGGGATCCTCCATACAGCTGAATTATTCATTTCTCTCAAATCTGGAGAAAAAGAAAACCTTTTGTCTTTTCTTCTTACACATTGTATACTTGAGAACATTGGAAGTGATCAGCCAAGACAATTAAGGTAACACAAAGGTGTTCAGTAGTCTTGGACAACTCTTGAATGATAATGATTCTTCTCAAAATTACAGGTGGGATCCTCCAATTTCAAATCTGGAGAAAAAGAAAACCTTTTGTCTTTTCTTCTTAAAGAACATTGTAGAAGTGATCATGAAGGTAACACAAAGGTGTTCAGTAGTCTTGGACAACTCTTGGAATGATAATGACTCTTCTCAAAATTACAGGTGGGATCTTCCATACAGAAAATCAGGGTATACTTTCAGCCAAGACAATTAAGGTAACACAAAGGTGTTCACAACTCTTGGAATGAAAATGAAAAATTACTCCTCCATACAGCTGAAGATTTCTCTCTCTGGAGAAAAAAACCTTTGTCTTTTCTTCTTACATTGTATACTTGAGGAACATTGTAAAAGGATCAGCCAAGACAATTAAGGTAACACAAAGGTGTTCAGTAGTCTTGGACAACTCTTGGAATGATAATGATTCTTCTCAAAATTACAGGTGGGATCTTCCATACAGCTGAATTATTCATTTCTCTCAAATCTGAGAAAAAGAAAACCTTTGTCTTTTCTTCTTACTTGAGGAACATTGTTGAGAACACAAAGGGTGGATTGAGTCTTAAGGTAACAAAAGGTGTTCTGAATGAAATGACTCTTCTCAAAATTACAGGTGGGATCCAGCTGAATTATTCAAAAATCTGAGAAAAAGAAAACCTTTTGTCTTTTCTTCTTACACATTGTATACTTGAGGAACATTGTAGAAGTCATGGTAACACAAAGGTTCAGTAGTCTTGGACAACTCTTGAATGATAATGACTCTTCTCAAAATTACAATGGGATCCTCCAAGCTGAATTATTCATTTCTCTCAAATCTGGAGAAAAAGAAAACCTATCTTTCCTTACACATTGTATATTGAGGAACATTGTGAAGTGATCAGCTTAAGGTAACACAAAGGTGTTCAGTCTTGGACAACTCTTGGAATGATAATGACTCTTCTCAAAATTACAGGTGGGATCCTCCATACAGCTGAATTATTCATTTCTCTCAAATCTGGAAAAAAGAAAAACCTTTTGTCTTTTCTTCTTACACATTGTATACTTGAGGAACATTGTAGAAGTGATCAGCCAAGACAATTAAGGTAACACAAAGGTGTTCAGTAGTCTTGGACAACTCTTGGAATGATAATGACTCTTCTCAAAATTACAGGTGGGATCCTCCAAAGCTGAATTATTCATTTCTCTCAAATCTGAGAAAAAGAAAACCTTTGTCTTTTTTTCTTCTTACATTGTATAAGGAACATTGTAATGATCAGCCAAAGACAATTAAGGTAACACAAAGGTGTTCAGTAGTCTTGGACAAAATATAATGACCTTCTCAAAATTACAGGTGGGGATCCTCCATACAGCTGAATTATTCATTTCTCTCAAATTGGAGAAAAGAAAACCTTTTGTTTTTCTTCTTGAGGAACATTGTCTTAAAACACAAAGGTGTTCAGTAGTCTTGAACTCTTGGAATGATAATGATTCTTCTCAAAATTACAGGTGGGATCATACAGCTGAATTATTCATTTCTCTCAAATCTGGAGAAAAAGAAAACCTTTTGTCTTTTCTTCTTGTATACTTGAGGAACATTGTAAGTGATCAAAGACAATTAAGGTAACACAAAGGTGTTCAGAAACCAATGATAATGATTCTTCTCAAAATTACAGGTGGGATCCTCCATACAGCTTTATTCATTTCCTTTTGTCTTTTCTTCTTACATTGTATACTTTAAGGTTTGTTCAGTAGTCTTGGACAACTTTGGAATGATAATGACTCTTCTCAAAATTACAGGTGGGATCCTTCATACAGCTGAATTATTCATTTCTCTCAAATCTGGAGAAAAGAAAACCTTTTGTCTTTTCTTCTTACACATTGTATACTTGAGGAACATTGTAGAATAAACAAAAAACACAAAGGTGTTCAGTAGTCTTGGACAACTCTTGGAATGATAATGACTCTTCTCAAAATTACAGGTGGGATCCTCCATACAAATTATTCATTTCTCTCAAATCTGGAGAAAAAAACCTTTTGTCTTTTCTTCTTACACATTGTATATGTGAGGAACATTGTATATCATAAGACAATTAAGGTAACACAAAGGTGTTCAGTAGTCTTGGACAACTCTTGGAATGATAATGATAAAATTACAGGTGGGATCCTCCAAATTATTCATTTCTCTCAAATCTGGAGAAAAGAAAACCTTTTTCAGTTCTTCTTACAAATACTTGAGGAACATTGAAATCAAATAAGAAAAGGTAACACTCTTTTTGGAATGATAATGATTCTTCTCAATTGTATCCTTGAGGAACAAATTGGAGAAAAAAAAACCTTTTGTCTCAGCTTACACATTGTATACTTGAATTGTAAGGATCAACAAAAATTAAGGTAACACAAAGTTCAGTCTTGGACAACTCTTGGAATGATAATGACTTCTTCTCAAAATTACAGGTGGGATCCTCCATACAGCTGAATTATTCATTTCTCTCAAATCTGGAGAAAAGAAAACCTTTTGTCTTTTCTTCTTTACATTGTATACTTGAGGAACATTGTAGAAGTGATCAGCCAAGACAATTAAGGTAACAAAAGGTGTTCATAGTCTTGGACAACTCTTGGAATGATAATGATTCTTCTCAAAAATTACAGGTGGGATCCTCCATACAGCTGAATTATTCATTTAAATCTGGAGAAAAGAAAACTTTTGTCTTTTCTTCTTACACATTGTATACTTGAAACATTGTAGAAGGATCAGCCAAGACAATTAAGGTAACACAAAGGTGTTCAGTAGTCTTGGACAACTCTTGAATGATAATGATTCTTCTCAAAATTACAGGTGGGATCCTCCATACAGCTGAATTATTCATTTCTCTCAAATCTGGAGAAAAGAAAACCTTTTGTCTTTTCTTCTTACTTGAGGAACATTGTAAGGAACATAACAACTCTTGGAATGATAATGCTTTAAAAAATTACAGGTTCTTCCATACAGCTAATTATTCATTTCTCTCAAATCTGGAGAAAAAGAAAACCTTTTGTCTTTTTCTTTCTACACATTGTATACTTTGGACAAAGACAATTATAACAATTAAGGTAACACAAAGGTGTTCAAAATCTTGGACAACTCTTGGAATGATAATGACTCTTCTCAAAATTACAGGTGGGATCTTCCATACAGCTGAATTATTCATTTCTCTCAAATCTGGAGAAAAAAAAAAACCTTTTGTTTTTCTTCACACATTAAAGGAACATTATGTTCAGTAGTCTTGGACAACTCTTGAAATGATAATGACTTTTCTCAAAATTACAGGTGGGATCTTCCATTGAATTATTCATTTCTCTCAAATCTGAGAAAAAACCTTTTGTCTTTTCTTCTTACACATTGTATACTTGAGGAAATTGTAGAAAAGCCAAGACAATTTGTTCAGTAGTCTTGGACAACTAATGATAATGACTCTTCTCAAAATTACAGGTGGGATCTTAAAGCTGTTATTCATTTTTCTTCAAATCTGAGAAAAAGAAAACCTTTTGTCTTTTCTTCTTATACATTGTATACTTGAGGAACATTGTAGAAGTGATCAGCCAAGACAATTAAGGTAACACAAAGGTGTTCAGTAGTCTTGGACAACTCTTGGAATGATAATGACTCTTCTCAAAATTACAGGTGGGATCTTCCATACAGCTGAATTATTCATTTCTCTCAAATCTGGAGAAAAAGAAAACCTTTTGTCTTTTCTTCTTACACATTGTATACTTGAGGAACATTGTAGAAGTGATCAGCCAAGACAATTAAGGTAACACAAAGGTGTTCAGTAGTCTTGGACAACTCTTGGAATGATAATGATTTCTCAAAATTACAGGTGGATCTTCCATACAGCTGAATTATTCATTTCTCTCAAATCTGGAAAAAAGAAAAACCTTTTTCTTCTTTTGTATACTTGAGGAACATTGTAGAAGGATCAGCCAAGACAATTAAGGTAACACAAAGGTGTTCAGTAGTCTTGGACAACTCTTGGAATGATAATGTCTTCTCAAAATTACAGGTGGATCTTCCATACAGCTGAATTATTCATTTCTCTCAAATCTGGAGAAAAAAAGAAAACCTTTGTCTTTTCTTCTTACACATTGTATACTTGAGGAACATTGTAAAGTGATCAGCCAAGACAATTAAGGTAACACAAAGGTGTTCAGTAGTCTTGGACAACTCTTGGAATGATAATGACTCTTCTCAAAAAATTACAGGTGGGATCTTCCATACAGCTGAATTATTCATTTCTCTCAAATCTGGAGAAAAAAAAACCTTTTGTCTTTTTCTTCTTACATTGTATACTTGAGGAACATTGTATCAGCCAAGACAATTAAGGTAACACAAAGGTGTTCAGTAGTCTTGGACAACTCTTGGAATGATAATGACTCTTCTCAAAATTACAGGTGGATCTTCCATACAGCTGATTATTCATTTCTCTCAAATCTGGAGAAAAGAAAACCTTTTGTCTTTTCTTCTTACACATTGTATACTTGAGGAACATTGTAGAAGTGATCAGCCAAGACAATTAAGGTCACAAAGGTGTTCAGTAGTCTTGGACAACTCTTGGAATGATAATGACTCTTCTCAAAATTACAGGTGGGATCTTCCATACAGCTGAATTATTCATTTCTCTCAAATCTGGAGAAAAAGAAAACCTTTTGTCTTTTCTTCTTACACATTGTATACTTGAGGAACATTGTAGAAGTGATCAGCCAAGACAATTAAGGTAACACAAAGGTGTTCAGTAGTCTTGGACAACTCTTGGAATGATAATGACTCTTCTCAAAATTACAGGTGGGATCTTCCATACAGCTGAATTATTCATTTCTCTCAAATCTGGAGAAAAGAAAACCTTTGTCTTTTTTCTTCACCATTGTATAAGGAACATTTTTTTTTTTTTCTTCATGTGATCAGCCAAGACAATTAAGGTAACACAAAGGTGTTCAGTAGTCTTGGACAACTCTTGGAATGATAATGACTCTTCTCAAAATTACAGGTGGGATCTTCCATACAGCTGAATTCATTTCTCTCAAATCTGGAGAAAAAGAAAACCTTTTGTCTTTTCTTCTTACACATTGTATACTTGAGGAACATTGTAGAAGTGATCAGCCAAGACAATTAAGGTAACACAAAGGTGTTCAGTAGTCTTGGACAACTCTTGGAATGATAATGACTCTTCTCAAAATTACAGGTGGGATCCTCCATACAGCTGAATTATTCATTTCTCTCAAATCTGGAGAAAAAGAAAACCTTTTGTCTTTTCTTCTTACACATTGTATACTTGAGGAACATTGTAGAAGTGATCAGCCAAGACAATTAAGGTAACACAAAGGTGTTCAGTAGTCTTGGACAACTCTTGGAATGATAATGACTCTTCTCAAAATTACAGGTGGGATCTTCCATACAGCTGAATTATTCATTTCTCTCAAATCTGGAGAAAAAGAAAACCTTTTGTCTTTTCTTCACAATTGTATACTTGGAACATTGTAAAATCAGAAGACAATTAAGGTAACACAAAGGTGTTTAGTCTTGTTTTGGAATGATAATGACTCTTCTCAAAATTACAGGTGGGATCTTCCATACAGCTGAATTATTCATTTCTCTCAAATCTGGAAAATTTTGTCTTTTCTTCTTAAGGTATAAGGAACATTGTAGATCAGAAAGGTAACACAAAAGGTGTTCAGTAGTCTTGGACAACTTTGGAATGATAATGACTCTTCTCAAAAATTATGGGATCTTCCATACAGCTGAATTATTCATTTCTCTCAAATCTGGAGAAAAGAAAACCTTTTTTGTCTTTTCTTCTTACACATTGTATACTTGAGAACATTGGAAGTGATCAGCCAAGACAATTAAGGTAACACAAAGGTGTTCAGTAGTCTTGGACAACTCTTGGAATGATAATGACTCTTCTCAAAATTACAGGTGGGATCTTCCATAATAGCTGAATTATTCATTTCTCTCTCAAATCTGGAGAAAAGAAAACCTTTTGTCTTTCTTCTTACACATTGTATACTTGAGGAACATTGTAGAAGTGATCAGCCAAGACAATTAAGGTAACACAAAGGTGTTCAGTAGTCTTGGACAACTCTTGAATGATAATGACCTTCTCAAAATTACAGGTGGGATCTTCCATACAGCTGAATTATTCATTTCTCTCAAATCTGGAGAAAAAAAAAACCTTTTGTGTTTTTTCTTACATTGTATACTTGAGGAACATTGTAGAAGTGATCAGAAGACAATTAAGGTAACACAAAGGTGTTCAGTAGTCTTTCTTGGAATGAAATGACTCTTCTCAAAATTACAGGTGGGATCTTCCATAAGCTGAATTATTCATTTCTCTCAAATCTGGAAAAAGAAAAAACCTTTTTGTTTTTCTTCCCGTAGAAGTGATCAGCCAAGACAATTAAGGTAACCAAAGGTGTTCCCAACTTCCTGATATTGTTTGGACCTAAACTTTTTGTCTACAAGACAATAGTCCAAATAATGTAAATAATTCATACTGGATTTTAATATTTATAATTCATACTGGATTTTAATTCTAATTTCAATAATTAATACTGGATTTTATGTTAGGCCTGAATAGATTAATATTGTTTTTTTCTCTCAAATCTGGATCTCAGCATTCTTGGTAGATAGAATTTTCATTATTATTATTATTTTTTTTTTACTATTTAAATGATTTGTAAGTTGTTTTGGCTCTTGATCCCTAATATTTGTATCTGGAAAAATCAACTTGCAATAATTATTAAAATCTTTTATTTTTTTTCCATAACTATGAATATTATGTGTGTGTGTTTTTATATATATATATATATATATATATATATATATATATATATATATATTTATATATATATGATTGTGACAAATTACTTGAAGCTAAACAAGCAAGATGTTTTGTGTGCTTTGCATGTAGATGGCCATTTGCAATGTGGGAAGCACATATGTTTGTGTGTGATAAAAACATCTTTAATTAATAAATATTCACAAGTTCAATGTGTATTTAAGGACTCCCATGAAGAGGCAGCTTGTTAGCTAAGCTTGGAAGTGGTTATGGTAGATTGCGTGTTCCACAGTTTATGGTGTTGGAATGATTTATTCTTTCCTTGTTGGCGGACTTGTTTTGAAGTCTTTCTTTGTGGTTTTGTTGTAGAATGGATCGACAAAAGGGAAACAAGGATTTGAACCACAGGAACAGAACACTTAAATAAAAAACAGAGCATCTCTTTCAAACGGATACTGCCCATACCTTGGGTTCAAAGGTATGGATGGGCTTTTACAGTTACAAAAATGCAAACTCTTGTTTTGCAATCGTAAATCATAAAAAGCTGATATGAAACAAAATAGATAAAAAGCAGTGCATTATTTTTTTTTTTTTTTAAATATAGTTTTCTTATGGTAACTTCAAGTGGAATGATCTGTTACCAAAATAACAGATCTCGTCTGGGATAAAGTCATCTAGGAGTTGGTCTAATGTCCTCATCTTTGTTCAAACAGAAATCACATTGTATTTTATATTATAAAAAAAAAATGTTGCTGTTGTTGTTATAATGGAACAACTCATTATTAAGAACGGGAGAGCAGGCTGTGTGGCATAAATACATAACGTTACATTATGTTCTTGTTAACGTTATAACAATGTTGCAGACTGGCGAATGTATCTTAGGTATCAGAAGGTTACTTTATTGATAGGGTTAATGATGTTGGTGTTCTTAAATATTCATCCATAACAAATTTAGAAACATGAATATTAAAGACAAATCATTCAAAATAAATCAGAATATTATGTGTGTGTGTGTTTTTAACAACGTAGTTAAAGATATAGCAATAACATGGATTTATATAGAATAAAAATACACAATTGAATCAAAGGTTGTTGAATAAGTGCGAATGGTTGAGTTGAATTATGTAGTGTATTTTTATGCCAAGTTTCAGTGTGTAAAACTGTTATTAAGATTTGTGTGTGAAATTAAACTAAACAAGCAAGTGTTTGTTCATGTACAAAATGTCTTTTGTGGCAGTTCAGTCAATAGTGTGGGATAAAGTCATCCTAGGAGTTGGTCTAATGTCCTCATCTTTGTTTGTTTAAATTTTATTGTCCAAAAACTTTAGTTGTTTTAATGTCTGATTGAATGTTTATCTTAATACTTATTAGTAGTGAGTTATTAAATCACCTTTTTAGTATTGTAAGAAAATTGTTCCTGGTAGAGCAAAAAAAACTTGAATCGTGTGTTGAGTCAGAGAATTTTACATGGGAATGTGTTATTAAGATTGGTTAAATTAAACTAAGTGATTTTGACTGGCGTGGATTAGTTTGGCATTTCTCCAGGATGAAATTCTGACTGCCTGTACGTGTGTGAGTGTTGTAATGATCTTTAATGTCTGACCTCATGGTTAAGACGGGCGCTCTTGAAGGTTACATTTTGGCAGCAAGAATGAGACGCAAGAGAGAGAGAGAGAGAGAGAGAGAGCTTACACGTGTTTTTATATAAGGCTGGGTATCACGTGATCGGCTCTGAAGCGAAAACATGGGATATATCATTCATCGTGTGCAGGCAATCTGATTGGTCAGAATTGACCAATCAGTGAGCTAGTTTGAGGAGATTAACCAATGAATGCTTGTCGCATGATTTGTATGTATGTGATGATAATCACCACAGGGGAAGAGTACATTTCCCCTGCAGGGGGTGACTGGCAAACGTGGACGATTCCACAATCTCATTACTAAGAGTAGGAAATCTGGCTGTGTGACTGACAAATACATTATGACATATTGTTCTTATTATAGATGTTCCGTTATAATGATAATGGAATATCTCATCACTAAGAAGGAGAGATCAAGTTGTATGACTAGTAAAGTCACATTGTAATTTTTATTCTAAAATTGATTTTTTTTTTGTCTGTTTCACTTTTCTATGCAAACAAAAGAATCCAGTAAGTAGAGATGGGTGGATTTACTGTCTCCATGTAGTGGACTCTTTTGATGACATAATAGAAATAGAATTCCTTGTTATTTTAAACTTGACAAATAAAACTCCATAATTTATGTCTTCCAAATAAATGGATAGTATCTGTATATATTTCTGAGATGAGATATTATAATTATTTACACTATTTATATTGTTTGGACTGTTGTCCTTATCTTTGTTGCCATATTCACATCATTTTGGCCGTTCTATGCTCCTGCCTTCTTCATGATCTGTCTATATTTCTGAGATGAGATATTTTAATTATTTACACTGTTTACATTGTCCGAACTGTTGTTCTCATCTTTGTTGCCATATTTTGGTTGTTGTATGCTCCGACCTTCTTCAGGGGATTGGAATTTTGAACCAAATCCTTTATTTCTTCCACTGGGGTAGATTGTTCTAGTTCCATGTGCCATGCCTCATCCAGATATCTCAATATCAGTTATTTCCCTTCAACTCAACTCACCAATAGAATATAAAGAGAATGAAGATTGTTTGCTACAATGCACATAGCAGGGTTGGTCTTAGCTGTGAAGGTTAGAACTGGTGGGGCTCAGGAATATAGTTCATCTGAGCACTTTCCATGGAAATAACAATAGAGCAGTGAAAGTTTTGTGATGTTTTGACTGTGAGAAAGGAGTTGTATGGTAGAAAATAAATCATTGCCCACAAGGATGTGGAGACACTTTTGGACTCTATTGAGACTGAAAAGTGAAGAATGGGCAACTCCTGCCCAGGTATGGCAGCAGTAGTCATAATTGTAATGTATGTTATTTGTATTGAAATGTGCTGGAGAATTACCTCAGAGGTTCAAGAGGACCAGAGTGGCATAGCCTAAATTTGCACATAAGATGAGAAAATTGTGAGCAAGGCAAACTGTACGAGTATGGCCCTGGAATGAAATGACACACGTGTCACTGAGCCAGACTGAGTCTGGCAGTGTACACAAGATGCTAATTTTCTGGCTTAGCAAAAACAAATAAAGGAGATGAGTGTTTGTTGGGACATGAATAAGTGTTTGCGCTCAGCTCAGGTTGGTGCATTGCGGTGTGTGTGCTAAACCAGATTCCCTTGCCAGTGTTCCAGTGTCTGTGCTGCAGAAGAAATTATTTCCTGCTACATATAACAAAGAAATTAACAATTAATTGAACTGATTTTATCAGCATCTTGATCAAATGTTGAGTATGAGTTTCTAAATTCTTAAAACATTTGAGATGAAATATTAGAATGGATTTAATTTGGGTAATGGAAAAATGTATGGATTATTTCAATTTTTTTCTTCATTTAGCATCCAGATTATTGAGAAAGTATTGTAATGTTTATTTTGTCTTTACAGACTGACTCCCAGAAGTTTACTTGTAAAAATCCTAATCCCAATAAAATGTGTTCAACAATGCTGAATTCTGATAATTGCCTTATACCTTTGAAGGAAGATTCTTTGTCTGAAGTAGAACATCTGCCAGGACTGTCTTTAGCTGATGAAGAATACTTTCATGAACCATTCTTGTGTTATCTCAAAAACAAGAATCCAGCAACTGGTAAGTGATGTCTCTGATCAGAAATTGAAATGTTATTTACTTAATTCTTTGGTAAATAGAAAATTAATACCAGTAATACAATAAAGCAACTCCACATAACAAATTATTACCTTTTGATAACAAAATTGCTGTATGTAATGGCTCTATGAAATTTATATCTATATGTAAAATACATATGAGGATTGCTGAAAAATTTTTGGTCTGACATACACAAATCTCAAGATTTGACCAAACATGAGTTTTTTTTTTTTTTTTTTTTAGGACTTAGGCCACAAGCCTTTCAGCATATCCTTGTGTGTAAAAACACATGCCCACAATCTGCCTGGAAAATATTCAACCATTTTAGATAGCTAAAAATGGGCTGTGTGACCTTGATATAATTTGGCAACTAATCAGAAGTTACCTTTTTTGTTTTAATAGATTACTATCTTTTGATTAAAATAATATTTTACGTACAGAATTGTACATTGTTTCCTTGTTAAATTATTGCTGTCACAATATATGATAGATGTAAAAAAAAAATAGTAATTAAAACAAAAGTTATAGCAAAGTGAATAAAATTGTCTAACATCTAGGTACACCAGATGTGAAAATTTAAATTTAAAACAGCCTCCATGTATCTTTAACAGGAGTAAAGGTTTTTCTTTCAGAGAATGGAATAAGAAGCAGAAAAAGAAAAAATTCTGTTTAATTTTTATTGTTATATTTCATATTTACAGAAGGATTTAATTCAGTGTTTGATAATTCCAGTGGTCTGCAGTTGTTTGATCCAATTAATGTAAGTATACCATTGTTATTGTTTATTATTTTTATATGTAAAAATTAATGTATGATTACTTCCCTTAGTCATTTTAATAATCTATACAATTAAAATGAAGTGTATATCTCTTTTTGTTTTTTCTTATAAACAGAATTACTTCCTGGGCAGGGACCACTAGGTAATGTTTAACTTTCATGTCCCCCCCCCTCAAAAAATGGTATATCTAACAGATGGTTTTTCCCTTGACACCACTATTATTTTAACTACCTGTACCCTTTAGCAATATTTTAAAAAGTAAGGATTAGAATTTTAACAAAATCTAATCATATGAAAGTGGATTTATACATTTCCTTTATTCTTGAGAATTGACAACAAAAATAATAAACACTGTTTATTAGATTTGATTGATTTTGTTTTTTATTGCTCATCAACCCCTCAGGTTATTTAAAGCCAGGAAATATTTTTCGATTGTAAGAATCTTTTGGAGATATATGCTTACTGAATTTATTTGATAAATTCAATGCAATACATTTTAAAATGTAATTTGGTGTGGGTGGGGGTAGTATTGTACAGTGAATATTGCCCAAATCCTACATTTTAACTTGAAAATTTGGGGGTCAACTTATATTCCCAGTCGCTTTGTATGCCAGCATATAGAGTAATTTCTTTTGTTTTTCATCTGATTGTAGTAATAGTAGTAATTATTATCTACTCAGACAAGTTTACAAGGGTGGTGTTATAGATGAAGACATGTAAATGTGATTAATTCTCAGCCAATCATAAGCTTTATGCTTTAAAAACTCCTGTGTTTGTCACCAAGAAAGTTTTTTTTTTTTTGTCACCACTTAGATCATTGAAGAGTACAGCTTTTGTATCCTACTTCGTTTTTCCAAAACTTAAATTTTTTTCAGTATCTGTCATTTCATTTTCAGGAATCCAATGTTCCTGAGAACAATCAGTCTACAGATGATGTTTTTCCTGAGTTGAATGATGTTGTCCCTGTATGTAAACAAGCCTATCCCAATCTCCTAAATGGTGATCCTATGTTACCTCAGGTAATATAATTAACTTAATCTTTGTTCCAGGTGTTCATCCTCTTTCTACTTAAACAGTAGACAAGTGCCAAAATATATGCATAATCTTGCTTTTAATTAGACAGAACTGTTTTTTGTTTTATTTTATATTTTACATTAGATAATATATACCGTGCCTAAAAACATTGAATTTTAAATGATAAAAATATAATTTTAGAATATGCTTTATTTATGTGTAAAAGTGTTCAGGGCTAACGGCATCATCACGTTGAAACACCAGTTTCTTTATGATCACTGAAGTTAAGCAATGTCGAGCCTGCTCAGTACCTAGATGGGTGACTGCTTGGGAATACCAGGTGCTCTAAGCTTGTGTGGGTGGTGTAATGGATAATAGCTTGGAATTATTAATCAGGGAGTCATGTTCCAATTCCCATTGGGTTCGTTATATTCACTCATGCACATATACTCTTGGGAAATGTATGAATCCACCTCTTCACCCCTCAGCTATGGGTTAATTAGTAAGACTTATCTCACTAAATCCTTATTATCTCAACCAAAAAAAAAAATTTACAATCTAAAAAAATTTTCTGGCTTTAAATAACTTGCACTGAGTTGATAAGCTATAAAAAATGAATCCATCAAAAGTGCTTAGTTGTTATTGGGGCATTATCAGTAATGATGTCAATTATGTCCCATTGTGTTATTCCATTGGGCATTGGACAGGCTGAACTATTAAATATAAAGAAAGTACTAAAAGAAGCCATGTGCAGAGAATTGATGTGGATTATGTCACAAATAGGCATAACATGCCAGAAATATGACAAAATTTGCCAATCATCTGGCAGTTCTGAAATAATATGAAAATACATAGTGACCAAAATGTAACTCCTTTTGTTGGAGTCAGTTAACTCCTTTTGTTGGAGTCAGTTATGTATGTAATGTGCGTGCCAAACAGTGTAGGTCTCTTGATCTGAAAAGTCACGACCCTGCTTCTCATACATGAAAGTGTTTCTGAAGTGTTTCAAGCAATGGCTATATTCAAGAACAAGGAATATATAATATATATATATATATATATATATATATATATATATATATATATATAGTTGATCGCAGCCTTCCCTGATGATCCACTTAGGTGAAACCTTGGTAGGTTTATCTGGCTCTCTAGGTTTAACTAGGTCTGCTCTACTTACTGTATTAAGCACTTTATTTAGTTGTTTTGTGTACTTGTATCGTGGTTTTTTCTTTGGGCTTTGAACTTGAATGCTGGACGATTATTTTCGGCTAACGTACATGTTCTTGGTTCTTTCTTTTTTATACCTTTTTTTCCCTTTGGTATTGGCTTTATTATTTGCAAATCAAGACACCGAAGGTTTTCCAAACAAGTGTAGTTTCTTATACCTATAGGATTACTACTAATACTAATAATATATATATATATATATATATATATATATATATATATATATATATATATATATATCATCCACAGACACTGTTTTGTTGTATCACAGCTCAACAGTGTGGCTAGACATGTGATTGCTTCAAGCCGGGATCAAAACCTAACCAACATTTGACATCAGTCGGAGACTCTGACCCTTACGCCATCAGCTCATGCAGTGGAGAAAAGGAATTTTTAACACTCTTACATATGAGATATAAGCATTACTGGCTACCAGAGTGCTCAATTAATAGTGAAGAGCTTTTCATTATTAGGTTTTAGTGTTTTGAACCTTTCCTTACAGAGTTCCTTCTGGAATTGTTCCCCCTGCTACTGCATTTTTTTAGGGTGCAAAAAACATGAACACCTACTGTTTTAAAATTGTGATAACTCTCTTTGTATTGTGTGTACAGATTTTATTTTTTGTATATTAATAAAAGAATGGCTGAGCATTATTTTGATTTAATGCATGCATATTTTGACATTGAAAACAAAAAAAAAAATTGAAATGCAAAATAAAAAACAAACACTAACAATTTCACATACTTTGACTTTTATTACTCCTTGTGGAGTTCTGGGGTGCAACAAGAAGCAAAATGGCTAAGAAGGACATCATTTCATCAAAAGTGACGTCCTTCCACGTGTTAACATACAGGTAGACATCAGCAATTGTTTGCTCTTTCTTTCACCTGACTAGCATATTTATTTGTCTCGTTAATAAATAAAGTTATTATTTTGTTGTTTATAAATAGACAAAATAATTTACCTTCAGAATGGCTATCAGGTACATTCATGGGGCCAATAGCTTTCAAAAAATTTATCAGTCATTGATGATAGTAGCCACTCGGCACCTAGCAGTTATCGTAGCTTTCCTCAACATCACTAGCAGTGTAATCATCTCTATTTCTGACCACTGTCAACATCTGCTTGAGTAAAGCTTTCAAAATCATCATTGGAGTCTGAATCAAAGAAAAACTCTTGAATAAATATTTTGTTGGATGTTGATGTGACCATTTTTGTTTACAAAAAATCACAACAAAATTAATGTGGTTTTAATGGATGTTACACCTCATGTAGATTGTAGAAAAATTCAAAATGGGGTTGAAAAATGGAAGTTTTGCCTTGTTCCAAAGTGTTAGGCTATTTCCAGCTTAAAATACTGGAGATAACAATTGACAAGTGTTAGGCTATTTCCAGCTTAAAATACTGTAGATAACAATTGACAAGTGTTAGGCTATTTCCAGCTTAAAATACTGTAGATAACAATTGACAAGTGTTAGACTATTTCCAGCTTAAAATACTGGAGATAACAATTGACAAGTGTTAGGCTATTTCCAGCTTAAAATACTGGAGATAACAATTGACAAGTGTTAGGCTATTTCCAGCTTAAAGTACTGGAGATAACAATTGACAAGTGTTAGGCTATTTCCAGCTTAAAATACTGGAGATAACAATTGACAAGTGTTTATTTACAGCAACCCTCTGGAGGCAACAGAATGTGTCTACAGCTGCAAAGGGAGAGAATTCTACAACGATAATTTCCACCTCTAGCTAGATAAAGGTTAAGATTTGGATCAGTTAGTGAGTTGATTTAATACTGTATTTACTTGGTATGTATGGTGTAATGAGTTAATGATTTAGGTTAATTGATAAACTAGAGTGGGGATTTGGGATATGATAGGACAGAGAGGGAAGTTAGATTTATGTATTTTTATATTTCCATGTATCCTGGTTTGTAGTCACCAATTATTTTTGGAAGTTTTAAGTTTTCTTGTTCTACATTGTTGGCTGTGATCAATTGATTTTCAATTTCAGTTGGTTAATAAGATTTTGTTGACTTTTTTTCAATTTGGTGTGATTGTCGAGTATTTGTTGTGTTTTTGAATTATGATCAGATTTATTTAATACAACAAAGATATTGGTCTTATCTGCCTTCTTTTCTTTTCTTTTTTTTTTTTTTTTTTTTTTAATTAGTATGGTTATGTAGCTCCTTGACAGCGTTTTTCTTTTCTTAGGAACTTGGACGAGTTTTTTTTCTTTTGTCATATCTGTCTTAGATTGCTTCAGCTTTGAGTAGGTCCTGAATTTCTGGCTTTGTTTTTATTAGTTGTTCTTTAAGTTTGAAGTTTAACTTAATCATCTGCAATAACTCTTCTCTGTCAACTAGTGTTTTGCAAAAGACCAAGATTGTATATCAATTTATGTGCCCTTTGAGAGATTGTATCTCTGACAAATAAGTAAATATATATGTTGGTCAAGCAACAAAAATTTTATCAGTGAGACTTACGCTACATATGTCAGATTCAAGCTTGATTGCACGACATTTAAAAGAACATTCCTGCCCACATTTACAATTTAGAGAAATATTAATTGACAATACACATGTATTCCACTATGAAAATAAAAAACTTAAAATTCTGGAAGCCCTCTATATAAAAAACATTACAACCAACACTAAATAAAATTAATTATGAGTATAACAGCAAGGTATTAAAATATCTAAATTGTAATTTTTGAAGAAAATGACAATTATAACAAGAATATTTTAAAACATGTAAATTATAATTTTTTAAATAAGATTCTTATCTTCCTTACATAGTGGTAAATTTTTGAATTAACAGAGCATGTTCATGTGCACACACAAAAATTCATAACTGTCAATTGCATTAATTCTTTGTCTTAGCAATTCATCTCTGAAGATGATCTTGGATGAGATTGAAAGTACTTCAGAAAATGAAAAGCTAGTATCTTCTTTAATCAGTTTAATTACAACATTAAGAAAAAGATCCGTGAATATGAGAGGATTAAAATAAAAATAAATAGGCACAATATGTGTAAATTATTCAACCATACATACATACATGTTTGGAGAAAAAATATATGTATATGTAATGTATGTATATAGGTGTCTCCAAATATTCATGAAAAAAATGAACATACATAATGAAAAAATGCTCCAAACTTAATAAAAACAAAGTTTTTTTGTCAAAATCTTTATTATTGATAGACCATTAGATTATTAAATTACATGTTTTAAACCATTTTAGAACCATCAAAATTTTTTTTGTGTGTGTGTCAACAGGTGACCACAGTATTTCACATCTTTTTGTGGCAAAAAACATTGATTTTGCAATTTTTTATAAAAATCCTTGTCAGATGTTAATGAAACATTTTTATAATAATTATTGGATTTAATGAAACTTTCAGGACTTATTCCAAAATGAATGAAATTATTTTAGAAACGTTTCTTAGAAAATTTTTGCAATAAGATTTTTTTTTTACAAAAACTCCTATTTTATGAAACTTAGAGAAATTAATTTTTGTAGAGCTTAATTTTTATTTTAGTTATAAGCACAAGTCATTGGAATATTTAAATCATCAATTATTTTAGTTTGTTAAACGACCCCAGTTACAGAAAATTTTCTCTGAATCATAAAATAAAAACTGCAATAAAATTAAGACATTATTTAATTACAAAAACTTTTAATTGCTTTTATGAATAAGATAGATTATGAACACTATTGTCAGAAGAAAAAAATTTTATTCAAAGGATAATTTTTACAAGAATTGTTTTCATTTTTAAAATTTTTAATTAAAATAATTTACTGTTTTAAATCTATTAAAATTTTGCATTATATTGTAGTGGTTAAGTGATATTGTTAAGTAAAAACAATATTTACTAATCATAAATGGAAAAATTTACAATTTAGCGATTTGTTTTTAAAATAATTTTGAATTGTTTTTGTGTGTGTATAAACATGCTGATTTTTGTAAATACAGATGTCCATAGACAACGTGGTCAGAAAATAAGAGCATTAACTATAGTAAATTTAAAGTCAATGTACCTAAAATTTAATAAAACATTACTTTGAATTTTCCTAAATTTTTAAAATTACTAGGTAGCTAAAAAGTCATATAAAAAAGGTGCTCGTCATTTTGTCAAGTCATTTTTATAGATATATCCATCATAAAATAACTTCCCAAACATAGGTTTATCAAGTTAATTGTCAACCCCTCATAGAAACACCCACCTCTGTATTAAAAAATGCTTTCATTATATTTTAAACTAAAAGTAAGTAATATTTGCTTCAATTCAGATTTGGAGGTACATATATTAAAACTTAATTTTAAATGATTCATTTGTAAATAGAATTAAAATTACTTGATCCATTTTTTTTTTTAATTTGATTCTTTTTTTTCTTTTTTCTTTTTTTTTTATTTTTAGAGCTAAAATAGTAAAAAGCTTTCTTTTTCTCTATGAAATTCTGAGATTATGAGTTATTATTTACACACAAACTTTTGTCTCCACCTTTGCTGTTATTATCACAATCTTGCGGATGTTGTGCTCTAGTTGCTTGACAATCCAAATAACCTTGAAGGCTGTTTATTTAACTTAGTTCATATCTCACTCGTTGTCTATCTTCTGGGATATCTTGAATAGTTGTTATTTACTGCTGAATTCAAGTACATACTGCTCAGTCCAGTGATTGAACTTGCAAATTCAAAAGCAAGTGCTTTAATCCATTAGGCTATTTTTCCATGGACAATAGCCTTGGTTAGTTTCATTGACTACAATACATTGCTGTAGTCTTCAAACCGATAAAAGGTGTACAAATTGAAGTACCCATCTGTACTTAAAAATGGAACCACCTTAACCTCTTATTTCATTCACTACAATAATTATTTGCTAAAGGTAAAAAAAAAATCACATTTTTCAAAAATGGTTGTTTTATACAATATTCACTTCACCACAACTTCTTCGTCTCTTTATTTTTAATTTTTTTGTTTTTGGGTTTTAGGTGATGGATTGTCCTCGAATAAAGTGTACAAAAAACCGTAAATATGAAGTGAATTTGGTGGAAAGTGCTGAGGAATTACAATTTGTGCCTCCAGACAGTGTAACTCCTGTTGGATTAATAACCTTTCATCCAAACGCACCAGTATCGCATGAATTGAACAATAACTGCCAAATGCTGCCCGAGAAGAACATTAAAGAAGAAAATGAATCCCCCAATAAACCCAGTTTGCAACGTCCCCTGCGTGGTGTTGTGGGCAAGAAAGGTAATTAGTGCATTGATTTGACTATTTAATCCTTGCAATTTTATGGTTACTCCTTTTTTTCTTTTTTTTTATGCTTATTCTCATTTTTATTTTGAAAAGTAAATGAATAGCTTATAATTGTTATGACTTAATAGAATGTTTAAGGGCATTTTCCCATAGCCCAGTGTTTACTGGGTTTATCTGGTTCATTAATTAAATCTAAACCATTATGAATCAAAGCTATATAGAATATCATTGCTCAATATGAATATTCCACAGTATGTTTGAACCAATATTATCGTCTTTGCTTCATCACAGTTTTGAATTTTTTAGTGGTAGTGAATTCAGGTAGTGAATGGGAAGGAATTCATGTCAAAGAGTCCTTTTCTTTGAGTATCATTTTTTTTAAAATTTATTTTATTTTCTATGGATGAGGATATTAGTCTATATTTTTGTGGCCTTGTTAGGGCCAGAAATACAGACATGAGAAGAATTGAGCTAAACAAATATATTAACATAAACATTAATACAAACATATACAAATGAGTGTTACAGCAAGAATGTTTGGTCTGACTGTCAAACCTGACTGCTGAAAACTTCCCTCTCTTAAAGGCAGTACCTGCTCCTATTTATAGCTGAGAGAGTCCATGTGTGTATGGGTAAATTGCCATAACACTTTCTTACTTTCTTTGTTTCTTTCTGTTGTGGCCTTGTTAGGGCCAGAAATAAAAACACAAGAGAGGAATTGAGTTAAACAAATATATTAACAGAAACAGTAATACAAACGAGTGTTACAGCAAGAATGTTCGGACAGACTGTCAGAGCTGACTGCTGGCTTCACTCTCCAAAAGGCCATACCTGCTCCTATTTATAGCTGGGAGAGGCCATGTATGCGTGGATAAATTACCATAACAATTTCTGAGATCAGGCATTGTAACAATTTACTCTATATTGTTTGAACTGTTGTCCTCATCTTTATTGTCATATTCACAACATTTTGGCTATTGTATTCTCTGGCCTTCTTTAGGATTTGTATATTTCTGAGATGAGGTATTGTAATTATTTATACTGTTTACATTGTTTGGACTGTTGGCTTCATCTTTGTTGCCATATTCACAATGTTTTGGCTGTTCTATGCTCCGGCCTTCTTCAAGACCTTTCTAAGATGAGATATTGTAACTATTTACTCCATTTACACTGTTCAGACTATTGTCCTCATCTTTATTGTCATATTCACATTTTGGCTGTTGTATGCTTCGGCCTTCTTCAGGATCTGCCTACATTTCTGAGATGAGGTATTGTAACTATTTACGCTCTTTACATTGTTCTAACTGTTCTCATCTTTATTGTTATATTCATAACATTTTAGCCATTGTAAGCTGTGGCCTTCTTCAGGATCTGTGTATATTTCTAAGATGAGGTTTATAGCATTTCTGATAATATAGACAAAGCCATCTCTCTACATCCGTTTTCAAATATATTTGTGTTCAGTGACTTTAATGTCTACCATACTATATGGCTTAAAAACTCTGTAACTGACCTCACTGGCATCCAAACCCTTAACTTTTCAATCACTCAATCCCTCGTGCAAGTGGTCGACTTTCCTATGCTTTTACCCAGTAACCAGGATGGTAATGCTTCCCTTCTCGATCTCTGTTTTTACCTCCAACCCTGATTCTTGTTGCACTGCGCATGTTTGCCCTCATGGCAACTTTGATCATGCGGTGGTGTCTGTTAACATCTCCTTCCACTCTCGCTCCAGCCATGAACCTTCTACTAACATAATATTTTTTGTTATCAATGCACAGACTGGGACTCGTTCTGTGACTTCCTTTGCGACATCTCTTGGAATGTGGTTTTTAATCATCTCGTACAAAAATGTGCATCTGAGGTCTCCTCCTAGGTAAAAGTTGGCATTGAGGCTTTCATTCCAGCAAGAAAATACCAAGTTAAATTGCACTCATCTCCTTGATTCTCACCTGCATTCTCTGCCGCTATAGCCCATAGGAATCACTTCTGTCTGTACTATACAAATATTACAAATGATTCTGAAAGGAGAGAAGTAGTTTTTGGTTTCACCCTTTTTGTTCTTAGTAGTTGCCATAATCTTACTTATTATAAAACGCAGATTGTGTGTGTGTGTGTGTGTCTGTATGTTTATATATTGGATCGGATTTCCTACATTTTTCAACTGATTTCAACAAAACTTCACAGGACTACATAAAATTACCTTGAAGCGGTTCTAACAGTGCCAAAAATTGGAAAAACACAATTGTTTTTGCACGAAATCAATTTGAAAACATGATTAAGAGGCATCATGAGAATGAAAGGGGGACAACTCATATCGAGTTATACTTATTATAAAACCCAGGTTGTGTGTGTGTGTGTTCATTTATATAAGGGATCGGATTTCCTACATTTTTCAACCGATTTAAACAAAACTTCACTTCTTTTTTGGCAGGTAGTATTTCTTATTGTCTTGCACACTTTTTTCTTTATTTTTAACATTCAGAATGCTTTAAAAATTCCATTTACAAGACAATTGTTTATAATAAAATTCTATTCAATCGGTAGACTCATAACGATTGAAAACAATGTTTTTGTTTGAGTTTGGGTTTGACCAATTCGTAAAAAAAAAAAAAAATTAAGACATGCGTGTCCGTCAACCTTAAACAATAATCTTTGTCAATTTTATTTTTCAGTCTTTATGATGGTCGATAATTGATCTATCTCTTACTGTTACATCCCCGGACAACGCCGGGCTCTACTGCTAGTTATTTTATAAAGGGGTTCACTGGCAGTATTGCACCAATATTGCTGATAACTTGTGTTTGCTTCCTCTCATATTACACCAGCAAGCGGATGCTTTCACTCTCACTGCTTCTCTCTCTCTCTCTCTCTCTCTCTGGTCGACTGCTTGTCAACTCACTTCACCCAAATCCAATTCCTGACTTTGACTGTTTGTTTTTGCACAAACACACAGTTAAATAAATGCGATGGTAGTGACAAAAACCCGGGTTGTTGGTAAGCTTAGAATACAACTTGATTACTGACCTCTCCCTCTTCATGATTAAATGAATAATCTCTTCTTCTCAATTGGTATTCCATAGTTCATATAAACACTATTGTTTTGACATTTTATATTATAATAATAATTCTGACAAAGCACAGATTCTCTGGGCACAAACTTCACCACAGATTATCTTTCTCATCTAAAAACAAAATTCTATATTACTATAATTATTAATATTTCAAGGGTGACCATTGTTCTCTGCTACATCAGCAGTCATTCTTATGGATTGGAAAAAACATCAATATGAATAACTTTCAAGGAATTTTGAACTGAACCCTTTATTTAATGTACAAGGATAGATTGTTCTCATTCTGTTACCTATGTCTGTAAGTACTGCCCAATAAGTGCTCATCTTGTTTCCAGTGAGTCTAAGTCTGTACTACCTGACCTAGAAAGGTTACAAGAATTGGCAAGCTCCTGAAGATGAGAAAGGACAAAAATAGGGAGGATGAGACCCAGAATTTGTTCATTTTTATTGGTTAGGATGAAATCCCAGCATTAGGATATGTCTATAAATTGGTACAAGGGGTATTGTTCTTAGTGATAATTCTTAGTAGATTGAAAATGACCTTAGAGTTTTTGAATTTAAGCACAGCACTAGACTGACATCAAGATCTCATCAATTTGCAGTTAAGCTGGCGAGATGTATCTGTAAACTCTATGCTAACACTTTCTTTTCATGCACTTCTCGCTTGTGGAACTCCCTTTCAGCCCCATGCTTTCCAGCCAACTTTAATCTGCAAGAATTTAAACAAAATATCAATCCCTGTCTGTTGTTTTCCTGATTACTCTCTCTTTTTTCTGATCATCATTATTGTTTTTGTTCCTAATTCTTCCACAACCTGTAACCCCTTGTGTTTTAGCATCATTACTTCTTTGCTTGGGGTGATACCAATTTACAACAAAAAAAAGAAACACTGAACACCAAACAGATTTGAACCTACACAATGAACATTGGAAGGGATAAAAGGGAGAATAATAAAATACAGGGTCAGAAAAGAGCAGAGGCATGTGATAATGGATAATCTTAATTGTCAATACCCATGGAATTTCCACAGGTTCAGCTACTATATATAATGTTTTCTTTTCTTTTTCTTCTAAGATGCCTGTTTACATATTGACCTTAATTATGTAAAAACATTTCTTGTTTTATTGTCTTCATATATTTCAGGTGATGATCAATTTGAATCTTATTGCTGGAAATTTCATGAAATAGCCAACATAAGGAGACAGAAAGTAGAACTGACCGCTGTGAAAGAAGAGCGCTTTGATCAAATTGAAGAGAAAATGGAGAAAGTTGTAGAGAGGTTATTATTTCTATTCAATTATTGTCAGAAATACATCTGATTATCTGATAACAAAAATAATAATGTAAAATAATATATATATATATATATATATATATATATATATATAAATGCTAAAGCTATACAAACTATGAGGGGAGCTTCTTTTTTTTTCTTTTTTTTTTTTTAACAATGATGTTCACTCTGGACAAGGCCCAAGGACAATTTGAGGTAAGGTAAAGGGTTACAGATTAAGAGGCATTGCTTATGTGGATATATGTGAAAGATAACAGTTAACCCTAGACTTAAACAGATTAAGATTGTGGTGACTGGGGAAGATTCCTCTTGGGAGTTGATCCCACAAGGCAGTGTCTTGTAGGAAAATGCTGCTCAAGCGGAACTTACATCTCATCAAAGGGATGCAAACAGAATGTGGGTGATTCACTTTAATATACATGTGGCATGGTGGGTTCTAGCCATGAAGGTTAGAATTGGTAGAATTGAGGAATTTAGTTTGTCTGAGCACTTTCCATGGAAATAGTAATAGGACAACAAGAGGCTTGTGACATTTCATCTATGGGAGAGGGGTTGTAGGGTGGAAAATAATTTATCACCCACAAGGACGTGGAGACACTTTTGGACTCTATTGAGACCAGAAATTGAAGACTGGGCAGCTCCTGCCCATATATGGCAGCAGTACACTATTTTTGGCCTGATCTGGTTCTTGTAAAGGTAGAGGATAGGATAGGAGTCAGGTACTTGCTGGAACGATACACGGAACTAAACATTTTTCTAGCATCTTTAGTTATAGATTATATGTATGAGTTCTATTAGGTCTGGACTGACTTTAAGGCCCAATAGGTGTTTAACACACAGGGCCACCCTGAAAGAACATCTGTTCATTGCAATTGGTCAAAGCTTTGCTTGACTAGCAAATCTTGCAAAGAATGTAAATATAAACATCAAAATGGCTTTGTGACAGACTTGAGGAAGTTTAGTATCTTTTTAAAGGATAAACAAGTTTAAAATCTGCATCTGGTTTCAACTATAATTTCTTTAGTTATGGATCATATGTATGAGTTACATGAGGTTAAGTTTTTCTATCTTAGGTATTTTAAGTTTTTCTGTAGTTCGTTGTTGCCTATTGCATCTACTCCTCTCTCCCTATTGTGATGAAGATACAATTGAGCCTTCTGCAGGAGCTAGCTTCAATGCCACTTGATAGGGTGGCTTTTTAAACTAGTTTTGAATAAATTTAATCATTTATTTTATTATCGTTTTCTTTCATATTTAATAGTTTTTAATTAAAAACAAAAATTAAACTTAGGATATCTGCTGCATGTTGTTGCTAAAAAAATTTAAAACAAATTCATTTGCACAAAATGTAATTTCAGTGTGGACATACTCTAGAAAGTATATTTTTATTGACTCATTGATTGTTTTGTGATATAATTTGACTTATTTTTATATATAATCACACTATATAAATGAATTATTGCAGGTTATAACTGTCACCATTAGTCAGTTGCTCTGGACGTGTTTTCAGGAGACATCTCTAGTAATATTCACTGCTGCTCAATACTTAATGTAATGAAAAAAATGTTTTCTTTTGAGGAATAGATAAACCATCTGTAATATTCATAAACTATCATTCATTGCTCAGCAAAAATAATATAACAATAGAATATTCTGGTAAGAAATATTTAAAACTTAAAGCATTACCAAAGTGTTTTAGTAAGAGCAAAAATATTCTGTTTTTAATTGTAGCTATCTTTTTGTAATATTTTACTTGATATTTCTTATATGGAAAGTCATATTAGTAAGAATGAAGTATGTTAACTGTTGTATCCTTAAAGAGGTTACAAACAGATAACGGTTGTACTTGAGTGAAGGAACAGCAACATGCATGTAAATGAAAAAAAGAGATGTTTATTGTAAAAGAGAATACACTACTGAAAGACGGGGAATCGGCTGGCAGGATATTAATTCCCAAAGCAAACCTCCAGGTATATCCTGTGCTCACTATATATAGCTACTGATATAGTTAGTCCACATAAGCAATAGGGAGTGTGGGACATTCCATTGCAACAGTATGTATATGTTCACTTTCTGACCATGGGACCCAGGTTCGAATCTTGCCACGGTTGATTTGTCAGGAAGTAGACTTCCTGATGTTATCAGTCTGGAGGAGGTGATCCCAGCATGTGGCACATTAGGAAAGTCCTCGTCGCCACTGTTGTATCCTTAAAGAGGTTACAAACAAATGTGATACTTGAGTGAAGGAACAGCAACATGCATGGAAATAAAAGAAAGAGAGGTTTATTGTAAAAGAGCATACACTACTGAAAGACAGGGAATCGGGTGGCAGGCTAGTAATTCCCAAAGCAAACCTCCAGGTATATCCTGTGCTCACTGTATTTCGCTACTGATATATCAGTCCACATAAGCGATAGGGAGTGTGGGACATTCCATTACAATATTAACCTTGTAAACTTCCATTCTAAAAGATACAAAAAAAAAAAAATGATTGCCAAATAATGCCTCAATTTTCAGTACCAAAACAGTCATCCAGCTAGCCTTGGACCTAATAACATAGAACAGGTCAACCCATTTCATTATTCTTTCAGACTTGCTATATGTACTGACAGCCATCAATAACAAAAATATGGACAACCCACTAATCGCCAAATTCCTGAATAGCTTTAACTTAATACTCAATCAAAAACGCATCATACTTTGTCAGATCCATAGCCATATTGAGATCCCTGGGAATAGCAGGGTTGATAAAGCAGTCAAGGGATCCCTCTCAATGAACATATCAAATTCATAAATCCCCTTTATGGACTTGAAAGCCACAATTAACACTTACATACTCAACCAATGGCAAAAATCATGGAATACATACTAACAACAAACTATATCAAATAAAACTTATTTTGACTGTACAACATCACAGTACCAGACACTCAAGAAAAAGATGATGTCACATTTACAAGAATCAAAATCTGCATAACTATATAACTCACTCCTTCCTCCGAAACATTGAAGACCACAAGTCCCCCACACCAAGGGTTGGACCCAAAGACATTCTAGAATTCCTAAAAGTATCAGGTCATCCCATAAGTTCTGTCCGAATTTTGAATAAAGAAAACAAGTGATCAAATGTTACATTTAATTACAGATTCAATCAACAATGTATTTTCCCCGATTATCTATGACTTCCTTCAATCTATTAACAAGCTTACTAATTCCATTACTGTAAAATTCTTTTGGCTTTGATTTGAAGAACTCGCAAATGTCAGTTTTAACCTCTTCCTGTGTTACAAAAGCTGTTTCTTCCAAATGATTTTGTAAGCTACGAAACAAATGGTGGTCTGAAGGATCAAGATTGGGAGAATAAGGTGGATGAGGAATTTTCTCCCAACCAAGTTCTTCGATCTTTTGTGACGTGATTCTTGCTGTGTGGGGTCACACATTTTCCTGATGAAACATCACCTCTTTTCAATTTACTAGAGCAGGTTTTTTTTTTTCCTTGAAGCTTAGTTCAAATGCTCTAATTGCTGACAGTATATTTGAGCATTAATTGTTGCATTAGGTGGTAAGAATTCAAAGTGGATTATTCCTTGGCGATCCCACCAGATCCTTTTGCCCATGAAGTTCCCTTCTCGGCTGTGGCTGGGGTCCTTCCCCTTTACAAAGCCACTGTCTATGACGCTTAACATTTCAATAAAAGATCCATTTTTCGTCGCCAGTCACAAGTCTATCCAAAAAAGGTGAAACAAGTTGGCGAGAATGGAGAGAAGAACAGATGTCAACTCGAGATTTGAGGTTGTTTTCAGACAATTCATGAGGCACCCATTTTCCAAGTTTAGGAAATTTTCCAAGTTGTTGAAGATGATGATGAACAGTTGTAGGGTTTGAACTGAGAATCACTGCCAATTCCTCAACTGATAAAGCAGGATTTTCTTTAAGGGCTGCTTCAAGAAGCTTTTCATCAAACTCAACTGGACGTCCGGTTCGATCTTCATTTTCAAGGGTGAAATCTCCACCTCTGAATTTTGCAAACCATCTTCTGCAAGTTCTTTCATTCACACATTCCTCTCCATAAACTGAGTGAATGTTAGCAGGGTTTTAATCAAACAAAATTTAATTTTATTGTTCTCTGAAATAAAATTTGATCAGTTTAAATGCATCTAAACATAAAAATAATGTTCAGCTCCATTAGACATTATAAAATACTTTTTAAATTTTGTTCATTTTAACAAAAAGTTAAAATTCGGACAGAATTTATGGGATGACCTGATAACAAGACTTTACTCCAAAATATAAAAAGGAAACTGAATAAGCACCCAGCACACTATTATATAATAACACCTTATAATAAGAGAATATGTCTGCTAAATAAATAGAAAATAAAAACAACTATCTGATTTGGTGCAAAATGACCTTTCGGGTTGGTGTGCTTGTAAAATAACCCATCTAAATTAAGGTACTAAGGTTTCTGTAGCAAGTAGATTTTTACAGTGTGGAGTTACTAGCTCCATGCTTGACCAGTTTTGGATGTAGAATTGTTGTTCTTCTAGACTGGTTGCCAAACAAAACTAGAAAACCCTGTAGGAAGGAATAGAAGAGTTGGATTCATAATTTCCCAAAGTGTTTTTTGTGTGAAAGTGAATGCAACAGGCGTTATGGCATTGAACACAATATGCAATTCTCAGTTTTTGTGCTGATAACCACTATACTACATCCACGTTCTTTATTTTTCTTAGAAATATCAGAGAAGAGAAGCTGAAAAACCCTTTGAAGGTAGACCATAGACGTGCCTCATGGATGAATGGCTTTATGATGTACAGCCAGATGAACAGAAGAAAATTTATAGAGTAAGTATTTTAGTTTCTGTTACACTTTTTTTTGCAAGAAAAGAAATGTCTTCAGGGATGTAGCCATACTCACCATACTTGATCGATTGTGTTGATGAGGTTATTTAACTTATAGTTGAAGGTTTTGAATCCCTTATTGTCCTTCTAAACCAGTTGTCACTCAAGGCTATGGGAGCCAGAAGGTTTGGATTCATCCCTTTCCCAAGGATATTTTTACAGAAGTGAATGTAATGAACTTGACTGGAATTCAAACTCCTCTCTCCAATTCTTCAATCTGAACTGCTATGTGTTATTCCACCATGCTTCCATAAATATATAGGGTGTATTTGGATAGCAATTCTTGATTTATGCATGTTTGATTAAAAATTGGTGGAATTTTCTTGTTGATTTTTTATTTACTTTTTCAATATTTCTAATAATTTCTCTGATTTTCGGTTCATATTTGTAACTACAGTGTAACCTGGATATAAGAGACCCGGATATAAGAGAGATTTTCTCTGGTCCCAAATTAGAGCCTGTGTTAATGTATATAAATTAGACCAAACCCGGATATAAGAGACTTCTTCTCCAGTCCCGACAACTCTCTTATATCTGGGTTACACTATATATTCCACTGTTTAACTTTTACCACGTTAATTTCTTTCTAGAATTGTTCCCCCTGCCACTGCATTTTTTTTTTTTTTTTGAGGGTGCAAAAACATGAACACCTACTGTTTTAAAATTGTTAAATTGTTATAACTTTCTTTGTATTGTTTGTATGTATTTTAATTTTTGTACACTAATAAAAGAATGAATGAGTAATTTTTTTATGTAATGCATTACGTTCTGCATGCATGTTTTGATATTGAACACTAAAAAAATTGAAATGTGAAATTAAAAAAAACAAATAAATTAAAAATACATAGATAATTCAACGGGTTCTGGTGGTGCAATAAGAAGCAAAATTGCTAAAAAAAGGCTTTCATTTCGTGAAAAAGTGACGTGTTTCCTTGTGTTTACATATGAGACACTAGCATTTGTTTGGTCTTTCTAACACCTGACTCATATTTATTTCTCTTGTTGATGAATAAAGTTATTTCGTCATTTAGAAATAGACAAAATAATTCACCTTCAGAAAGGCTATCAGATATATCGATGATCATCAGTAGCTTCCATAAAATTGCTTAGGCATGGATGATAGTGACTGCTAGTGGTCATCGTCATTTTCCTCCATGTCACTAGCGTGGTTATCATCTCTGACCACTTCACTCTCAATATCCACTCGAGTAAAGCCCTCAAAATCATCATTGGGGTGTTACTCAAAGAAAAACTCCTGAATAAAGGCTTTGTTGGATATTGACGCAGCCATTTTTGCTTACAAAAAATGGCAAAATAATTAACATGGGTTTAATTGATGTTACACCTTGTGTAGAGTCTAGGAAAATTTGAAGTGACATTGGAAAATGGAAGTTTGCCTTTGTTCCAATGCAGTAGTAGGCGATTTCTAGCTTAAAATATTGGAAATAACACTTGACAAGTGTTTATTAATAGCAACCGTCTCAGGCGACAGAAGTCACTAATAGTAGTAACAGAGAGAATTCTATGGCGACTATTGTCGCCTGCACTGTGGTAAAGCTAAGGTATCTGTTTCTTTCTTTTGCTCTGACAGCTGATACCATTCATATGAAATGACAATATCTTCATTTTAATATTGATTTTTTTTTTATGTATTATTTTAGTGCCAATCCTGGTGTCCATACGTCTCATATAAGTAAAATGATGGGCCATGCTTGGAGGAGCATGCCAGCTGAGAAGCAATTACCTTACAAGTGAGTATCATTGTAATTTTTATTTTTCTCTCATTCCTAACTTAAAACAATTGTTTTATTTTTCTCTCATTCCTAACTTAAAACAATTGTTTTGTTTGGAATTTCTTTTTCTAATTGTATATAAAAACAAGATTTGATATTTAATAAAACAGGTTTTGAATTGATTATAAGTTTTATTTCTAATACTTTTCCTCTACATTTTATTTCTAATATTTTTTTATCTACATTTTATCTCTATCTATAAAAGGTAGGGTGTGTGTGTGTGTAACGAATGCACGGCCGCAATTTTCAATGGATTTGCACCAAAATTTACATCCACATAGTTAGCGGAAAGGCCAAGACCGATTTTGCATTTCCCAACTCCCATCGATAGTGAAAATAATCGATTTTTTCATGCTTCTATGGCAGTTTTCATGTAGTTTGCGGCCATTTTGTACTGGACAGAGTGAGAGCCAATAGCTGGCTGCCACGAATAGGCAGGAAGATTCTATTGGCCAGCATGAGAGCCAACAGCTGACTAACACGAATGTTAACTAGCATGCAAAAAAAAAATCGATGGCTGCATTTGTCACAAGTGGGGAAAAATTTAAATCTGCATGGCACTTTACTCCAATTGGCTCATTCGCTTGCTTAAACTCAATGTTGATTCTGATTTCGCAGAACTGGGTTGGGTGTGAAAAAATATTGTTAACATTCTTTTTTCATTTGGTTTTTCCAGTTACAAGTCCCTTTTTTTAAAGCTAATCGTTTTGTGTTCATTTTGTTTAGTTATTTTTTTCGTAACAGATTTAATGTTTAGTATAGAGCTTAGAAAAAATTTGCAGTGTGAGATAGGCAAGAAGTAAGGCATGTAGCAACATCAGCACAGCAAAAGGCACGCCTTTAAAGGCAAGGAAGGGCAAAAATATTTTAAGTCAAGTGATAGAGATTGCTGTATGAGTCGTATGATTTTTGAATCAAGCACGGGCAACGCCGGGCCATGCTGCTAGTTTCTAATATTTTTTTCACTACATTTTATTTCTAATATTTTTTTATCTACATTTTATTTCTAATATTTTTTCTCTGCATTTTGCTTGTAATTTTTTTCTCTGTACTTTGTTCATAATATTTTTTCACATGACTTTGCTTGCAGAAAAGGTTCTTTATATTTTGTTTTAAATATTTTTTCTTTGCATTTGCTTATGATATTTTTCTCTTCATTTTAGTGTTGATATTTTTTCTTTTTGTTTTGCTTCTAATATTTGGTTCTCTTCATTTCGCTTTTAATGTTTTCTCTATTTTTTTACTTGTAATGTTTTATAGATACCTTGGCATGGATTAATAATTAGCAAGGCTAGTCTGATACTGAGTGCTGAGTTAAAATCTCACTGGGTACCCTATATAAAATTCAACATTAAATAACCCAACATAAAATCAATCAACCCTAATTTATGATAGGAAATGATATTTGGCAGGGTGCAAATTTTGTAGGCCTTATTGCAAATGAAGCTGTTGACATTTTCATTGATTTTGCATTTGGTGAAGTTTGCTTCTAATATTTTCCTTAATTTGATTTTCAGAGAAAAGGCTCAGAAATATGCCCAGTATATGCAGAATGCTCTCATGATGTCATTGCCTGGAAATAACGACAATACTATTTGTGGTACAACACTGGAAGATAAGGAGGAGATGCTCACAGCTGCAAAAGTATTGAATGTAGGAAATGAAACGCATCAAAATTTTACTCTTAAGATTGAATGAAGTCGTTGGATTGTTCCAAGTTTTCTGCAGGGATGGGTGGCGATTACAATTACTTTTCTTTTGTTCTGTTCAAAGTATTTTCATCATGCACAATAGGGAGAAAAGCAGCTTGATTTTTTTTTTTTTTCTTTCTTTTATGAAAACAATTTATTTTCATGTTTGATTTATTTTCATTCTTGGTTATTTTTTTATTGTCACTGCTTTTAAACCAATATTCAAATAGTCAACTTTTATGCAAAGTTATTGGTAGGATTTAAAATGTCTTATACACTGAGGATTTACACTATTAATGCTCACCATAAAATCTGGTATTCCAAAAATTAAAATAGAAATCTATTACATATTAATATATAGATATTTAATAATATCAATAAATATTAATTACTGTTTTTCATTCATTCATAACTTAGTCATAACTTGCTTCTAATATTTGGTTCTCTTCATTTTGCTTCTAACTTCGTTGACTACAGGTTTATTGTTCATTATAATTTAGCAACATATCAATTACAGGTTTATTTATATTTATCAATAAATATTAATTATAGTTCTCTAAATAATAATCTTGTATTATAAACAATCTTTATGATAAAAATACTTGGCAAAAATGTAAATGCTTGATGGTTTCTTTATAAAAATTCATTGCAAATTATTTTGACATTTTTTAAAACTTATCAGATAGAAAAATTTTTTTGAAATGATTTACTATAGGAATGCATTGCAAATTATTTATCAGCAAATTTATGTAAGCTGTCTTGTCACTGATAGGATTTTATTAAACAAATCAATTCAAACTGCAACATGAATGCATTGCATTTATATGAAATTCATTGATAGGATTTATTAAACAAATTTTTCCTAAAAGCATAATGAAATTATTGCAAATATAGGAATATTTATGTAAGCATAGGATTTATGATTATAAAAATTATTTTTACTTAGCCATTTTTACTTTTATGAAGCTGTCTTATCACTGATAGGATTTATTAAACAAATCCATCCAAACTTTCATTCCCTCTAATGATTACATATATAGTGACATAGCAAATACTAAAAGCATAGATAGAAATTCATTGCAAATGATTTTACTATAGGAATGCATTGCAAATTATTTACTAGCCATTTATGTAAGCTGTCTTATCACTGATAGGATTTATTAAACAAATCCATCCAAACTTTCATTCCCTCTAATGATTACATATATAGTGACATAGCAAATACTAAAAGCATAGATAGAAATTCATTGCAAATGATTTTACTATAGGAATGCATTGCAAATTATTTACTAGCCATTTATGTAAGCTGTCTTATCACTGATAGGATTTATTAAACAAATCCATCCAAACTTTCATTCCTCTAATGATTACATATATAGTGACATTTTGATTTTACTATAGGAATGCATTGCAAATTATTTACTAGCCATTTATATAAGCTGTCTTATCATGATAGGATTTATTAAATAGCAAATATCCAAACTTTCATTCCTCTAATGATTATTCATATTATATATAGTGACATAGCAAATACTAAAAGCATAGATAGAAATTCATTGCAAATGATTTTACTATAGGAATGCATTGCAAATTATTTACTAGCCATTTATGTAAGCTGTCTTATCACTGATAGGATTTATTAAACAAATCCATCCAAACTTTCATTCCCTCTAATGATTACATATATAGTGACATAGCAAATACTAAATAGATAGAAATTCATTGCAAATGATTTTACTATAGGAATGCATTGCAAATTATTTACTAGCCATTTATATAAGCTGTCTTATCACTGATAGGATTTATTAAACAAATCCATCCAAATTTTCATTCCCTCTAATGATTACATATATAGTGACATAGCAAATACTAAAAGCATAGATAGAAATTCATTGCAAATGATTTTACTATAGGAATGCATTGCAAATTATTTACTAGCCATTTATTCCCTCTAAGCTGTCTTATCACTGATAGGATTTATTAAATGCAAATCCATCCAAACATTCCCTCTAATGATTACATATATAGTGACATAGCAAATACTAAAAGCATAGATAGAAATTCATTGCAAATGATTTTACTATAGGAATGCATTGCAAATTATTTACTAGCCATTTATGTAAGCTGTCTTATCACTGATAGGATTTATTAAACAAATCCATCCAAACTTTCATTCCCTCTAATGATTACATATATAGTGACATAGCAAATACTAAAAGCATAGATAGAAATTCATTGCAAATGATTTTACTATAGGAATGCATTGCAAATTATTTACTAGCCATTTATGTAAGCTGTCTTATCACTGATAGGATTTATTAAACAAATCCATCCAAACTTTCATTCCCTCTAATGATTACATATATAGTGACATAGCAAATACTAAAAGCATAGATAGAAATTCATTGCAAATGATTTTACTATAGGAATGCATTGCAAATTATTTATTAGCCATTTATATAAGCTGTCTTATCACTGATAGGATTTATTAAACAAATCCATCCAAACTTTCATTCCCTCTAATGATTACATATATAGTGACATAGCAAATACTAAAAGCATAGATAGAAATTCATTGCAAATGATTTTACTATAGGAATGCATTGCAAATTATTTACTAGCCATTTATGTAAGCTGTCTTATCACTGATAGGATTTATTAAACAAATCCATCCAAACTTTCATTCCCTCTAATGATTACATATATAGTGACATAGCAAATACTAAAAGCATAGATAGAAATTCATTGCAAATGATTTTTACTATAGGAATGCATTGCAAATTATTTACTAGCCATTTATATAAGCTGTCTTATCACTGATAGGATTTATTAAACAAATCCATCCAAACTTTCATTCCTCTAATGATTACATATATAGTGACATAGCAAATACTAAAAGCATAGATAGAAATTCATTGCAAATGATTTTTACATAGGAATATTGCAAATTATTTACTAGCCATTTATATAAGCTGTCTTATCACTGATAGGATTTATTAAAGAAATCCATCCAAACTTTCATTCCTCTAATGATTACATATATATGACATAGCAAATACTAAAAGCATAGATAGAAATTCATTGCAATGAATTTTTACTATAGGAATGCATTGCAAATTATTTACTAGCCATTTATGTAAGCTGTCTTATCACTGATAGGATTTATTAAACAAATCCATCCAAACTTTCATTCCCTCTAATGATTACATATATAGTGACATAGCAAATACTAAAAGCATAGATAGAAATTCATTGCAAATGATTTTACTATAGGAATGCATTGCAAATTATTTACTAGCCATTTATGTAAGCTGTCTTATCACTGATAGGATTTATTAAACAAATCCATCCAAACTTTCATTCCTCTAATGATTACATATATAGTGACATAGCAAATACTAAAAGCATAGATAGAAATTCATTGCAAATTTTTACTATAGGAATGCATTGCAAATTATTTACTAGCCATTTATAAGCTGTCTTATCACTGATAGGATTTATTAAACAAATCCATCCAAACTTTCATTCCCCTCTAATGATTACATATATAGTGACATAGCAAATACTAAAAGCATAGATAGAAATTCATTGCAAATGATTTTACTATAGGAATGCATTGCAAATTATTTACTAGCCATTTATGTAAGCTGTCTTATCACTGATAGGATTTATTAAACAAATCCATCCAAACTTTCATTCCCTCTAATGATTACATATATAGTGACATAGCAAATACTAAAAGCATAGATAGAAATTCATTGCAAATGATTTTACTATAGGAATGCATTGCAAATTATTTACTAGCCATTTATGTAAGCTGTCTTATCACTGATAGGATTTATTAAACAAATCCATCCAAATTTTCATTCCCTCTAATGATTACATATATAGTGACATAGCAAATACTAAAAGCATAGATAGAAATTCATTGCAAATGATTTTACTATAGGAATGCATTGCAAATTATTTACTAGCCATTTATGTAAGCTGTCTTATTTATGTGATAGGATTTATTAAAAAAAATCCATCCAAACTTTCATTCCTCTAATGATTACATATATAGTGACATAGCAAATACTAAAAGCATAGATAGAAATTCATTGCAAATGATTTTACTATAGGAATGCATTGCAAATTATTTACTAGCCATTTATGTAAGCTGTCTTATCACTGATAGGATTTATTAAACAAATCCATCCAAACTTTCATTCCTCTAATGATTACATATATAGTGACATAGCAAATACTAAAAGCATAGATAGAAATTCATTGCAAATGATTTTACTATAGGAATGCATTGCAAATTATTTACTAGCCATTTATGTAAGCTGTCTTATCACTGATAGGATTTATTAAACAAATCCATCCAAACTTTCATTCCCTAATAATGATTACATATAGTGCAAATACTAAAAGCATAGATAGAAATTCATTGAAATGATTTTACTATAGGAATGCATTGCAAATTATTTACTAGCCATTTATGTAAGCTGTCTTATCACTGATAGGATTTATTAAACAAATCCATTCAAAGTTTCATTCCCTCTAATGATTACATATATAGTGATATAGCAAATACTAAAAGCATAGATAGAAATTCATTGCAAATGATTTTACTATAGGAATGCATTGCAAATTATTTACTAGCCATTTATGTAAGCTAAAATCACTGATAGGATTTATTAAAAATCCAAATTCCATCCAAACTTTCATTCCTCTAATGATTTCATTGCAATATATATTTTACTATAAAGCATAGATAGAAATTCATTGCAAATGATTTTACTATAGGAATGCATTGCAAATTATTTACTAGCCATTTATGTAAGCTGTCTTATCACTGATAGGATTTATTAAACAAATCCATCCAAACATTCATTCCCTCTAATGATTACATATATAGTGACATAGCAAATACTAAAAGCATAGATAGAAATTCATTGCAAATGATTTTACTATAGGAATGCATTGCAAATGATTTACTAGAAATTTATGTAAGCTGTCTTGTCACTGATAGGATTTATTAAACAAATCCATCCAAACTTTCATTCCCTCTAATGATTACATATATAGTGACATAGCAAATACTAAAAGCATAGATAGAAATTCATTGCAAATGATTTTACTATAGGAATGCATTGCAAATTATTTACTAGCCATTTATGTAAGCTGTCTTATCACTGATAGGATTTATTAAAGAAATCCATTCAAAGTTTCATTCCCTCTAATGATTATATATATAGTGACATAGCAAATACTAAAAGCATAGATAGAAATTCATTGCAAATGATTTTACTATAGGAATGCATTGCAAATTATTTACTAGCCATTTATGTAAGCTGTCTTATCACTGATAGGATTTATTAAACAAAATCCATCCAAATTACTTTCATTCCTCTAATGATTACATATATAGTGACAAAAATACTAAAAAAAATATAGATAGAAAAATTCATTGCAAATGATTTTACTATAGGAATGCATTGCAAATTATTTACTAGCCATTTATGTAAGCTGTCTTATCACTGATAGGATTTATTAAACAAATCCATCCAAACTTTCATTCCCTCTAATGATTATCCATTACATATATAGTGACATAGCAAATACTAAAAGCATAGATAGAAATTCATTGCAAATGATTTTACTATAGGAATGCATTGCAAATTATTTACTAGCCATTTATGTAAGCTGTCTTATCACTGATAGGATTTATTAAATAAATCCATCCAAACTTTCATTCCCTAATGATTACATATATAGTGACATAGCAAATACTAAAAGCATAGATAGAAATTCATTGCAAATGATTTTACTATAGGAATGCATTGCAAATTATTTACTAGCCATTTATATAAGCTGTCTTATCACTGATAGGATTTATTAAACAAATCCATCCAAACTTTCATTCCCTCTAATGATTACATATATAGTGACATAGCAAATGATTTTACTATAGGAATGCATTGCAAATTATTTACTAATTTATATAAGCTGTCTTATCTAAAAAAAGAAATCCATCCAAACTTTCATTCCCTCTATGATTATAGAAATTATTGCAAATGATTTTACTATAGGAATGCATTGCAAATTATTTACTAGCCATTTATGTAAGCTGTCTTATCACTGATAGGATTTATTAAACAAATCCATCCAAACTTTCATTCCCTCTAATGATTACATATATAGTGACATAGCAAATACTAAAAAAGCATAGATAGAAATTCATTGCAAATGATTTTTATAAAATGCATTGCAAATTATTTACTAGCCATTTATGTAAGCTGTCTTATCACTGATAGGATTTATTAAACAAATCCATCCAAACTTTCATTCCCTCTAATGATTACATATATAGTGACATAGCAAATACTAAAAAGCATAATAGAAATTCATTGCAAAATGATTTTACTATAGGAATGCATTGCAAATTATTTACTAGCCATTTATGTAACTGATAGGATTTATTAAAATTGAAATCCATCCAAACTTTCATTCCTCTAATGATTACATATATATAGTGACATAGCAAATACTAAAAGCATAGATAGAAATTCATTGAAATTTTTACTATAGGAATGCATTGCAAATTATTTACTAAATTATTTATTTATATAAGCTGTCTTATCACTGATAGGATTTATTAAAGAAATCCATCCAAACTTTCATTCCTCTAATGATTACATATATAGTGACATAGCAAATACTAAAAGCATAGATAGAAATTCATTGCAAATGATTTTTACTATAGGAATGCATTGCAAATTATTTACTAGATTTATGTAAGCTGTCTTATCACTGATAGGATTTATTAAACAAATCCATCCAAACTTTCATTCCTCTAATGATTACATATATAGTGACATAGCAAATACTAAAAGCATAGATAGAAATTCATTGCAAATGATTTTACTATAGGAATGCATTGCAAATTATTTACTAGCCATTTATGTAAGCTGTCTTATCACTGATAGGATTTATTAAACAAATCCATCCAAACTTTCATTCCCTCTAATGATTACATATATAGTGACATAGCAAATACTAAAAGCATAGATAGAAATTCATTGCAAATGATTTTACTATAGGAATGCATTGCAAATTATTTACTATTTATGTAAGCTGTCTTATCACTGATAGGATTTATTAAACAAATCCATCCAAACTTTCATTCCCTCTAATGATTACATATATAGTGACATAGCAAATACTAAAAGCATAGATTTTTACTATAAATTCATTGCAAATGATTTTAGCTATAGGAATGCATTCCAAATTATTTACTATATATAGTGACCAAATTTATAGAAATAAAATGCTGTCTTATCACACTGATAGGATTTATTAAACAAATCCATCCAAACTTTCATTCCAATGATTACAAACTTTCAAATACTAAAATCCCATCTGCAAATGATTTTACTATAGGAATGCATTGAAATTATTTACTAGCCATTTATGCAAATGTCTTAACTGATAGGATTTAGAAACAAATATCCAAATTTCATTGATTACAATATATTTTAAATACTAAAAGCATAGATAGAAATTCATTGCAAATTATTTTACTATAGGAATGCATTTAAATTATTTACTAGCCATTTATGTCTTCTTATCACTGATAGGATTTATTAAACAAATCCATCCAAACTTTCATTCCCTCTAATGATTACATATATAGTGACATAGCAAAATACTAAAAGCATAGATAGAAATTCATTGCAAATGATTTTACTATAGGAATGCATTGCAAATTATTTACTAGCCATTTATATAAGCTGTCTTAACACTGATAGGATTTATTAAAGAAATCCATCCAAACTTTCATTCCCTCTAATGATTACATATATAGTGACATAGCAAATACTAAAAAGCATAGATAGAAATTCATTGCAAATGATTTTACTATAGGAATGCATTGCAAATTATTTACTAGCCATTTATGTAAGCTGTTATCACTGATGGGATTTATTAAATGAAGCTTTCATTCCTCTAATGATTACATATATAGTGACATAGCAAATTTATTAAAATGATTTTACTAAAATGCATCCAAATTATTTACTAGCCAAATTTATGTAAGCATGATAGGATTTATTAAACAAATCCATCCAAACTTTCATTCCCTCTAATGATTACATATATAGTGACATAGCAAATACTAAAAGTATAGATAGAAATTCATTGCAAATGATTTTACTATAGGAATGCATTGCAAATTATTTACTAACCATTTATGTAAGCTGTCTTATCACTGATATGATTTATTAAACAAATCCATCCAAACTTTTATTCCCTCTAATGATTACATATATAGTGACATAGCAAATACTAAAAGCATAGATAGAAATTCATTGGAAATGATTTTACTATAGGAATGCATTGCAAATTATTTACTAGCCATTTATGTAAGCTGTCTTATCACTGATAGGATTTATTAAAACAAATCCATCCAAACTTTCATTCCTCTAATGATTACATATATAGTGACATAGCAAATACTAAAAGCATAGATAGAAATTCATTGAAATGATTTTACTATAAAATGCATTGCAAATTATTTACTAGCCATTTATGTAAGCTGTCTTATCACTGATAGGATTTATTAAACCCATCCAAACTTTCATTCCTCTAATGATTACATATATAGTGATAGCAAATACTAAAAGCATAGATAGAAATTCATTGCAAATGATTTTACTATAGGAATGCATTGCAAATTATTTACTAGCCATTTATGTAAGCATTATCACTGATAGAAAACAAATCCATCCAAACATTCCAATGATTACATATATTTACTAAAAGCATAGATAGAAATTCATTGAAATGATTTTACTATAGGAATGCATTGCAAATTATTTACTAGCCATTTATGTAAGCTGTCTTATCACTGATAGGATTTATTAAACAAATCCATCCAAACTTTCATTCCCTCTAATGATTACATATATAGTGACATAGCAAATACTAAAAGCATAGATAGAAATTCATTGCAAATGATTTTACTATAGGAATGCATTGCAAATTATTTACTAGCCATTTATGTAAGCTGTCTTATCACTGATAGGATTTATTAAAGAAATCCATCCAAACTTTCATTCCCTCTAATGATTATATATAGTGACATAGCAAATATAAAAGCATAGATAGAAATTCATTGCAAATGATTTTACTATAGGAATGCATTGCAAATTATTTACTAATTTATGTAAGCATATAGATTTATTAAACAAATCCATCCAAACTTTCATTCCCTCTAATGATTACATATATAGTGACATTACTAAAAGCATAATAGAAATTTTACTTTTACTATAGGAATGCATTGCAAATTATTTACTAGCCATTTATGTAAGCTGTCTTATCACTGATAGGATTTATTAAACAAATCCATCCAAACTTTCATTCCTCTAATGATTACATATATAGTGACATAGCAAATACTAAAAGCATAGATAGAAATTCATTGCAAATGATTTTACTATAGGAATGCATTGCAAATTTATTTACATAGCCATTTATGTAAGCTGTCTTATCACTGATAGGATTTATTAAACAAATCCATCCAAACTTTCATTCCCTCTAATGATTACATATATATAGTGACATAGCAAATACTAAAAGCATAGATAGAAATTCATTGCAAATGATTTTACTATAGAATGCATTGCAAATTATTTACTAAGCAAATGATCACTTAGGATTTATTAAACAAATCCATCCAAACTTTCATTCCCTCTAATGATTACATATATAGTGACATAGCAAATACTAAAAGCATAGATAGAAATTCATTGCAAATGATTTTACTATAGGAATGCATTGCAAATTATTTACTAGCCATTTATGTAAGCTGTCTTATCACTGATAGGATTTATTAAACAAATCCATCCAAACTTTCATTCCCTAATGATTACATATATAGTGACATAGCAAATACTAAAAGCATAGATAGAAATTCATTGCAAATGATTTTACTATAGGAATGCATTGCAAATTATTTACTAGCCATTTATGTAAGCTGTCTTATCACTGATAGGATTTATTAAACAAATCCATCCAAACTTTCATTCCCTCTAATGATTACATATATAGTGACATATAGCATAGATAGATAGAAATTCATTGCAAATGATTTTACTATAGGAATGCATTGCAAATTATTTACTAGCCATTTATGTAAGCTGTCTTATCACTGATAGGATTTATTAAACAAATCCATCCAAACTTTCATTCCCTCTAATGATTACATATATAGTGACATAGCAAATACTAAAAGCATAGATAGAAATTCATTGCAAATGATTTTACTATAGGAATGCATTGCAAATTATTTACTAGCCATTTATGTAAGCTGTCTTATCACTGATAGGATTTATTAAACAAATCCATCCAAACTTTCATTCCCTCTAATGATTACATATATAGTGACATAGCAAATACTAAAAGCATAGATAGAAATTCATTGTAAATGATTTTACTATAGGAATGCATTGCAAATTATTTACTAGCCATTTATGTAAGCTGTCTTATCACTGATAGGAATTAAACAAATCCATCCAAACTTTCATTCCCTCTAATGATTACATATAATGATAAAATTTAGATAGAAATTCATTTAAATGATTTTACTATAGGAATGCATTGCAAATTATTTACTAGCCATTTATGTAAGCTGTCTTATCACTGATAGGATTTATTAAACAAATCCATCCAAACTTTCATTCCCTCTAATGATTACATATATAGTGACATAGCAAATACTAAAAGCATAGATAGAAATTCATTGCAAAATGATTTTACTATAGGAATGCATTGCAAATTATTTACTAGCCATTTAAAGCTGTCTTATCACTGATAGAATTAAACAAATCCATCCAAACTTTCATTCCTCTAATGATTACATATATAGTGACATAGCAAATACTAAAAGCATAGATAGAAATTCATTGCAAATGATTTTACTATAGGAATGCATTGCAAATTATTTACTAGCCATTTATGTAAGCTGTCTTATCACTGATAGGATTTATTAAACAAATCCATCCAAACTTTAATTCTCTCTAATGACTACATATATAGTGACATATTAGAAATGATTTTACTATAAATGATTGCAAATGATTTTATTAAATGATTTTTTACTATAGAATGCTTATCACTGATAGGATTTATTAAACAAATCCATCCAAACTTTCATTCCCTCTAATGATTACATATAAATTATTTAGATAGAAATTCATTTATTTTACTATAGGAATGTCTTTATTTACACCATTTATAGGATTTTATTAAACAAATCCATCCAAATCCATCATTTCCTCTAATGATTACATATATAGTGACATAGCAAATACTAAAAGCATAATAGAAATTCATTGCAAATGATTTTACTATAGAATGCATTGAAATTATTTACTAGCCATTTATGTAAGCTTCTTATCACTGATAGGATTTATTAAACAAATCCATCCAAACTTTCATTCCTCTAATGATTTTATAGTGACATAGCAAATACTAAAAAAGCATAGATAGAAATTCATTGCAAATGATTTTACTATAGGAATGCATTGCAAATTATTTACTAGCCATTTATGTAAGCTGTCTTATCACTGATAGGATTTATTAAACAAATCCATCCAAACTTTCATTCCCTCTAATGATTACATATATAGTGACATAGCAAATACTAAAAAGCATAGATAGAAATTCATTGCAAATGATTTTACTATAGGAATGCATTGCAAATTATTTACTAGCCATTTATGTAAGCTGTCTTATCACTGATAGGATTTATTAAAACAAATCCATCCAAACTTTCATTCCTCTAATGATTACATATATAGTGACATAGCAAATACTAAAAGCATAGATAGAAATTCATTGCAAATGATTTTACTATAGGAATGCATTGCAAATTATTTACTAGCCATTTATGTAAGCTGTCTTATCACTGATAGGATTTTATTAAACAAATCCATCCAAACTTTCATTCCCTCTAATGATTACATATATATAGTGACATAGCAAATACTAAAAGCATAGATAGAAATTCATTGCAAATGATTTTACTATAGGAATGCATTGCAAATTATTTACTAGCCATTTATGTAAGCTGTCTTATCACTGATAGGATTTATTAAAATCAAATCCATCCAAACTTTCATTCCTCTAATGATTATATATAGACATAGAAATACTAAAAGCATAGATAGAAATTCATTGCAAATGATTTTACTATAGGAATGCATTGCAAATTATTTACTAGCCATTTATATAAGCTGTCTTATCACTGATAGGATTTATTAAACAAATCCATCCAAACTTTCATTCCCTCTAATGATTACATATATAGTGACATAGCAAATACTAAAAGCATAGATAGAAATTCATTGCAAATGATTTTACTATAGGAATGCATTGCAAATTATTTACTAGCCATTTATGTAAGCTGTCTTATCACTGATAGGATTTATTAAACAAATTCCAAACTTTCATTTCCTCTAATGATTACATATAACATAGCAAATACTAAAAGCATAGATCATTGCAAATGATTTTACTATAGGAATGCATTGCAAATTATTTACTATTTATAAGTGACATAGTACTTATCAAATACTTAAAGTTTATATAAGCCATCCATATTCCCTCTTCTCTAATGATTACATATATATGACATTTAAAAGCATAGATAGAAATTCATTGCAAATGATTTTACTATAGGAATGCATTGCAAATTATTTACTAGCCATTTATGTAAGCTGTCTTATCACTGATAGGATTTATTAAACAAATCCATCCAAACTTTCATTCCCTCTTGATTATATATATAGTGACATAGCAAATACTAAAAGCATAGATAGAAATTCATTGCAAATGATTTTACTATAGGAATGCATTGCAAATTATTTACTAGCCATTTATGTAAGCTGTCTTATCAATAGGATTTATTAAACAAATCCATCCAAACTTTCATTCCCTCTAATGATTACATATATAGTGACATAGCAAATACTAAAAGATAGATAGAAATTCATTGCAAATGATTTTACTATAGGAATGCATTGCAAATTATTTACTAATTTATGTAAGCTGTTTATCACTGATAGGATTTATTAAACAAATCCATCCAAACTTTCATTCCCTCTAATGATTACATATATAGTGACATAGCAAATACTAAAAGCATAGATAGAAATTCATTGCAAATTTTTACTATAGGAATGCATTGCAAATTATTTACTAGCCATTTATGTAAGCTGTCTTATCACTGATAGGATTTATTAAACAAATCCATCCAAACTTTCATTCCCTCTAATGATTACATATATAGTGACATAGCAAATACTAAAAGCATAGATAGAAATTCATTGCAAATGATTTTACTATAGGAATGTGTATTGCAAATTATTTACTAGCCATTTATGTATGCTGTCTTATCACTGATAGGATTTATTAAACAAATCCATCCAAACTTTCATTCTCTAATGATTACATATATAGTGAAAAGCATAGAAATTCATTGCAAATGTAGATAAGAAATTTTATTGCAAATGATTTTACTATATAGGAATGCAAATACTTGATAAAATTATTTATTTTACTAGATTTTATTTACTAGCCATTTATGTAAGCTGTCTTATCACTGATAGGATTTATTAAACAAATCCATCCAAACTTTCATTCCTCTAATGATTACATATATAGTGACATAGCAAATACTAAAAAGCATAGATAGAAATTCATTGCAAATGATTTTACTATAGGAATGCATTGCAAATTATTTACTAGCCATTTATGTAAGCTGTCTTATCACTGATAGGATTTATTAAACAAATCCATCCAAACTTTCATTCCCTCTAATGATTACATATATAGTGACATAGCAAATACTAAAAGCATAGATAGAAATTCATTGCAAATGATTTTACTATAGGAATGCATTGCAAATTATTTACTAGCCATTTATGTAAGCTGTCTTATCACTGATAGGATTTATTAAACAAATCCATCCAAACTTTCATTCCCTCTAATGATTACATATATAGTGACATAGCAAATACTAAAAGCATAGATAGAAATTCATTGGAAATGATTTTACTATAGGAATGCATTGCAAATTATTTACTAGCCATTTATGTAAAATACTAAAAGCATATCACTGATAGGATTTATTAAAATGCAAATCCATCCAAACTTTCATTCCCTCTAATGATTACATATATAGTGATTAGCAAATACTAAAAGCATAGATAGAAATTCATTGCAAATGATTTTACTATAGGAATGCATTGCAAATTATTTAAAATTTATGTAAGCATCACTGATAGGAATTAAACAAATCCATCAAACTTTCATTCCCTCTAATGATTACATATATAGATTTAAAAGCATAGATAGAAATTCATTGCAAATGATTTTACTATAGGAATGCATTGCAAATTATTTACTAGCCATTTATGTAAGCTGTCTTATCACTGATAGGATTTATTAAAGAAATCCATCCAAACTTTCATTCCCTCTAATGATTATATATATAGTGCAAATACTAAAAAGCATAGATAGAAATTCATAATTTTACTATAGGAATGCATTGCAAATTATTTACTAGCCATTTATGTAAGCTGTCTTATCACTGATAGGATTTATTAAAATCCAAACTTTCATTCCCTCTAATGATTAATATATAGTGACATAGCAAATACATTGCAAATTATTTTAAAATCAATTTTATTTTTCCTCTAATGATTACTATATAGTGACATAGAAAATACTAAAAAAAATTATTTTACTACTAGCAGAAGTACCTGTCATTGCTTGAAAACTAATTTTGTTTAAATAAAGATAAATATTTTATTTGTATAGTTTATTAAAATGACCAAAGGGAGTAACCACTCATAAATTTACTACTTTAAGTTGATTTAACTCCCTTTCCACTATAGAGCGTGATAGAAAAGTTACAAACATAACACTAATTACTTTATAGTGTTGATAGGAAAGCATTGCAAATATGAATTTTCAAAATTTAGTCATTTAATACTTATTTATGTCCTTGAAAACTTACACAAAAAAGAAGCTTCTGTTGTGAGTTTATAAAACTTTTTCCTGTCTCTTAACCACTCCCATATTGCCTCACAGTAGAATTTTATAAAAGCATCCGCAGTTGGTGACTATTGAACTTGGTTCCAGGTTGTTCATCAGATTATGAATAAATATCAGCGATGTAACATTGATGTTTAAAAATGGAATTTGAGGATCTTAACTATCAGCATTTGTAATTATTTATCAAAAAAAAATTAACATTTTTATTATTTTATGTGACCCCCCCCCCAAAAAAAAAACAAAAATACAGTCAAATAATCACTTGACAAAACTTGAGCTTGAATAAATTATATTTAATAATACAAATTATTCAATATAGAAACAAGATGTTTGCGTTTTTACCAAAAAAATAAAAATAAATAAATTTAGACTATACCTCCTGCTTGTCATTTTGAGATTTGCTGAAAATGATTGTTAAATTTTTATACAACTCTGAAAAATGTTTCATATTTTGCCATTCACTTGAATTTTGGGTTGTTAATTATTTTGATCTCTAATCAGAATTATAAAATGGCCTTCATACAGGACTTGAACACTAACATTGTACCTGTCAAAAAGGATTTTTTATACATAGATCAACACTTGTATTTTGAATCAGTATCTGTGTACTCTGCCAACAATTGTAGTAACTGTGCTCTGTCTAGAATCTAAATAACTCATCAGCACTCTGTTGAACATCAGAGCATGTCTCTCTGGCCTATAGGCTGAGATCAGAGTGTAGTATTTTTTCCTTTTCATCAGCTATACTATTTTCTTGACTAGTATTTCTTTCATCTTAATTTCGGTTGCATTTTGTCACAGCTCACAAATTGTCAGTCCATGATTGTCAGTCAACACTGGATCTTAAGTAACAAGTAAACTTTTGATTCATATCGCTCACTAAACAATTGTTGGAATGAAGAACTGGAAGCAGTAATAAAAATAGTTTCATCTTAAACGTTCAGCTCAAAACTACAACAACAACAACAAAATTTAAAATGAAAGAAATCACTCGGATCACACTACTTCCCAGCCTTTTGAACAGCAGTTTATCCCTTGTTCCCTGTTTAGGAATGCATTTCCAATTCTTTCTATTCTCATTTTCTTTCACCTCACAGTGACCCCTTATGTCTTAGTGGCATTATCGCTTTGCTTGGAGTGAAATGGCTTTTTAAAATGTGCAAAAATAAAATTAATAACTACTAATACTACACTTTATAAATTCAAATAATTAATTTTGGTATATCTTCGTTTTTTCTTTAAATCTTACAGAATTGATGAAATATTGAAAGGTTTATGTAATTATTAAATTAGACTCCTTATTGTTTCTTTTACTTGCTGCTTCTCTCCTTCATTTGTTGTCATGTTGAAGGGATCTACAAAATCATCTGTTGATAAATGATTTATTACCTCAATAAAAATAAGCTGTTCAATTTTAGGAAATTCCCTGGCATATCAAAAAATTTATTTATTGATTAAATTATTTGGTTTGTTACCTGATAGTCATTTTTTAAAAAAAACATTATTAAACATTATAAAAATATTGACATTTCTTATTCATATCAATAAGTGAAAGTTTTATATCATTATCTCTCTGATAATAATTATATTTTTTTTAAAAAATATAATTCCCTAAATTAGTGTTTCTCAACCATTTGTACTTTAGGGTGCACTTAAATAATAACTAAAATTCTGTGGCTGCACTTTAAATTTTAATAAGGAAAGACTAGTCATGAAATGTGATAACAGGAAAATAATAAAAAAGTCTCCTGAAGTAAGCATTTATTTTTCAGACATTACATTAAAAATATAAGTGTGTTTGTGTGAAACCTGTTCTTGCTATGTTTTGGCAAAGAAGAATATGACCTTTAATGATTGTTGTTTTTGGTTTAGCTTTCTCAAAGTTTCCAGTTAAAGATATTTATGAAGAATCTGCTATATTTGTTAGAGAGGCCAATATTGACTGATTTGATTCCCTTAAGGAAGATAAAAGGGAAAGGATTATCTTACCCCTTAAAAATTAAGGAATTTAGCATCTGGTTTAAAATACCAAATGACAATACTTAGACATGGAATCCATGTGCTTAGTGTCTCTAGCTTTTTTCTTTTTTTTTAAATACAGACATAATTCATAAATTACTCTTCCGTGAACTTGAGGTGCACCTTGATTACCTTTCAGGGCACATTAGTGCACCCTGGCAGACCAGTTGAGAAATACTGCCCTAGATCAACTGTATATTTTGTTCCATTCAAATTTTTATCTGTGTGATTTTTGTATTTTGTAAAACTATCATCCTGTATAAACTTTTTTTTGTTAGGCAAAGTAAAAAAAAAAAAAAAAAAAAGTTTTTATCCTAAACCAGAAAGATTTCACTTTTAAACTTTTTTATAAATATTTCTTTGGCATAGCATTTTAGTGTCCTGCAAAAATATACTGTAGATTATTGCACTGTACCAATTTCACTAATAGGGATATGGTTAAAGCATTCCCTGATGTCTGCAGTCTGCTAAAAGGCAAGGACTTAAACAATTTTTGTACCAACCCACTTTAAACGGACCTTGTGTTTAGATAAATATACATGTGTATATATCTTTATGATCAATTTGTTTCTATTTTCCTCTAATTATTTTTTTTTTTTTTTTTTTTTTTTTAAATATTTACTTGAGTTCTGGACATTGCTTAGACTAAAAAATCTCATCAGATGAAGGTTCATTATTTTTTTTGAATTTATGGATTCTTTTCTTGTAGATAAGAAAAGTTATCTTCACACACTCACCATCTACCTTTTTTAAATTTATTTTTGTTAGTTGGCTTCATATTCGGATATTAATATAAAAATGAATTTTCATCAATAAAGTAATAAGACAAAATTTCAATGAACTACAAATAAACAAAATGTAATTTAGGGAAATACTTTGATGGTATTTTTTAAAATAAAAAAGAAAAAAATTATTGACTAATTAGAAAAGGTAATAATAAAAATTAAATTATTCATTGAAATAATTCACTGACATGTTTCTTTATTAATAAAATGATGGATTGTTGCTTGTCTCTATGGCCTATTATGAAAAATACTACAATTACCATAGAGGCTAATTTTTCTAAATTCATGAAAAATTCATATTTGAAGAGGTTGTACTAAAAACTTCTTAGCCCATGCCACTTCCAAAAATTAAGTGATCAAACATTACAATTCTTTTTGGAATCTCTTTTCAGTACCTCCTCATTTATTGTGATTGGTATCATCAGTTTTAAAACTTGCATTCAGAATATGAACTAAAGTTAAAGCAAAAAGATATTTCCCAAACCAACTTAAATGTCTAGATAGTTGCTTCATATACATCAATTCTTTAAAATAAATAAAAATAACATTGATTTATCCAAACTGTTATCCTCATCTTGGTTGTGGAAGCTTCCCACTTTCTTTTCACGACTTGTTATGTTCAGTAGCATTTTTAGAACTCTTTATTAAATCAATTGAGGTAAACTTCTCTTTACACTGTCCATGCTATGGGATATTAGTTAATTTAGGTAAGAAGTTACACTCCGGTTTTCTTATATATAAATGTCACCTGAAGAAGGCCACATTGTATAATGGGTGAAATGTTGTGAATGTTACACTAAAGATGAGGATGACAGTCCGAACAATGTAAATAATATAGTTAGAATACCTCATGTCAGAAATATTGACAAATATTTTTATCTATATTTTATATGCACTGTATGTATTAACTTGAACACACATTCAGACTCACTAGAAAAAAAATTAACTGTTATTAACTAATTCTGGAATTGCACCCCTTCACTCCCACCCCAGTGGGGCATGCACCCCACTTTGGTGAGCACTGATCTAGTCATTTCAATTGTAAAATGATGGGAACTTGCCTCCAATATAATTTTTACATATGGGCAAAACAACTTACTCACTACAAAGATGCATTCTTGTTTTGATGTGCATGCATCTTGACTGGTGAGAACCAAAAATAATTATTGCTCTACTCTTGGTATTGAACCCTCTTTTGAATTTATGCTTTGAACGTTAGAATTTATATTATTTTTGTTTTCATTACATTTGGAGATAAGACAAAAATGATTAGAAACCAAATTTTCTTTTACACATTTTCTAACAACTGTCAGGGATCTTTCTGTTGATCTTTTTTTTTTACTTCAGGGCACACTTGTAGAATCACATTAGAGGCACAAAGGATAAATATGAGGGGTGCTAGAAGGTTCTTGCCACAAATTCACATAATAGAAAAAGGAACAAATAGAAAATGTTTATTAATTTGACATGTTTAGCTTTTATTTAAGCTTCATCAGAAATTTTGTGAAATTAGTTAAGGAAGTTAAGTTCCTGTACTTTGAGTTCTGTTTGTTTTGCATTTATCAGGTAGACCTCTTTGTGTGTGTGTGTGTGTGTGTGTGTGTGTGTGTGTGTGTGTGTGTGTGTGTGTGTGTGTGTGTGAGAGAGAGCCATCCTGGATTCTAGAGGGCATTTTGTGTCCGTCTGGTAGTGTCTTTGTTTAATTCATGAAGATTGTAGTAGGAGGAAAACAGGAAAGTGGTGTGCCTCAGTATTTTAATGATTGAACTTTAGAATACACATTTTGAGAAGTGAGTTGCTTTGATAATTTTACAGCACCCCCATGTATACTTTCAGATTGTCCTGCTGCATGAAAAAAAACAATACTAATTTTGCCTTGATTCACATTTCCAAAACATAGATTCTGCTATACGTTTTACGAGGGGGTGTTGAAAAGTTCTCAGCTCGATCAAGAAGGGATTTATAAAAAAAAATAATTTGTTGTTTGATCAGAAGTGGTTTGGGCTGAGAATTTTTTAGCATCCATCTCATAATTAAAGAAATTTTTTTTTTTTTTTTTTTTTCATTATAGATTGGAAAGTTTTGATGATAATATCAGATCAGAAATATCAATGAAATCCCCTAAATATGAGCTGATATTAAATATTTCTTTAATGAATAAAACTCCTGAATTATTTCTGATGCAATTTAGGTTCTGTTATAAGAGCAGTTTAAAAAAGAAATAAAAAAAATACACCTTGTATTAGGCAGTTCTTAAATATTTTTTTAATTATTTATAAATATAATCAAGAGGAAAATATTGACAAATTTCATTTCTACAAAAGAAATTTCAGCAATTTTGAACCTTTGTTCCTGCAAAAAAAAAAAAAAAAAATGAAGTGTCAAAAAGACGTTTTTTTTTTTTCTTTGACACTGCTATTATTTTAACTACCTTCACTCCTCAGCAATGTTTATTTACAAGCAGTGATTTTGTAATAAACATATGTAAGTGAATTTATACATTTTTTGTTCTTGTTCAACAAAAATAATAAACACTTTATTTATTAGATAGTTTATTTACACTACTTATTAGATTTTTTTATATATATATTATGATATATATATTATAAATATATATTATATTATATTATATATATTGTTTATTAGAATAGTTGGCAAAACATCGGCTCAGCCTTTATAAAATGGTAATTAATAAAGATTTCTCATATTTTAATTTAGTAAATGTTTATAAATTCATGAATAAAAAATTCTTTTCATATTTATTTCTTTATAAATTGGTAAATGATAAATATTGCATTGCATGAGTTTTAATTGTATTTTTAGAATATTGTAAATATAAAATTATTGTAAATAAACAATCTAAGAAGTAGATTGTGTTTAATATTTTTGTAAATTCTCAAGTACAAAAAAGTGTATAAATTCACTTTCATCTTACGTCTAGGTTTTATTCCAATTCTAATCATTTCTTTTTTAAACAATAAACATTGCTGAGGAGTGAAGGTAGTTAAAATAATATCAACATCAAGGGAAAAATCATCCTTTTGACATTGTTTGCTGGCATGATGGTCCATGTTTGCCAGAAAAATTGTTTAATTAGTTGTTAATTTTGTTCTTTCTTTTTTTTTACTGTTTTAATTTATTTTGCTATAATTTTTTTGTTCAAAACTTTAAGCGGAAAGTAAAATTCCTCTAATAAAAGTTGGATAAACTTTTTTCTGTTTTATTTGTTGTGTTTGATTTAAAAAAAAACACACTTCACTATTACATGTCGATTTGATGAATCGTGCATTTAACCACAACATTTTCACTTATGACTTCTGCCAACAAAGGGTACCCAACTTGACAAGTGCCTGAAGGAGACTGGAGAGTACAGCAGCTGAAAAGTGATAATGATAACAAAGATGAGGATAATAGTCTGAGTGTAAATCATAACTCCTTATCCCAAAAATTCAGACAGAAAGATGTCAGGGGTCATAGGTCTGACAATAAGTAATCAGTGGTCATAAAATTATTCAACAAAATACCAGGGGTCATAATTTTAAGCACAAATAAGCAAAGGTCATAAAACTTACCAATGAAGTTTGTCAGGGTCTATATATTCATCCATGTTTGTTTGTTTGTTTGTATAAAGGTTCCCAATGAGTTTCAATGACATTTTGTAGAAGGATCAATCAATGAACAACACATTCAGATTTTTGTTTGTGTGTTTTCCTCACCCACCAAGTTAAGAGGTAATTTTGATTTTAAGGCAATTGTCTAAAATATATGAAATAATTGAAACACAGTATTGTATCTATCAGAGCTCTAGACTAAATTTTTTTCATCATTGTCATGGAACTCTCTTAAGAAATAACTTTAATCACTTTGAAAAAATTTTAAATAGTTCTGAAAATCAATTTTAAAAAAAATTTTTTTTTGTTCATTTACAGTTTTATAGTAACAAAATAAAAACACTATTAGAATATTTCAAAAATAAGTATTTTGATCCCTTCAGTCTTTAGAACTGGTCTCTTATGCCTTGCAGAAACTTTTCTGAAATTTAGAGTAGAGTTTTAAGTAGAACAGGTTGTGAAGGAAAGACAGTGGAGTAATGAATAGCGGGTAAGACTGATGAATTGGAGTGCTGGGTTCAAAACCTAGTCAAGTTCATTGCATTTACTTACGTGTTAATACCATAGGGAAAGGTAAGAATCCAACTCTTCTCTCCCCCAGCTATGGGTGAAATAGCAGAGCAAACTATAATTTTGATTGGTAACTAGGAGAAGGAAAATTATGAATTCTAGCAAACCTGGAGAGGGTTGGGCTCCGTCAGGCTATCTATCTTGTCCAGGAAACACCACTGCTACTGCGGCTGTGTTACATGTAGTACTTCTATGACCTTAATGGGTTACGGGACTCATGAGAACAGGTTGTAACAAAAATTTTAAAACAATATTTTAAAAATTATTACATAAAATGTTATTTATATTCACTATATTTTTATAAAGAATTACAACTTTATTTTTATTTAAACATTTCAGTTAAATCACGTTGAATAATTTTACATGTAAATGTTATTAATTTTTATCAGACTCAGTATTGTTCTCTACATATTTGTTTTTTATGTAAGGAATATTAACGCATTCCAAATATCCACAATCAAAATAAGAAAAAAATTTGTTTACAATCATTGAAACATGCATTGTGATTAATTTTCAATGTTTGTTTATCTTTTTTTTTTTTTTTTTTTTTTTTAAATTCTTGTATTTTAAATTTCATTTGATAAACAGAAAATCTCTATCTATAAAAGGTAGGATGTGTGTGTGTATAATGAATGCACAGCCGCAATTTTCGATGGATTTGCACCAAAATTTACATGCACATGCTCCAAGTTAGCGGGAAGGCCAAGACCGACTTTGCATTTCCCAACTCTCATCAATAGTGGAAATAATCGATTTTTCATGCTTCTATGGCAGTTTTCATGTAGTTTGCGGCCATTTTCTACTGGCCAGAGTGAGAGCCAACAGCTGACTGACACAAATGTTAGCTAGCATGCAAAAAAATCGATAGCTGCATTCATCACAAGTGGGAAAAATTTAAATCTGCATGGCACTTTACTCAAATTGGCTCATTCGCTTGCTTAAACTCAACGTTGATTCTGATTCCACAGAACTGGGTTGGGTGTGAAAAAGTATTTGTTGTTAACATTCTTTTTCATTCAGTTTTTCCAGTTACGAGTCCTTTTTTAAAGCTGATCGTTTTGTGTTCATTTTGTTTAGTTCTTTTTTCGTAACAGATTTAATGTTTAGTATAGAGCTTAGAAAAAATTCGCAGTGTGAGATAGGCAAGAAGTAAGGCATGTAGCAACATCAGCACAGCAAGGGGCACTCCTTTAAAGGCAAGGAAGGGCAAAAATATTTCAAGTCAAGTGATAGAGATTGTTGTATGAGTCATGATTTTTGAATCAAGCATGGGCCATGCTGCTAGTGGCACGTAAATGTTTGTTAAAGGTTCATTCAAGATTTTTAAGCAAAAATCAAGAGAAAAAAAATAATTTTCTTGCTTTTGTTTATTAAAGCAAAATTATTTCTTACAATTAGAATCTGTTTTTTACATTTAGAGATAAATAATACAAATATATAAATCTAAGTCCTTCATTTTTCATTTTGGGTTTTCATTCACGAGATTTTTTTTTGTTTTTGATCTATTTATTAAAAGTTTTCTATCTTTGGTTAGAAGTAAGTTTTTTGTTTCGTTTTTTTTTTTTTTTAAATTAGTTGCTTTTGGAATAAATACAATAGAATTTTAATTAAAAAATATTATATTATGGCATTGTCCCAAAAGACACATGCTCTATTGTCCACAGAACAACATTAAATGTAAGCCCTTGTATCTATAAACTGGTTTTTATTCAGTTTTTTATTATGATCTTTGAAAGACCATGCTTTCTAGTATTTCTACTGATTTGCTTCTTTTAAATAGAATTTTTTAAAAAAATTACATGTTGCACCCTTCCATTGCACTAAGAGAGAGACTTCATTTGGGACAAAGTCTTTTATTTTTTTGTAATCTATTGGCATAAAAGAATTTGTTATATTTTGCATGTATAGGTATACACAACTGATATGCTAGAAAAAAAAACTTGCATAGATAGGTATATGATTTGATATCTGCAGCAAAGGCTAAGGAATCCAGGTATTCAGATAGCTACCTGCATTAGAAAACACTCATTTTTCATGCATGAGTTTGGAAAAAAACTTTTTAGATATTTACATTTGAAAAGAAATTATAATTTGTTTTTTATTTTTTTTAAAAAAAATAGTTTTAGCAATTTTTCAATCATAGGTTTATGTGAACTTTGCTTTACTTATTTGTCTATATATAAAATACTGGCTTGTTTATCTGTCACACCTTCTCAAATAGCCATATATTGACTGATCAAAACCAAATTTTGGGGAAAATGCAAATAGGTTAGTACAGTTGGTTTTATTTGGGTACATAGCTTAGTACAATAAATTTACATTCAATTTTTTTGAAAAATTAAAAGTTTTCTTATTTAACATACAAAATACTCCCACTATTTTTAAAAACAATTTAATGATTAAAATAACAAATACTCATTTAATAAAAAGGCAATATTGTTTTTTGCTTGTCTTTTCTATAAGTTTTTATATAACTTTCATTCTAGTGAAATAGATTGCACAGTAGTAGCATTGCAAATGTAAAAGTGCAGCATGTTGCAAAAAACGTCTAGTTAGTAAAAAAAAAAAAAAATTCAAATATTGTTGATGCCATAAAGTAACCCCAGAACTTATAGATGCATACCATATTAAATAGTTTATAAGACATCTTTTAATTTCCCAAAACTGGTTGAAAAATTACTGTGATCTCATATGTAAAGTTGAGATATCTGGTGAGCTAAAGTTTGCAAGGTGCTTTAGACTATTGGAACATATACAAAAATCTAGCTTAATTATGCTATACTATTAAATGTAAAAAGTCACATTGTTTTATAGAAAAGAACTGATGTAATTAGTCAAAATGAATAACCTGGCAGTGTTCTGGAGTCTAGGTTGTCAGAGAATTAATTAGTGTTTTATCTATCTCAATAAAATATATATCTATCTGCCTGTGCCTTGTGGAAATTAATGCATCCCTAATATCATTGTCAGCAGTTCTCACTTGTGCCTGCAACTATATATACTATGGGAATGACCAATTCTTAAGCTATTGTTAAGAAATAGGCCACTAAGCTACTTATCACCATGTTTCATTTTCCAGGTTTCGCAACCATGTAATACAAAGGTGATGACCAATTCTTAAGCTATTGTTATGAAATAGGCCACTAAGCTACTTATCACCATGTTTCATTTTCCAGGTTTCGCAACCATGTAATACAAAGAAGATAACCAATTCTTAAGCTATTGTTATGAAATAGGCCAGTAAGCTTCTCATCTCCATGTTTTATTTTCAAGGTTTCACAACCATGTAATACAAAGGGGATGACCAATTCTTAATCTGTTATGAAATAAGTCAATAATTTTGTCTTGACTATTATTTCCAGATCTCATGACCATAAAACACGGCAGGGACAATGAATTTCTTATAAAGCCTGTAACTGTCTCAATAAGAAATATATAAAGTATGTAATTAGTGTCTACTAATTTTGTTTATAAGTACATTTAAACCTGATAAGAGTCATAATTAAGTTCCTGATTAACCTAAATTTGTTTTTAATCAAATTAAAGTATTAACTTCATTAGTCTGGTTTATAAATGATTTCAGATTAAGTACTCACTAATATTTGAAAAAAAATCCTGAATAATTCACCATCTGAAATGATTTTGTCTGTTGTGGTCGATTCTGGCTTTTGTAAGGTTTTTATTCAATACTTATTCTTGAATTAAGAATTTTAAAAAAAGACTGAATCAGTTTTAGACAAAGAAGATTTGAAACAATAAAATTAATAAAAGTTTTGTCTGGATTTTATTTTGAGATAGTGTTGTTCATTTGCAAATTGCTTAATTACTTCTTTATCACAATATTTCATCTACAAAGATTGTGCCTTCCAGAAGTGGTACAAAGTATTGAGAAACAGTGAAAATAGTTCCTAATAGACACCTGATGATGACCAGAGGGTACTTGGTTGAAACGTTTATATAATATCTATATCAACCAAAATGAGAGCAGTTACTCGTCTCAGAAATGAAATCCTAAATTATGAAATGCAGTATGACCCCACCATCATAACTAAATGTCAAAAACCATTTGACATTGAATAGTGATTTTCCAAGCATAGCTTAGATGTGACACAAGGCCAAAAGTATGGGGCACCCAGTAAGGATCGAACTCACTACTCAGTCGTAATTGTTCTAGCGAGACAAGCTTGCTAACCATTACACCACCTCGAGGTGCACCTTTTTACATTTACATAAGTAGCGTAGTGATCATTCTAAGTAACAAATTAGCTATAAATAATTGACGGCACCTTTTTGGAGCCATCTGTCTATTATATAATCCAAATAAAATTGTTCTTTTTAGGGTTGCATAGTGATTTTCCAAGTGTAGCTTAGATGTGACACAAGTAGGGGTCACCCAGTGAGGATCGAACTCACTACTCAGTCGTAATTGTTCTAGCGAAACAAGCTTGTTAACCATTACACCACCTTAAGGTGCCCCATTTAACATTGAATATAAATGGTTCCAAAAATATACTTTCAGGTGTAGTGGATACAGGAGTTGGTTATACATGTGTTATTGCCATCTAGTGTTCATGAGTTCAATCCTTGGATCTGGTAGTGAAGCGCCAATTCAGCAGGAACGAACAATAACTGATATCAAAGGAACAAAATATCATGATAATCAACAGCCTGTGCGCACAAACCCTCTGTCATGATGACTTGTTACTTTGTGCTAGGCCTTGCTCAATTTCCCTCCCAAGGCTTGTGTCAACCTGAAGTATGGTTACATAGACATCTCCCCAGGATAAAAACATCAAGAAGTACCCTTCCTGAGAAATCAACCCAAGTGAGATTTGAACCTGGGTCTCATACTCAACCATGGTAACTAGATCTTTTTAACCAATACCTTTATCCATTAGACTGTCCCATAGAAGAATTCATTGGTGGAAACAGACACTTGAAGAAGGACAAAGAGTACAACGGCTGAAATGTTATTATAATATTTGACTGCTGTACACAATCGCCTACAATTTGGAATATGTTTTGGCTTTAAATAACCCACGAAGGGTTGATAAATCGTAAAAAACAAATAAATCAAGCAACTCTAAAATGGCTGAAGTGCCTGAAAGTACTTGAAGAAACAATGTTGGGAAAGACATTTCGAATGATCAAAGAAAAAAATGCAAAATGAAGTGAAAATAAATTGAATTCTTTGATCTTCGAATATAAATGAAAAGTGATAGAAATTATTAGAAGGATTTGAGATAATCATAATTAAGTAATTCATTGAGTTTAGAAGAAACACCTAATCATCACTTTTTAAAACAAACATTGATGAAGAGTGAAGGTAGTTTCAATAATACTGGTATCAAGGGAAAAAAATCAGTCTTCTGACAGCTTTTTTTTTCTCCGTCACTTTTGTAAGAGGTTATTCCACACTATATTAGATGATCTGCCAGGAATAGTGAAATGTAAGGACCAAGGTCCAAATTTGCTGTAGATGACTGTGCGCATGTCAAGTTCTAACAACAACAAATTAAATCCAATGAAGTCTTGAAGGATGAAACATGTCACAAGTAAACATTTTCCACTTTGTCATAAAATTTTCCCTTATATATATGCATGTGTAAGAGATTACTAATATAGCTACAACAGATCCTAGTAAAAAAATTACTAATTATAAACAAGATGAAAATATACTAAAAAAATTAGTAAATACTAATGTATCTACAACAGATCCTAGCAAAAAAAAAATTACTGATTATAAACAAGATGAAAATATATATATATATATATATATATCACACATGTACATGTATGTGTAAAAATAGTGCACAATGAATACTGGTATTAATAATAAAACTGTTTGATGTCAAGTAGTGTTTCTTATTGTCTTGCACACTTTTTTCTTTATTTTTACATTCAGAATGCTTTAAAAATTCCATTTACAAGACGATTGTTTATAATAAAATTCTATTCAATCGGTAGACTCATAACGATTGAAAACAATGTTTTTGTTTGAGTTTGGGTTTGGGTTTGACCAAGTCGTAAAAAAAAAAACAAAAACAAAAAAAAAAACTAATTAAGACATACGTGTCCGTCAACCTTATACAATAATCTTTGTCAATTTTATTTTTCAGTCTTTATGATGGTGGATACTTGATCTATCTCTTACTGTTACATCCTCGGGCAACCCTGGGCTCTGCTGCTAGTGTACAACTAAGACTACTGAAATAATCTCAAATAAGCAAGCCAAAAAAAAAAAAAATGAATGGAGATATATCTAATTTCTATAATGATACAATTAAAGTAAAAAAAAAAAACGATCAAATCCTACACTTAAAGCAGATTATGTTTCATCTCACTTGCAAGTCATTTATGTAACATGCCTTACTGATTTTTTTTTTTTTTTATGTAACATGCCTTATTGGTTTTTTTTTTTCAATGTAACACGCCTTACTGATTTTTTTTTATTAATGTTGTGTCCTGCAGGACATAGGTGATTGGGACTTTACACAAAATTTTTGTGAATTGCCATGCAGAACTTTCATTCCCTCTAATGATTACATATATAGTGACATAGCAAATACTAAAAGCATAGATAGAAATTCATTGCAAATGATTTTACTATAGGAATGCATTGCAAATTATTTACTAGCCATTTATGTAAGCTGTCTTATCACTGATAGGATTTATTAAACAAATCCATCCAAATTTTCATTCCCTCTAATGATTACATATATAGTGACATAGCAAATACTAAAAGCATAGATAGAAATTCATTGCAAATGATTTTACTATAGGAATGCATTGCAAATTATTTAATAGCCATTTATATAAGCTGTCTTATCACTGATAGGATTTATTAAACAAATCCATCCAAACTTTCATTCCCTCTAATGATTACATATATAGTGATATAGCAAATACTAAAAGCATAGATAGAAATTCATTGCAAATGATTTTACTATAGGAATGCATTGCAAATTATTTACTAGCCATTTATGTAAGCTGTCTTATCACTGATAGGATTTATTAAACAAATCCATCCAAACTTTCATTCCCTCTAATGATTACATATATAGTGACATAGCAAATACTAAAAGCATAGATAGAAATTCATTGCAAATGATTTTACTATAGGAATGCATTGCAAATTATTTACTAGCCATTTATGTAAACTGTCTTATCACTGATAGGATTTATTAAACAAATCCATCCAAACTTTCATTCCCTCTAATGATTACATATATAGTGACATAGCAAATACTAAAAGCATAGATAAAAATTCATTGGAAATAATTTTTACTATAAGAATGCATTGAAAATCAGGAAGGGATTGTCAGTGGTCAGAAATGAATGCAAGCATTACTGATAGAATAGGGCTATTATATGTATAATGTAAATTCATTGCTAAGTATTTTACTATAGGAATGCACTGAAAATCAGGAAGAAAGGGATTGTCAGTGGTCAGGAATGAATGCAAGCATTACTGATAGAATAGTGCTATTATATGGATAATGTAAATGCATTGCTAATGATTTTACTATAGGAATGCATTGAAAATCAGGAAGAAAGGTTTTGTTAGTGGTCAGGAATGAATGCAAGCATTACTGATAGAATAGGGCCATTATATGTATAATGTAAATGCATTGCTAATGATTTTACTATAGGAATGCATTGAAAATCAGGAAGAAACTCCAATTTTTTGCATATCCAAGCGCTTTCGTCTATTCTTTTAGCCATTATCAAGAACTTTATTTTAACTAAATATGTGGGTTCTTTTTATGCATGTGTCTGAAATTATAGGAATGTTTTATTTTCCGAATACGGTCAGTACATTGTGGCCATGCTCATAGTTAATGTTATTGAATGTTGGCTTTACCTTTTTTTAGTATTAGGGCTTCTATCATTTTTAATCTTTTTACATGTGGATGAGGGCATTATACTTGTATTTTCTGACTCGTAATTTTTGGACAGTTTTTACACACTTTGTATCCAGAAAAAGAAAACTCTTGTATGAACACAAGAAAAAATAAATAAAAAGATTAATCGCTGTCCCTTGTCAGTCATTTTTAACGAAACATGTATAAAAGAGTGATTACTGCCTCTCTCTCTCTCTCTATATATATATATATATATATATATATATATATATGTGTGTGTGTGTGTGTGTGTAATGCCACAATCTGACCCCATAGGGAATTTAAAACACATAAAAAGAGAAGAGGCGAGTAAAAAAAGTCATACTTATAATGTCCCTCCAAATGCTTTGTCTTAAGTTCCTGGTCAGCCAAAGAGCAACTGAATCTTGTGTCCATCTTCTGTTGTTACTAAGCAACAAATGACTCTTCTCACAAACGGACTGTCACGTGACTTCCTTAAGACATCATCAAATTTGTCCTGTCAAAAAACAAGATAAATGCCTTCTGCATCCCTATAGTAGAATATATGCAAATTAGTAATGATTTTAAGATATATACACGTTGATAATCAGTGGTCGGGAATCAATGCAGATACAATTTTAATTTATTTCGAAGATCTACAAAGATGAAATATTTATTATAGTCACACATTATTCTGAGCAAACAACACTAAAAAAAAAAACGAATTATATTTGAACCAGTCAATCATTTCGATAACAATGTTGTGAACCGTTTTATCTTTTCATTAAATCTATTGTTTCTGATCATTGATATTGCCAAAAACAGGATTCTAAAAAATTTTGTTTCAGATAATGAAAAATCATAATACTTTCATAGATTAACGAATGGTTAACACAAATATTATATTTATAAATTTAATATTAAAATGCATAAGCTTTTGTGGAGAAGAGTGAACAACGGATAACATTTATACATTAAAGTGAAACAAGTGTGAATACTAAAATGAAATTTTGTGATGTATATGCAAAAGTTCTCAGCACTCTCTTTTTTTTTTTCAACCATAGACTGAAAGACGGTTAAAAATTGGCTTTTTGTTGGAAATTAGCGCACACTTTGAATTGCCAACTGTTCTGCAAAATGCTGGATTGTTCCAATTTTTGATGCTGAAGGACGTGTCCCACATTAACGGACGTGGGACACGTTTTTGTCCTGCATTTTGGTAATTGATGATTCTTTTTAAAATTTGTAAATTAAATTTTTTTTTTTTTTAATTTTTGTGCCAATTTCGTTTGGCGTTTTTTGATATTTTATCCCAAAGAATATATAAAATAACGAATGAGTATATGCCAATGTGAAGATACATGAAAGATCCATCAAAAATATTTGCACAGCTGGCTGAAGAAAATCATTGCATATTGTTTTATGAATTATTTAAAGAAATAAGGGGGTACAAATAAAAAGATTAACAATTGACAAGGTTTTCCATTCTATTGAAGCAGACGTTAAACACACAAGCGTTATCAACCCACTTTTTTTTAGTCCTCATTAAAACCATACAGCGTCTCTGATGTCTCTTTCTTCCACCTTTCCTCACAATCAAAACAAAATGGCCCGGTTGCAATTGCAAGGCGTAACACACATGGCAACTAACAAGCTGAGTTATATTATGATGTTGGTGTCAGTATGTTTCTACGAATAATGTGTTAATATAATAGTAATAATAATAATAAGAAGAAGGAGGTACAAATGAAAAGATTCAAAATTTCACTGAAGCAGACATCAAATTTCTGAGAGTGTTATCACCTCTTCTAACTTTCGTTCCTTTATTTCTTATTATGTATACTTTCTTTTTTTTTCTAGTAAAACGAATCAGCGACTCTGATATTACATTTTATTCCATTTTTGCCGGCATTTAAAACGGAATGGTCCATCATTTATCTGAGGTAATGGCAGGTTGTAACGCATGCGCTAATTAACTAGCTAATGTAGGAACAAACCTAATTATAATATGATGATGTGTACTGCAATTTAGTTCAATTTATATTATAAATTATTTTTTTATGACACGTTCTCCTTAGAGTTTATGAGATATTTTCACTGACTTTTTTTACTATGTGTGACTTTTATAAAAAAAAAATATCTTTCAGTAAATTATAATTTTTCTTTCAGTGAATTATAAATTTATAATATTTAAAAAAATGTTTTTATATCAGCTTCATATGGAATTTGTAATGTTTAATATGTAATGAACTATACTAAATCTCGTTATGGGCAGGTAATATATCCCTAGACGCCGGTAACTGCTAATTTGTACCTAACTGAGGTAACTGTCTGAAACACCGTCGTTTTAAATCTAAAAATAAGCGGATCATCATTTTTTTTAAATCAAATGGGACAGAACATCTGCAGAAAACAAATCCTCAAATCAAAAATTAAATTCCAGTTTTTCTTTTCTTTTTTTTAAGCGCAAGAAGCTGGAGTTTAGCTTTGCGGTTCCTCCTTGTATGAAATGCTATTGCAGTGAACAGGCAAATGAATGTTTAAATGTTATTCTTATCATGGGGAAAAATGCAGAATAAAAAAAAAGGAACAATATTTAACCTTTGTGGCTACAGAACCCCCCCCCCAAAAAAAACAACAGTGTTTCAAAAGGACAGTTATTCACTTGACACCGCTATTACTGCATACACTTTTGACTCCTTCAACAATGTTTGTTTACAAGATTGCAAAAATATGGGAACCATATACAATGCAATATTTATTATTTTAAAGATTAATACAAATATAAAATTTGTCACTTAGCTGATTGATACTATATTCAGCAACCGACTCCAGAGTTTCGTAGACGAACTTTTTTTTATAATCATTCGGTCAAATTGTCAGGAGGTATCAGCAATTTTCTGCGAATTTTCTCATTTATTTTTATATTAAGTTAAAAAATAATTAATCGCTTTTTACTTATTTTTTTATTTGTGTCTTTTTATGGTAGGTTGATTTTTTTTTCTTTTTCGTGTGTGTGCGTATATACGCATGTGTGCGCGTGCACACCTGTATGTTTATTTATTATTCACCATTTTATAAAGAAATAAATTTGAAAAAAAAAATCTTTTTATTCAAAAATTTATAAAAAAAAATATTACAAAGTTATTAAAATATGTAAACCAACTACAATACCATATTTATTATTTACTATTTTATAAATGGCCTACTTTACGGCAGCGAATGTTGGACGATTTCCTCAAAGATGAAGAAGAGGCTCGAGACGACGTAGATGTGGTTCTACAGAAGGATGCTAAGGATATTATGGACTGAGCGCGTGTGCAACGATGAGGTCTTAGAGATGATTCAGATAAATTTATATTTAACATCAGGAAGAGGCAGCTGAAGTTTCTGAGACGCATAATGAGGAAGGTGTGCCTGGAGAATCTGATACTCACGGGTCAAATAGAGGGAAAAAGAGACAAAGGAAAACAACGCATGATATACCTGTCAGGCTTAAGCAAGTGGATGACAGAACGTGGTCTGGGGGAGGAAGCCGAGGGAAGGAACTTGTTGAGAGCTGCAAGGGATAGAGATAGGTGGAGAGCCATGATCGCCTACACCCTGAAAGGACTTAGCACATAAAAAGAAAAGATTTTATAAATAACGATGAAAACAAATTTTTTATTCATAATTTTATAAAAATATCAATAAACTATAGAACAAGAAAATTTAAATAAACATTATTTTTTTCCGGACATGATATATTTTCTTTTCAAATTTTCATATCTCAGATTACGTCTTGTTTTAATTTTCCAATTTTTAGAAATTTATGAATAAAAAAATTAAAATACGTAAAATAATAAATATTCAGTGATCGTTGTTCACATATTTTTATAATCTTGTAAATATAAAATTCAGTGCTGTACTTATCGAAATACTAAATAAACTATAGCTAACCGCCACACCCTTGGGGACCTCATATTTTTTTTTAAATATATTTTTTACTTTATTAGTTTTTATTCTTTAACGCTAAATCATCGAAAATAATAAATAATCATTAATAAATAATAATAATGTATAATTATCTTAAATATTTTCACCCGGATGTTTTTTGAGAAGGGATTCGAATTTCATATAATTTAATTTCAGTAAGTGAAAGTTTGTCTCTGATGAAATTATTCTTGTAAATAAGTAATTAAAAAAAAAAAAACACCCCCTCCAAGCAAGGCAATAAAACCACTAAGATGCAAAGGGTTGTTGAGTGTTAGAGAATATGAGTAAAAAAGACTTAAGAAAAAGAGAAAAATAAAAACAAGAATTAAGATAACAGGAGATAACGAATGACATTGCATTTAAATTTTTGAAGATCAAAGTTGACTGGAAAGCAAGAATCCGGAATTCCACAAGCGAGAAGTGCGACAGAACAAACTGTTAGCATAAAAGTTATGGTTAAATCTAGCTAGTTCAGCTCTAAAATGATAAATGGTAATCTAATAGTGTTTAATATACAGTGTAACCCGGATATAAGAGAGTTGTCGGGACCGGAGAAGAAGTCTCTTATATCCGGGTTTGGTCTATTTTGTTTAGGTAACACAGGCTCTAATTTGGGACCAGAGAGAATCTCTCTTATATCCGGGTTTCTCTTATACCCGGGTTACACTGTATATGATTTTCAATTCTCAAGAATAAAAAGAATGTATAAATCCATTTTCATATTTTGGGGGTTTTATTAAAATTTTAATCATTGCTTGGTAAAACAATTGTATAAATATTGCCAAGTGAATCAAAAAATGTATATACAATACTAGCGGTGTCAAAGGAATAACGTCCTTTTGACCCACTCTTTGTGGGCACGAAGGTGAAACATTGCTGAAATAGGAAATTTAAAACAGATTTTTACTTTTCCTGTCAACTCCTTGATAGCTGATTTTTTTTAGACGAGGTGCGGAGCAAAGACTTTAACCATGGGATTGTTTTTGTCATTTCCAAATATAAAATCCAGCCAGGCGGTTACATACTCATTCTCGCTGACTTTCCCTTCATGATTGGTCTCCATTATTCTGAAAACATTTTCAACGGCTTCTTTATTGTCGTAACCAAAACAGTAAAGACCTTTCTCGAGCTCATCACACGTAATGAATCCGTCTTCGTCATAGTCAAAAATCTTGAAAAAGAGTGTCACCATTTTTTGGAGGCTCACTTTAGCGAGATCCGGATCGATGGTCATTAATTGTCCCAGTCCCTCGATGTATTGGTCTTCGTTTATTTTCTCCCCGTTCTTAATTGCTTCGGAGAGTTGTTTCACGACCGGCATCTCGTCGCCGGAATGTTCGTTGTCTGTCTTCTGGAATCCATGAACCAACCAATCGTAAATCTCCTTGGCGCGGTCGTCGTCCAGGTTATATTGTGCCGCGAAACGCTGGGCTATTAACTCGAAGTCCTCTTTCGACATAAAGCCATCTTTTGTAGTATCCATCATTTTAAACCAGATTCGTATCTTCTCTTTAACAAAATCAGTAAAGTCCATGTCGGGTGCAGGCGACAGACTTTCAGACATTTTGCTTATTAGTGTCAGACGAAAGACAAATACAGAGGAAATCTGATCGTAATTTCAAACCGATGGCGACTCTGCGACGAATGGCGAATATGTGAAGAAACTGATTAGGTAAAGAGAAGTGAAATCGGATTTGATATATCTTTTGCAATCAGATTATCTCTTTCAGATGATCTTAAATACTTCTTGATAAATTAATCATGAATAATCTTTCGTGCTTAATCGAATTATCCACCTTTTACGTAAAGAGTTAGGTTAATATACTAGGATATATTTTTTTGAAGCACGCTGAAATCCTCACAGTATTTTAGTATCGCTAACATTTTTTATCGAGACTTACAAACTCTACGTTTTGTTCAATTTCGCAAACCAAACGATGAAATTTGAATAAAGCCAATTAAAAAAAAAAAATACTTTGACAAAAACCCTACTTTTAGTCAAAGGCACCTTGCAAACATTAGCTAACCAGAGACCTCAACTTTACGTATAAGATCAGAGAGATTTTTAAACCAGTTTTTGGAAATTGAAACATGTCTTATAAACTATTTAATATGGTATGCATTTATAAGTTCAGGGAAGCAAAAATTAGACAATGCAAAAAAAAATAAAAAGCAGACATACCTAATTTGTACAACGAAATAAGAATGTCTCAGTATAAAGGGGTTTTGTAGTTTGAACTGGTTGGTGTCACGGGGACATTTTTTTTAGGTTTTTCCTTTACTGAAAAGTTCAATTTGACTTTTGGTTTCGTTGAAATTCATCTCGCCCCCTTGTAAATACATTTTTTTTTTTTTTTGTAAATACAATTTTTTTTTCTCAAAATTCAAAAAGTGTATCCACAAGAATTCACAAGGAAATAATTTTGGTGATTCTTCAACCGTTAATTCTAAAAACAAATTTTTGCACAACCCTAATAATTTTTTTGCGTTATCAAAAATAAAATAAAATTTTCTTAAAAGAACGTATAAAAAACAACCTAGACGATTAAAACATTTATTTATTATACTTTTAAATAATATTAATTTTAATTCCCAGTACAAAAAATATAAAATGTTTATAACACTTCAAAAATGAAGATGATCAGTGCCTGGCAGTTGATCTCACCTCTGGCCTAATATAAAAATATAAAATTATATAAAAAAGTAATGAAATCATAAATATAAAAAAAAAATAGACGAGGTTTGTTTATTACGTTTACTTTTCAGGTCAGTATTTAAAAAATAGGTATAAAAAGAAAGTCACTAACACGGCTTCTTTTAATAGCTAAAATGATGCCAGAAGCTTTGTAAAAATTGCTTGAATAAAATTTAATGTGTAAAACTTAGTATTTATAAAGCTAATGTTGAAAAAAAAAACGCGTCAAAATGAAGCCTGGCGGTTTATAAAAAAATAAATACATGAACATTAACAAGAATAAAAGCAATTGGTCATAATTGGAAAGTAATGTCTTTGTTTGGGTTAATAAAATTCTGAAATAAAATATAAATTCTCTTTGTGTGCGTATGTGAAAAACAATGAAATGTTGTTATATGTGTGTTTGTGTGAAAAAGTCAACACGTGTATGCGTGGTTCATAGTAAAGAGGATACAAGAGATAGAATCTTTTTCTTACTATGAACGGCGTTGCCGTAGTCTGAGGCGGTCTCATTGAAATTTGTTATCGCTGTCGTTTTTAGCATGAGGTTGTGAAGGTCACAAGCGAGAGTGGCGTGGACATTGATGACAGCTGCGCGTATCTTGTTGGGGGCCGGATTTCATGTTTTATACACTTTCTCGAGAGAAAATCGGCCCCATCCCCCACTTCCTGCACGATAATAAATTTATATCTTTCTTTACTCAACTCTATATATGAGTTGTTTATATATTTCTTTCCCCACTCTCTATATATGACTTCTGGCAAACATACAAGATACAAAGTTCACAGAGTTTTATATAGTAATAAGATGCGAATGTCTTTTTTTTTATAACTGTGAATATTTTGAAAGTTTGTCAGAAAAACTTGCGGTATTAACCGTGATTTTGAAATTACTCTGAAACTGCGAAATTTATCTCGTTTGAAAAAAAAAAAAAAACTATTGTCGAAAAAAACAAAAACAAAAAAAACAAACAAACTAGAGACCTAGCCACGCCTGTGGCATGTCTTCCTTCTCAACTTTTTTTTCGGCAGTCGAATGTATCGATAATAATATTTATTTTTTCTGAGCTCAACAGATTTGTATTTAGAATTGTTATCTAACTTAAGTATTTGGTGCACAGTGAAAATTTTGGGCAAACTTGTTTTGTTAATTTTCTATTCTGTATTATTTTTTGTCATTTAATAAATGTAGATTTCTTTCAAATTTCTGATCAGAGCAAGAGCTTTGTTTTTCGTTTGTGTCATTTAATACTTGTAAAAGAAAGAATAAGAGATTTGACGTCCCCTCTTCCCCTCTCGATTTCTCCTCCTTAGAAATCTTCTTACTAGCGCCAACAGTTCAATTGGGAGAAAAGACTTGCGCGTAACTCTCAATACCTCCAAAGCCATTCTAGTAACGTTTATCATCACTGAACGTATCTTAAATTTACTAGAGTCATGATGAGCAGTTACATTCTCAAGGAGGTTCTTTGATTTGAACGTATAGTGGAACTCAAGTTTATCCCCAGGCGTCAAATAGAACTCATATATACGATCCATAGCGATGGATCATCCATTGCTAAAGATGTCGGTAAAATGCTTGGCTCTTTGTTCCGCCCCAGAAAGTACCTGACTCCTTCTGCCATGTTTTATCTTTACAAGAACTAGATTAACAGGTCCAAAAGATGAAAAATAGAGTAACATATACCCTCAAATGAACTTCTGCCAAGGAAAATAACTGAAATTTACACGATAACAACCAAGATGTGTCTCCCCCACACACAGCGGTTCTATGGCATTAAAAAATTCACCCTGGTTTTGTTCACAGGTTTCACATTGTCAACAACGATAAAACAGCCCTGAATATATCACTGGATAATGTTTATTGTTCGGCCAAGATGACAGTCGCTTAAATACATCTGCCATAGTTTAAGTTACTTGAAATCGATAAGGTCATTCAACTGTGAATAGTGTCCCGACATTAAAACCACTTTTATTTTAATACAGCCTATAGGGGCTTATACAGCAGACCCAAAGGTGCCGACTCCATTAAAATGTCGCCCGAGGTGGAAAGCCACCTCCAGCTACGCTATTGAAAGGAACCCATATAGGATAATTACAAAACTCGTCTGTATTAATTAAAGCGTAAACATAAGTGCTTTGGTGCGTGTTAATGATGAGAAAATTATTCTGGTTGTCCATTGTTACGGTGTACTGAATGGGGTGGAGTTGAAACAATAGGCATCACAACCAGAAATAATTCTTTTGTCGTGTCACTATAGATTAAGCACTCCAAGTCATAAATAAAAAAGAAAAACATTATCAAATTTTATAAAACTTAATAGTGGGGTTCAGTTCGCCATGTAAATTCATTGTAAATCGATTCCACTACGGAAGCTAGAACGTATATACCTTCATTGTAAATTGACATCCCGCCCCACGGAAGTCCAATCAAAATACGCCCATACCAAGTGATTATGCAAAAAAAAAAAAAAAAAGATTAAAAATTACTTTTTAATTTGTAGAGGACCGTGTGTTTGAGTGTTGTTGAATTAGGAACACGTGCTGTTTATTCCTGCTAGAAGAAGGTCCAACTACAAGAAAATATGTCAACAAATATATGTATTAAACAACAAATTTACAAGTGACAAAGATATCAACACTTGTGTTTGTGTGTGAACGTAAAAAGTTTGTATTTTGGTGAATGTCCAAACGTACGTGTATGTGTGTTTCATGGCGTTTTCCTATAAGTGTACGAAAACGCGGATCTCTGCGAAAGAACGAGACAATAAATTGCCCAGTATTTACAGGGTAGGGAGAACGCCCTCTAGTGAACAATTAGGGAATTAAGGAGGAGCTACTAACTCCGACACTTTTTTTCGTACTCTGAAATGCGTAGTCTGGATTATTTTTTAAATATATTTCTATCGAATAAGCACTCCAGTTTACGAATTTCGAAATTTTTGTTTATTTTTTTGACATTTTAAGAAATCACGTTTTACTGGATGCAACGGGTAAATTGTCGCCATTTTATATTTTTAATTTCACGGATGCGTATTTTTTGATTTTGTTGACTGCACATTATAGTAGGGTCAGTTGGGCACTGTCTGTGAGAAAAAAAACAAAACACCATGACACAATTCACTCCGCTAGAAATTTGGAAACGGCATGCTGTTCTGCTTGGCATTCGCACCGGAAGCCCCATTACGAACATTTCAGAATGTTTGGGTGTCAATCTGAGGACAATGCAGAGGATTCGGAAAGAGTTGGATGGTGATTACTAAAGTGTTTGGAGTGATTACTAGTGATGGTGATGTTATGCCTCTATTCATTTTCCCACAGGGCCTCAAACTTAACACGGAGTCTTACATCAAGTGAATTGAGGACTTAGTGATGATGATGGTATAGCAATAGAGACCGGAACTTCCCGCCAATGACCCATAATTCTTTTGTCTTTGTAGTGAGTCCCGAAAAAAAAAACCCAAAAAACAAATAAAATAAAATAAAATATAAAAATAAAATATATAAACAAAAATAAAAAAGAATTCAAACTAAAATAAAAGATTTTCGCTTTCCTTTAAAACTCTTATCTCTCTCTCTCTCTCTCTCTTTCTCTCTAAACTTCTCTTTCTCTACTTCTCTTTCAGCTAACGAGAAGGCAACCTGCAAATAAAAAGAAAAGACTGAACCCGACCGAAAAACGCTTCAAGTTTGCAGAATCAGAGCCTACTTATTAGTGGCCGAAAAATACCAAAAAAATCAGGAACGCTACACGCGTAAACTCCGTTAAAAAAAGAAAAAGAAAAAGAAAATAATCTTGGCCAACCAAAAAATTGACAATGAGACTTTTGATGTTAGCCGAAACCAATGTTCGCGCCAGTCTTGGAACCTGGTCAAAACGGATATAAACAGACACCTCTGAGCTAGAAGTAGAATAGACAGCCAGAGTGAGGAACGGAAACGCTATCGCGGAAAAACCAACCATGCCTGACGAATGAAGAAGTAGTTGAGAGATCATCTGCTAATGACATTTCTGCCCTGCTTAGGACCTAGAAAAACACAGTACATTGATACTGACTGAATTTATAATATTACTACTATCCCTATCATGGTCTGACTTCAAAACTACACTACTGGACCTTCTCCAGACCGCTACCAATATCCGCTTTATTAACGAATATCTTACTACATCGAATTCCAATGGACTCATCCATCACTCTGAAACAAATAAATAAAATATATTATTTATTTTATATCTTTGAGTAAGTTCGTTTTATTCCAAAGTTTCCAGTAAAGAGAATTTTACCACCATCTTTACCTCAATCGGAACGTTGCGTGTATAGGAACCAAGATGAGTATACTCGTGCAAATATGATGACATATAATAGTTTGACCGTTCCATGAAAATGACAGCATAAGTTATTGGCTCACGTCGTCAAAGGCGGATGTTGATGGTATAGCAATAGAGACTGGAACTTTCCGCCAATGACCCATAATTGTTTTGCTTTGTTACAGATAACAATTTTCTAAAAAAGTAATGGATTTTTTATTCATCAGTTTTATTAAGGGGCGCATATTTTCCTTTAATAAACTTTCTCGGCTATTAAAAGGTAGTTCCACGCTCCTCAAAACCTCCTGATCAGAGGCCTTGCTGTTGGACGTAGTTTATCGTCTTACCCAGGACGCGGATGCAGTTTATTGTCATACCCAGGACGCGACTGCCCTAGGATTGGTTTGGTTTGGTTTATTTTGTTTTACGGCATATCATCCTCAATGGGTTATTTAATGCCGACAACATTTTTTATTGCTGGGAATATTTTGTTTTGTCAAAAATCTGTTTCTGGTAATATATTTCCTTCAACATTGTATTGCTGGTAATAATTTTTTCAAAAAAGTATTGCTGGTAATAGTTAACTATTTGCCCATAGCTGGGACCCTAACAGGTGCTACCTGGGAAGACAGGCAATTAAGAGGTGGTTCCACGCTCCTCAAAACATCCTGATCAGAGGCCTTGCTGTTGGGCGTAGTTTATCGTCTTACCCAGGACGCGGATGCAGTTTATTGACATACCCAGGACGTGACTGCCCTAGGAAGTCTTGCAGTTAGTATTTATAAGAGGAGGGAGAGTTCATTCTACTGCAGGAGGGTTTACTGTGGTAAATACAGTAGAATGAACTCTTCCTCCTCTTATAAATTAAATTCAAATTATAAATTCTTATTTCAATATGTGAAAACAAAATAGTATTTTTTTCGTTAAAAATAAATATAAGTAAATTGTGAATCGCCATGATTAATTTGGGTAAGGTCATGGAATGATTTTTCGTTATTTTTTCTCCAAGAGTTTATAATCCAGAGTTATCCTATCAAGGCTAGAGAGGTCAGTCTGAATTAAATTTTTACTCTTGACTGAACTGACGAGAGATGGGTTCATTTTGTTCTGTGACCTTTAAGCCATATTATGGAGTGAGCGCGACAGCTTTGGATGGAATTTGAACTCGGAAAGCCAATTCCATTATCAACGTTAATAACCACTACGCCACTCGAATATCCACAATATTGATTTAAAAAAATACCATCTCCCTTCAGGATGTGGGATGTCATAGGTCTACACGTCTTTCTTTTCTTTATTATCTGTGGATTGCTATGATTTTCGGGAAAAGATAGTAGAGTGGCTTCCCACTGCCTTCGCTACAGTTTTGAATTCAGAGTTATCCCAGAAAAGAGCCCACTTTTATCATAATATAGTACAGTACAGTACAAGAAGAGCTTTTAAATGCTTTGTGTAAACAAAAGATCTTCACTACTTCCACGGAAGGTGCTCGGACGAACTACATTCCCTGGTCCCGACAATTCAAACCTTCCCAACAAGAACACACCATGCCACTTACATAGTAGCGAACCACTCACATTCCCCCCGTATTCCATCAGTGAAAAGTACGTTCCACTCGAGCAGCTTCTTTCCATGGATCGCTGCCCTGTGGAACCGTCTCCCAAACCTCAAGAGGAACTCATTTATACGATCCATCGTTAAAGATGCAAGAAAAATAGTCGGTTCCCTGTACCGCTCCAGTAAGTACCTGACTCCTCCCGCCATCCTCTACCTTTACAAGAGCCAGATAAAATGCTGAAAATGCTGTATTGCTGCCGTATAAATTTCAAAAGTAAGACGTTTTAGAAGCCATTTGGGAAGGGTTTTGCGTGAACTAAAATGCGTACACCTGTATGTTTGTGTGTCTATGTGTATGAGAGTGCCACTCCAAAGAAACACAAATTCCTCCTCCCACCACCAAATCATTCTCCTCCCTTCAACCTCTCTCCCACAGGCTGGATGTGGCAAGCCTCCAGCTACTCTGCCGCTACTCCGACGGAAAGTGCTCAGACGAACTACATTCCATAGTACCAACAAGTCAAACCTTCCCAGCAAGAACACGCCATGCCACTTACATAGTAGCAAATCACCCACATTACCTCCGTATTCAATCGGTGAGAAGCAAGTTCCACTTGATCAGCTTTTTTCTGCGAACCACTGCCCTATGGAATCGACTCCCAAGAGGATGCTTCCCCGATCACTACAATCTTTTCAAGGCTAGGGTTAATCGTTATCTAAATCACCTATACACACAAATAGCCTCCTAACGTAACCCTCTACCTTGAGTGGCCCCCGGGCCTTTTAAATGGTAGCTCTCACTGTAAAAAAAAAGATAATTTCTCAAATATTAAAATTTTTTTGAATGTTCAATCCTCACTTCTTCTTAGCAGAGACTGAAGTAGTATTAACGTAAGTATTGTAAATTTATACGTATATTTATTTTTACGTATATTTCCATTATGCATGTTTAGAGATTTATAACCGGATTTATTTTCGATTTAAGATTACAACAGATTAATAGAAATAAAGCTTTTATTCGACGCTTTTTCGTGAAGTGATAAATCTACGTAATATATGTCAATATGGGTCAGGACCTTTAGTTGATGTGAACTATCAGTCTGTAAGCTTCGGGTGATAAAAAAAAGAAAGAAAGAAAAGAAGGAAGAAAGAAAGAACAGGTGAAAGGTTATTGGCCTTACCCACTTCCTAAAATAACTTATTCTGATGAAACTGACCCCCAAAATATTTCCACTCTACTCATAAAATGAACTATTCAGTATACAAGTCATTCATTAATGAGTGTAATGATATTTCCATTTAAATCGGATAATTCCCTGGTTTTTTGTATGACGGGAGGTTTTGAGAAGCGTGGAACTACTGTGATACGTGTTCTTAGTGCATATATCTATTGTACATTTAACGATTCAAGAAAAACAACGAAACTCCACTTGTGGATCAACAAATACATATATATTGAAATCTAACATACAAAACAATCATGCAATGAAGTGTAATGATTAAGGAAAAAAAAGTTGTTTCCTTCAACTGTATTCTGATTTATGATTGAATGTTTGAAAGTTTCTCTTGAATAAGAATGTTCAGGATTCTATGTTGAACAGAGTCTGCTGTTAGAATAGAATACAGTTAATTAAGAAATGTGTTGTTTAGAGAAATTAATAGAGTTCTGGTTCATGAACTTGGCTGAGTCACAGAGATATGTATAATATGTTACAAAAATCTGTGTCTGTGTGTGCGTTTGAAATATTGTGTGTAAAGTCGTAGATTTGTGTGGACAGGCGAAATAGCTGGACTCTACTGGCGGCTTCTGGCAAAATTGCTTCTTTTAAAGTTCACGACCGAAAAATTCAAAGTGATGACTGCGATTGCTAAATTGTCTTATAGAAAATCAGTATTGATTTACTAGCCAATCACAGACAAATAAATTGGCCGTGGAAAAGCATAGCAGTCGCTACACTATCTTTTAATTACTGTTGTTCCCAGGTCCACTCAGACCCAGGGTGATAGCACTTGTTAGGGTCCTAGCTATGGGCGAATATTTAACCCCCTATGAAAAGCATAAACTCAAAAAATAATTTGTTTCAAGAATTGGTGCTTGCATAATGTAATAAAACACCTTATTTTGTTTCAGATTTAACGGAAAAAATCTAAATTTAATATTTTAATCTTTAAAAAAATTACTTGTAATTTTTCAGTGTAATTTTGAAATTATTTGCTGTTCATCGCAAAAGATTATTTTATGAAATAAAGACATGTTTGAAGTTTTCAAAAGGTAAAGTTTAATGCTATTTTTGAGTGTGAACATTTTTAAAAAGAATTTTGTTTATTTTTTCCTTTTAGTAACTGTTAGATTATTTTTGGTATGGATGTACGAAAAGGGAAATAATTCTGATATTTTGCGCTGACTGGCTACTATTCAGTATCGGAGGAGTGTCGTGAGTGCAAAATAATAACATCCTTCACCTTCAAATTCGAAGGACTGAGGAAGAAGAAGAAAAGGAATTCGCGAGCCTATGTGAAACTTTCTTTGGACAAATGAAAACCTTGTCTTCCCAGAAATTGACCAGTGAGCTGAGAAGAAAAAATAAAGAAATTCAAAAATATATGCTGAACCAACGAAAACCCATTTTTCATAGAAATTAGCTGGTCAGCCGAGAAAAAATGAAAAGGAAGTAGCGAGATTTAGCTCCTCCTTCAGTTCGTTAACCCTTTCACCAGAGGTCTCTCTTCCCTGGCTATAAATACTCGCTGACCCTTCGTCTCTTCCTCTTTTTCCTCAGGCTTTCTCTTCCCGGACATTTCCTCTGGACGGATGGACGGTCAAGATTCTCGGCGTCTAGTTCGGTCCTGATCTCCAGTTGGATATGAATTGGTCGGAGGTGCAAGGGAAGGCCGAGATCGCAATTAATTTGTGGTCTCGGAGGAAACTTTCCTTAAAGGCGGGGCGGAAGTATGTGTTTCACACATCTATTCAATTTTACTTTACCGACTCTCTGTGCTTCCACTTCCGTCTGACACTTTACTGGCGTTAATGAAGCTCTTGTTCCCCTTCTTGTGGGGAGTCAAGGCTGCCAGAGATCTGTTGCCTTCATCCATCTGAAGGCGGTCTAGGTACGCATAGCATTGAGATTCGTCAATATATGCTTCGCATCGGGTTCCTGGATCGAATGTGGCGAGAACCGGATGAGGTGGGCGCCTTCTGGAAGGAAGACGCCCGTAAGAACTTCCCATCCTTGAGAAGTGTGCACTCGGCCGAGGAGGAGGCTCACCGTTTACCCAAAGCCGAGTGCTCCTTCTACCATGAATGTCGTCGTGCTCTGAAACGACTCTTATGGGCGTTAAATAGCCTCTCTAACGCCCAGGCGTTATCTCGTAAAGCATTATATCAGGTGTTAGCCGTTCATGATGATTTGATTGACGAGCTCGGTCTTACGAAGCGGGAGGCTCGCTCGATATGGCCTTGGGCGCCCGGGTTGAAATGTCTCAATAACAATGAGGCATCACTCACCTGGCTGGTGATGCGTGGGGCCCTCTGGGTCACCAAAAGACTTTGCTTAGCGGGCTTGGAGAAATATCCAAACTGCCGACGCTGTAGTGGGGAGGTCGAGACCATTGGTCACACCTTCTTTCATTGCTCGGTGGTAGCACCTCTGTGCAAGTATGTTGAAGGCCTCATGGTTTGCATGCTGGCTGGAAAGTTCTTTGTCCTTGAGGCCGCTTCTGTTTGTAGTAATGTGGCTCCGCCGTTGACGAGGGCTGAACACGATGTGTTCTTATGCTTACTAGGTGTTATGAGAGTCGTGATTTGGACAACATGTCAGAAGAGATTCTATGAAGGCGAGAAGTTTACCTCTTCCCAGCTGATCTTGTAGTTTAAGCATCAGTTTAAAGTCAAGATTAGGTTGGAAAGATTCACTTCACTGAATTCGGCAAAAGGTGGGTGAATCTTGCGCGTTTGTGTCGTGTGAAAGGGGCTAACCTGGAGTGGCACTTTGATGCCGGTTAGCCATAAGGATATTGCTTTAGCTGGGTTGAACACGGTCAACCCACCCCAAAATTTAGGTTAGCTTAGGTTTAGTTTTTTGATTCTTTAGTTTCCTTTTTCAGTAAACTTAGCTAGGGTATGTATGCTCATTGGCCCCTTTTATTTCTGTCCCTATCTTTCTTTAAGTTTAATCCCCTCGTTAGGTGGTCAGTGACGTCAGTTCTCTGGTGGATGCAGGGCGTTTTTTTGTTTTGTTTCGGGTGTGATTTTTCGTATCTGTTGTTGTGTGTGAATGAGTGCATGTCTGTGTGAGTGCTTGGGATGAATGAATGTTTTTAATTTTTTATAGTCCCGCATTAATTTCGTCTAGTTAACTGATGTTTCTGCCACATTTAGTGATTGTGGGGGTTTTATTACTAACACGATTTTGTTTAGTTTCTTGTAAATAGTTATTTGTTTCATACTGTAAATGCTCATTGGGATTATTTTTTTAAAAAAATTTAAATTGTTGTTTTAATCCCCTCCCCCCGCAGACCACAAATTGTACATATGGGGTCTAGTTAGTATTTTCATGGAGTCATTGAGGTATTATGGTGGGTATGGTGAGAAAGGTAAGTAAGAATGTATTGTTTTGGTGCAAGAAATATTGTTAGTATGATTGGGTCAGCGTTTTTGGCTAGCTAAGTTTAGAAGTTAAGACAGAAGACCGACCTTTTCCCCATTCCCCACTTCGGCCTTGTGCCACATTTTCTGTTATAGCACAGAAATAAATAACCTTTTTCTTCAGGCTTCGGCCTTATACCACCTCGCAGATGTGAGCTCTCACAGATACAGCGTTTCCCAAATTCTGGGAACACGCTAAGAACAATACACGTATGTACGAACACTCACCACAACACACACACACACACACACACACACACATATAATATTCACCACTCACACTCTGTCCATGTAACTGTCCATGTATCTTGTAACCTTTCTTGTTATTAATACATATATTTGTTTACATATATTGATCGGTCTTGTGTTTGTTTTTCTTTGCCTTCTTTGGACTTAATTAGAGTCCAACTGTTGGGATTGCTATGAGTTTGAATTTGGTATCAGAAGGTTTTTATATTAAGATGGTTAGTTTACGGGCATGTTCACCATATTAATCTGCAACAATATAGAATATAGATATACAAAAACGAATCAATCACGAGGCAATTGATTAAGAAACACCGATTAAAACAACATGCATATCATATGCATAGGGTTGTCCCAGGTAACGCATATCATATATATACAATTAATATAAAATTTTCGAATACAATTGAGTTGAACTTTGATGGATAAATGAGAATAGATGTATTTGGCTGCGTAGAATATTATTGTGAATGTTTGAAGGTGTTTGCAATTGCTATTCAGATTTGTTCACAAAGTTAAACTAAGTGTCCAGTTACGTACTATATTGTCCTTTGTACTAGTTCAGTTATTAGTGTGTGTACGTAAGTTTGTTTGTATAATTGGTAGGAGTTGCGTACCTTTAGTTGTGTGAGAATTTGATTGTTTGTTTACTAATACTTATTTAAGTAGTGAGAAAAAATGTCACTTTTTAAAGTATCGTAAGTGATGTTTGGATTTAGTTCCTGAGAGAGATAGAGTGTGCTTGTGGATTGTTGAGTCAGATATTTTGCGCGGCAAAGTCCTGGTTGGTCAGAGTTTTGAGTACTTGCGTCAGTTTGGCGTCTCTCTAAGAATGAAGATCTGACGATATTCAGTCACCCCCCACCCCCACGAGGGCGTTATGTGGAACAAGGTCTTTTTAACGTGGGCTCTCTGAGCCCGTGGGCTCAGCCAAAAATATGCCCATTGAACCCGTATAAACGGGTTCAGGGTCGGTTTACCTCCCTGAAAGAGAATCCGCCCTTCGGCGTAGCCTCCTTCGGGTTCCTCCCCGCCCGAAGGCAGAGAGTTCAACCGATCTGTCGTTCAAGACTTGAGCGACCGAATGAAGATCTGACTGGTGAATTGGACTGAAGTTCGTCCTTTTATTTGTTTTGAAAAACCAAAGTAGGCTTCAACGACCTGGCGGAAAAACAGATTTTTGACCATGGATACACATTTTCTGGGTCGTCTCGATCAATAACAAGCCGAGTTTCGCAATGTGTGGTGTTGTTGATTGGTCAAAGCTAATTCTTATAGAAGAGTCTATTTTTAACGGGGGTGGGTAGACAAACATTGATAATTCTATACAACTTTCTCATGTAGTTGGACCGGCTAGCAAGAAAATTTCAACCGACGTGTGTTCATCTACTGACTCAACATCGCCGACACGGTCCTCTACAGATTACTCGAAATTCTTTTTAGTATAAAATGAAGAGAAGAATTGAATTAATCAGAGAAGACTAAGAGTGTTTGTGAAGTCATGTGAAACGTTTCGTTTCAGTTCGTTGTTTTAAACATAAATAACAAATTCTTAACCATTGCACTGCTGATCTTTAGGATTTCTTTACGTTTCCCGCGCTTTTTCAGACATGGGAAGAATTAATATTTTTCAAAATTATCCTTTGGCCTCACTGGTTAGTGTACGCACTTAAAATGTTATTTTCATTGTGCTTTAAGTAAAAATAAAATGTAATCATTTTTATTACTTAACCCAGTTAATTAAGCCGTAAATTTACTAATATACTTTGAAACACATCTCTATAACAAATATTGGATTTTAAAGAGAATTTGTTTACATTATTGCAGGCGAAAAAATACTAATGAATGCTTTGAGTTTAAGAATACCTAAAACGTTTATTTATATACAGAAATTATTTTTCTTTTAATTTGGATTAGGCTTTTTTAGACCATCATCTTTCAAATGAAACCGAAATTTATGTTAGTTCAAAAGAAGCCATAAAAAATGTTTTTCGTTTTTTAAAAAAGTCCGTGTCAGTACCTAAAAAAAAAGTAAAAACTAATTCATATTTTTTACCGATTCAGTATTTAGAAAAATTTTTGCTATTAACTTTTTCTTTTTTCAAATTCCAGTTGTAAATATGTGGTCATTCAAAAAAAAAATCATGATCGAAAATGGAAAAGAATTGTTGATCATTTTTTTTCATTTAAATTTTCCACTGTGGATGTATGTTTCTTAATTGGGGGTACACTTTGTCTTTTTACACCGCAATCGAAAATTCAAGATGGCAGCGCCCGCACGTAAACACGCGAATTTTCTAAATATGATTGAATGAAGTTACAAGAGATCAATATCTTTACTCTTCGGTCTTAATGTAAGTTATCATGTAACACGAAACCATTACCATGCTTTACCTCAATGACTCGCAGTAAAATAACATCCACGAGGCTCCGATATCTTTGCCCTTCCTCCCTCGTGAAATTTGCCCTCTAATTTTTTTCTTTTTAAATTTAAGTTCTGTTAACTAGTTAACAAAACGTATGTGATGTTGTTATTTTTCTGTTTGTGTCTATCATTTATTCTGTAGAATCGGTGTCTATTATTCTTAATTTATAAAAATTAATCTTATAAGTTCCAATCTCAAATTGTTCTTATCTACCGGTTTCAAGGCATTTACGTAGGAATTAGTAATGACAGGATTTCTTTGGTAACAAAGAAAGAGTACTGAGCTGCTACATGACGTCTGTCCTCCTATATGGCAGCAAATGTTTGACGGTCTCCTCAAAGATGAAGAAGAGACTTGAGGCAACGGAAGTATGGTTCTACCGAAAGATGCTAAGGATGTCACGGACCGTGTGAGCAACGATGAGGTTTTGGAGAGGATGCAAACAAGGGGGAAGCTTATTAACATCAGGAAGAGGCAGCTGAAATTTCTGGGACACGTAATGAGGAAGGAGGGCTTGGAGAATCTGATACTCGCAGGACGAATAGAGGGAAAGAGAGACAAGGGAAAGTGACGCATGATATACCTAGCGGTCTTAAGCAAGTGGATGACAGAACAAGGTCTGGGGGAGGTAGCAGAAGGAAGGAACTTATTGATAGCTACAAGGGATAGGGGGAAGTGGAGAACCATGATCGCCTACGTCTTGAAGGGACATGGCATATAAAAAGAGAAGAAGGTTTGCATTTTTAAAAATAAAGTATTAATAAAGTCATAACTATGAAATTTTTTTTTTGCTTGATCATGAAAAAGACATTATTAGACTGAGTAACAGCAGCAACTCTGAAAAAAAAAAAAAATAAAGAAGCAGCCTATAAGCTTTTACAGCACTTGGCGAAGAGATTGGAAAATTGTGTTCTATTAGTTTAGTACTAAATAACCAGTACTAAAGTAGGACACAACTAGTATCTAGTTGTTGTTTTAGTGGAAGTCTTTGCTTGGTTAGAGAAAATTTCCTTTCTTTTAAAACTTGGGTCCGATTGACCCTGGTATTGAAATACACTAATCATCTCCTCTCCACATATATTACATTTGGACTAATATCCTCATCTTTGTTGTATGTAGCTTACAGCCATATCATGTTGAAACATCAGTTCCCATACAATCACTGAAGTTAAGCAATGTTGAATCCGGTTAGTACCTAGATGGGTCATTGCTTGGAAATATCAGGTGGTTGGTGGTGTAATGGGTAATAACTTGGAATAACAGATTTCCACTTCCTGTTGAATCCAGCTATTTTCCCCTTAGCTGTGGGTTAATTAGTAGGACTTGTAATACTAAAATAAATCATTATTATCAGTATACCTCCGGTCAATTTTTTGATACCTAAGGTTTAAAATGAATTTTTAAAAATGAAAAAGCATTCTTAAAGATTTTATTTTAGCTTTAATTGAAAGCTAAAGAATTAAATTTATTATTTCCAGTAAGTAAAATATTCTGGTGTATTTGAGATAGAAATTATATAGATTGGAATGTCGAATATATGCTTGATTTTTTTTTTTTTTTCTTAATTTTCTTAAAAGCAGCATTTTTCTTAAATTTTAAGAAATTTGTAAACAAAAACAATTTTTAATTTTAAACTTCTTCCTAAAATAAATTATATATCTTTGACACATTATTTGAGTAAAATTAGAAAATTTAAAGTTAAATTAATCTGATTTGAAACAAACATTACTTATAGCATAAAAAAATTGTATCCAAACATTTCTTTATGATGTGTCTGAATTTTCTCATGAAGTTATCAATTTTATTGAGAAGTTACGAGGTGATGACAGCTACTATGGATGACCAAAATTGACATAATTTTACGAAATGTAAGCAAATGCGTTTTTTTTTTTTGTTTTTAACTAGTAATTTTTAAATATTAACATTTATTGAGCATTTATGTAATACTTGGAAAAAAGTAATTAACAAAAATTAAAACTTTGAAATTTTGAAAGGACTTTTTGCAAACACATTAACGATGTGAAACAGAACTGGACATTGAAGAGAAATAATTGCAGTGCGGCAGACAACTCAAATCATGTGACCTTTTTAAGGATTATGTCATGTATAGATTCCCATAGATAGAAATTAGAAACGTTTTTTTCACTAAAAATTTATTTTTAAAATTATTTTTAAAATATTCGGGTTCAAATGACTGTTATGAGCTTTTCAAATTTTGATTTGTAAATTTACTTTTCACTTAACGATATCGTCAAATTGCATGTTTAAAAACAATGAAGTATTTTAAAATGATTTTTGAACTATTATATTATTAAAATTTAAAAAAAAATGAAAAAAATTCTTGTAAAAATACATTATTCATTGAAAAAGTTTTATTTCTTCAATGTCTTTAATATAACTTATTTACAAAACAAATAAAAGCTTTTCTAATTAAATAATGTCACAGTTTTTTTTTTCATTTTTTTTACAATTCAGAGCAGATTTTCGATGAAACAGGTAACTGTTTTACAAAAAAAAAAAAAAAAAGAACTGGTGACTTACTTTCTCTAAAGAGTCCTGTTTTTAACTAATAAAAAAATCCTACTCTTAAAAATTTAATTTCTCAAAATTTCATGAAAATATGTAAGGGGGTGGAAACATGTAAAAAAAAAAAAAAAGTAATTTTTACTAAGATTTTCTAAAAAAAAAAATTTCAAAAATAATTTCATTCATTTCTGAATATTTCATTAAAATCCGACAATTATCTGAATTTTGCAAGAATTTCCAAGTTAATGTGTTTTCCTCGGGAAAAGCGCAAAATAAAACAAACCATTTTTCTCTTTTCAACCACTGCCGTAAAAAAAAAAAAAATTTTTAACCAAAATTTTGAACGTGCTAGAAAGGAGTAAAAAATTTCAAAAAATAATAAAAAAAAATACTTTGGTCTTTTCTTTTAATAATAACATAAACATTTTGATGACAAAACTTTGTTTTCGTTGAGTTATGGGCCTTTTTTCATCATGCTATGCTGCTTTTTTACGCGACCTAGTGGAGGTACCTACATTATTATCTGTAAAAAAATAAATTATTACAATCTAAAATATTTTCTGGTTTTAAATAACCTAGAAAGGGTTGATAAGCAGTAGAAAATAAATAAATGAATGAATGAATCAAACGTTTCGGCCTTTGTTTGCTATGGCCTTCTTCAGGCAGGTACTTGTCAATCTGGTAAACCTTCAGGGAATTTTGAATTGAACCGTTTATTTATTATCTATGAGTGTAGATTGTTCTTGTTCTACTGTCCTTGTCTAGGAACAGCATGTACTACCTCTGACTGCCTCAGTCAGTGGGGGTGGGGGGATCTGACTGAGGGTGCTGGGGTAGTGTTTTGTTACCCTTGCTATCTTATCAACATTTGCTTTTTTTTCTACCTACATTTATATATATTACAAATTAAACTAAGCACAAGTAAAGAAGGAAAAACTTTTGTGGATTTTGATGTCATTCTGGTGTTGTTTTTTTTTTTTTTTCATCCAAATCCATGAATTTGCTCATGATAAGTCTCAGAAAAACTCTATATAAAATTCACTATTTTTTATCCATAATGTTGAACGTGTTAAAATTCAACTTTTTAACAAGGAAAATTCTCAAATTGATGTTAAAAATTGCCATAAAACATTGTGACATTTGTATTTAGATGCATTGTATTTTTTTTAATAATTTTTCTAGTTGAATTGTTTACATATATTGCATATGATCCATTATTATGCATAATTAGGTTACAATTTATATAGACTAGGAGCCCCATATCAAAGATCCAAGAGGGGCCCACAAGACCCCTGAACCAGTCCTGTCAAGCAACATCTTGTTTTTTTTTTTTTTTTTTTAATACTCTCAGTGATTACTAATTCTGTTAGGAAAAATTGGGGATGGGGAGAAAGGAAAATTACTAAAGTAAACAGTCAAATAAAATGAAAATGCTAAATTGAGAACCATGAAGAAAGCAACAGGAAACCAGTCTGTCTTCCACAGGAACAAACAGCATCCCAAAGTAAACTGACCAAAGTGTCGCATTCTGTTAGCAAAAGGAAGTGGGTAAATAATGAAACAAATATAGCCATGCATAGAGAAGGGAGCTGTGGAGACCTATGATCGCCTATGTACTGAAAAAGAATAGTAGTTAAAATCAGAGAAAGATGTGCATTATTTATTTACGATGCACAATGTGGTGCAAGGCTGAGTTTAATGTGGGATTTCAGGAAAATTAGAAAAAATTGCTCAAGCCCCCTTGGCACTTCCCATTTTGAGATTGCCAAAGGTGACAGGTAATGTGTCCAGCCCAAATCCTGGGAGATGGGCCCCTGAGGTTTGAGCTGATTTTATGGATATCTATCCCAGTAAAAACCAGGACTAAATAGGTATGCAAAGCAATGTGATGCATTGTGGTAGATCCTAATGAATTTTTAACAAAAGAAATTGACCAATGAGCATGTTTCTTAGCCTACACTGCGTACCTGTCCATTGTTTTCTGAAATAAGCTGGATACTTATTTGTTCTAGCTAAATCCCTGCTTTATGAAGATTTCTCTTAATAATAATTTTAAAATAATTCAGCAGACGATGTTACTTTATTTATGATAACTGGATTTTTGGCAATTGCCTAACTTAGTTTCTATGGTTAGATATTGTACATCAGAAAAATGGTGTCTTTATCACATATGCCATAGCTACCCACCCTTTTGGCTGGGATCAAAGTGTAGTATCTCTCATTGGGGGGATAAATTACATTTCATCTTTCAGTTACGTCTCTGTCTCTCTCATGTTCAATATCAATGTATCTATCTCAGTTTGTCCACTATCTCTCTATATCAGTTTGTTCAGTATCTATATGTCTCTCTTTGTTCAGTATCTGCCTCTCTCTCTCTCTCTCTCTCTCTCTCTTGGTTTGTTCAGTATCTGTCTGTCTGGCTCTCTCGGTTTGTTCAGTATCTGTCTGTCTGGCTCTCTCTTGGTTTGTTTAGTATCTCTCTGTCTGTCTCTCTCTTGGTTTGTTTAGTATCTGTCTGTCTGTCTCTCTCTTGGTTTGTTTAGTATCTGTCTGTCTGTCTCTCTCTTGGTTTGTTTAGTATCTCTCTGTCTGTCTCTCTCTTGGTTTGTTTAGTATCTCTGTCTGTCTGTCTCTCTCTTGGTTTGTTTAGTATCTGTCTGTCTGTCTGTCTCTCTCTTGGTTTGTTTAGTATCTGTCTGTCTGTCTGTCTCTCTCTTGGTTTGTTTAGTATCTGTCTGTCTGTCTGTCTCTCTCTTGGTTTGTTTAGTATCTGTCTGTCTGTCTGTCTGTCTGTCTCTCTCTTAGTTTGTTTAGTATCTGTCTGTCTGTCTCTTGGTTTGTTTAGTATCTGTCTGTCTGTCTGTCTCTCTCTTGGTTTGTTTAGTATCTGTCTGTCTGTCTGTTGGTCTCTTTTGGTTTGTTTAGTATCTGTCTGTCTGTCTCTTGGTTTGTTTAGTATCTGTCTGTCTGTCTCTTGGTTTGTTTAGTATCTGTCTGTCTGTCTCTCTCTCTCTTGGTTTGTTTAGTATCTGTCTGTCTGTCTCTCTCTCTCTTGGTTTGTTTAGTATCTGTCTGTCTGTCTCTCTCTCTCTTGGTTTGTTTAGTATCTGTCTGTCTGTCTGTCTGTCTCTCTCTTGGTTTGTTTAGTATCTGTCTGTCTGTCTGTCTCTCTCTCTTTGTTTTTTTATCTGTCTGTCTGTCTGTCTGTCTCTCTCTTGGTTTGTTTAGTATCTGTCTGTCTGTCTGTCTGTCTCTCTCTTGGTTTGTTTAGTATCTGTCTGTCTGTCTCTCTCTTGGTTTGTTTAGTATCTGTCTGTCTGTCTGCCTGTCTCTCTCTTGGTTTGTTTAGTATCTGTCTGTCTGTCTCTCTCTTGGTTTGTTTAGTATCTGTCTGTCTGTCTCTCTCTTGGTTTGTTTAGTATCTGTCTGCCTGTCTCTCTCTTGGTTTGTTTAGTATCTGTCTGTCTGTCTGCCTGTCTCTCTCTTGGTTTGTTTAGTATCTGTCTGTCTGTCTGTCTCTCTCTTGGTTTATTCAGTATTTGTCTGTCTGGCTCTCTCGGTTTGTTCAGTATCTGTCTGTCTGTCTCTCTCTTGGTTTGTTTAGTATCTGTCTGTCTGTCTGTCTGTCTCTCTCTTGGTTTGTTTAGTATCTGTCTGTCTGTCTCTCTCTTGGTTTGTTTAGTATCTGTCTGTCTGTCTGTCTGTCTCTCTCTTGGTTTGTTTAGTATCTGTCTGTCTGTCTCTCTCTTGGTTTGTTTAGTATCTGTCTGTCTGTCTGCCTGTCTCTCTCTTGGTTTGTTTAGTATCTGTCTGTCTGTCTGCCTGTCTCTCTCTTGGTTTGTTTAGTATCTGTCTGTCTGTCTGTCTCTCTCTTGGTTTGTTTAGTATCTGTCTGTCTGCCTGTCTCTCTCTTGGTTTGTTTAGTATCTGTCTGTCTGTCTGTCTCTCTCTTGGTTTGTTTAGTATCTGTCTGTCTGTCTGTCTCTCTCTTGGTTTATTCAGTATTTGTCTGTCTGGCTCTCTCGGTTTGTTCAGTATCTGTCTGTCTGTCTCTCTCTTGGTTTGTTTAGTATCTGTCTGTCTTCCTCTCTCTCAGCTTGAAGTTTGGAAATTTTATTCACTAATTATTTATTTATTTTTTTACCTTCCTTCTCTCTCAATACGAGTAGATAGATTTGCCTATTGTCTGGTTCACACTCCTCCATGGTCTTTTGAACAGGAGTAGAGATTTATCTGTTTAGGATTGGATTTCTGGTTCCTTCTAAAGTCTACTTTGACTCTATACACCTAGCATCTTCGCCTGAACTCTGAACTTTATCTATTTCAGTTTGTTCATTTCATTATCTATCTCGTGATGGGATTTGAGAGGTTCGCAACGGTTCGCTTCAACCATTTACACAAATTTTATACATTTGTAGAATTGATTCATAAGTTTCCTTCGATTTTTATATCCAAGAACAAAAATTAGGGGTGTAAAAAAAGAAGAGCGGACTGATTTCTAATTTCATAGATGAATCATTTGGGATACAGAAGAAGGGAGAATCAGTTTCTAAAATATTTGAATACCATTACTGCTTTAAGTTATAATTTAAATAGTAGAGTTGTCTGGGCTCTCTAGCTAAGATATGCTAGAGGTCCCAGTCTACTCTGTGATTTAATTATGATATCTGAATTTCCAACCATTGATAAAGAAGGAATGGATATTCACAGATAATAAAGAAAAGGAAACTGTGGAGAGCCATGATTGCCTATGTCCTGAAGGAACATTGTATTAAAAAAAATTAAAGTCACATCTGGATTTTATTTTAAGCTGATGCATAAAGAAAATATTAAACTGTCATCAGAAATAGATTTGTTTTGAAAACTTTTTCCTCACTTTAGCCTATTACTTTTTTCACATTGATATTTACAGTGGCAGACTGTTTACAGCAGAGAATCCAGCTGAGCATACGAAATGGCCCAGAGATCCTTTGCAACAGCTGTGTCGCAATTGTGGCCTTTAATTTCAAGACATTCAAAAGTTCTTGGAACCTCTTGGAATTCCATTTTGTTCAAAGCTGAAAGGCAAGCAAAAGTCTTATTGGCTGTGACTAACCAACCAAAGAAGCAGTGGATCCATTTATCAGCACCAGAAGCTGCAAAAAGAAGAAAGGTAAAGAAGATGTTTAACTTTTTTGCTTCACTGAATTTAGACTTAAAGGATTATTGATACTTTACTGGCACAAAAGCTACAAGTGTAGAGCGCTCAGGATGAAACTCATTACAGTATTAACCCTAGAACACAAACTATCAATTAAAGTTACACCACTACTAACCATGGCTATATCATACCTGATTTTGAAAATATCAAAAAAAATATTAAATATAAATCTTTATTTGAAATATTTTACATGCAGGCACTTTAAACTTTGTACTTTGAGTTAACATTAATAGGAACTGAAAAACATATTATTTAAGTAAGAAAATCAGGTACTGAAAATTGTAATTAAAAATAGGAAAATTTGTGCTGGGTACTATATACCCATAGTGTTCTAGGGTTAATGGTATCTAAGCTTAGATTAGTTTATTAACACTTAACTCTGCATCATTTATAAACATTACTTCCTCTTTTACTATATATGGAATCCCCTCAAAATATAGTGTTTTATATATTAGTTCTATATATTTGAAATTGTAGTAGCCTGGCTCTCAATTTCAGTCAAGATTATTTTAGGTGTTGCCATAGAAGGATATAGCTATACAACCAAGAACTTCAAATTCAATTTGCATTGGAAGGACTAACATTTTGCTTGGCAAAAAAAACCAGCTACAGAGTGCTAAAGATTATATGTACAGTACCACATTAAGCCTGCCTAAATTTAAGCAGATTTTTTTTTTATTGTTAATGAAGCTTTATTTCTTTAGATTTTCCAGTAACTGTTTACAATTTGAAAACGAAATTTTCAAGTAATTTAACATATTTGATGGCACTTTAGATATTCCCACTGTTTCAACTAAAAATTTGGGCAAACATAGACGTTTGTACCTGCAAAATAACGAAATGTCAAAAGGATGGTTTTTCCCTTGGCATCGCTATTATTTTAACTACGTTCACTCTTTAGTAATGTTTATTGTTTTAAAAAGTCATGATTAGAATTTTAATAAGAGCTAAGTTCATGAAAGTGAATTTATACAATTTCTTTGTTCTTGAGAATTGACAACAAAAATAATAAACACTATTAGATTATCTATTGGAATTGTTGGCAAAACATTGGCTAATTGCTAACTGATTTGAATTTTATAAAATGGTAAACAATAAGGTTCACATTTTTATAATTTAGTAAATGTTTATAAATTTATGAATAAAACTTGTTTTCATATTTCTTTATAAATTGGTAAATGATAAATATTGTATTGTCTTAGTTTTAATTGTATTAGTTTTTAGAGTGTTGTAAATATAAAATTATTCTTGTAAATAATCTAATAAATAAATAGTGCTTTATATTTTTCTTGTTTAGGTTTTATTAAAATTCTAATCATTCCTTTTTAAAATAATAAATATTGCAGAGAAGTGATATAGTTAAAATAAAAGTGGTGTCATGGGAAAAACCATCTTTGTGACAATTTTTTTTTTTTTTTTTTTTTTTTTTTTTAAAGCATGAAGGTCCATGTTAGCTAAATTAAAATGTGTATCTTCATTTATTTCCCTTTTGAAAGGGTTTATCTCCCCTTCATGTATTACCTTTGGAAGGATTTATCTCCCCTTCATTTGCTGTCTAAACTTCATCCGGCAGCAAAGTCTCTGATTGGGAGATTGGAGGTTTTGAGGAGTGTGGAGCCAGCTCTTAATTGCTGTTGTAACCAGGTTCACCCTAACCTTACCAAGTTATGGGCTAATAGTGAAACTCCAGATAAAAACAAAACACTATGAAAGTATAAAAATACATTTACCATCAATACATTTTTATATTGTAAAATATTGACCAACAATAATTATTTAAAGTAAAGTGACCAGAAGTACATTTTTATAGAATTACCAACAATATATTTTTTATAGCAAAATGACCAACAATGTATTTTATCTATAGTTGAAGGCATAAAATTATGTTAAAAATATGGTTAGTTGAAGTCATAAAACTGTGTTTGAAATATTTAGATTTTAGCATTAAATAATTCCTTAGAGATTGATATGTCACTAAACAAAATCAGCCAACCAACCAACCAAATCACCAACATGGAAGAACTCTTTCATGACATTAACCCATATAATATCCTACAATTTCTTGAAGAAATCAAACTGTATTTCAAAATATAACTGCAACAAAACTTCAACATAAAATGCACATATCAGTAATCTAGTAATCATATTCCTATAAACATGTATATACACAAAAGCTGAGAATCATCAACCATGTATTCATTTGTGAAAGTAGAATAACAGATATATTTTTATTCAAAGCTCCTCCTAAAATTAAATTTCAGTATTAAATGACTGATAAGCGGTTGATATGCCATTAAACAAACAAATCATCTGTTGCCTTTCAGAATGGTTTATCTCCCCTTCATCTGTTGTATTTTGGTAGCTTGTAACATTTGGAAAAAAGGATATTAAATGTTATACAACTTTTATCATTTAGCATTTATATTATTTTACATTTCTAAAATGTATGTGTGTTTTTCTTTTTTTGTTTTTGCATTTATCCCATTTTAGACTCCTGCCTTCTTTTTTTAGTAAATTTCGAAAACCACTTCTTAATTGATGCTGTTCTCAGGTCCACCCTGACTCGGGGTGGTAGCACCTGTTAGGGTGCCAGCTATGGGCAAATAGTTACCCCCAAACTGGTGTCAAAACACTATGAAAGTGTAAAAAAAGGTTTTAATACCCAAAATACTTTGTAAAAATATTATTACCAGCAATACATTTTTGAAAAAAATATTACCAGTGATATATATTTGATGGAAAATTCTTACCAGAAATAGATTTTTGGAAAAAAAATATTACCAACAATGAAAATTTTGTTGGCATTAAATAATCCATTGAGGTTGATATGCCGTAAATCAAACCAAAACTCTCTATTTCTAGTGTTAAACAAAGCTCTTGATATCTTTCCTTCATAAACCACCGTCACTATCCTTAGAACACTTAACCTATGTCTGTATGTTGATATTGTCCTGGGTATGACGATAAGCTACATCCGAATCCTGGGTAAGACATTAAACTACATCCAACAGCAAGGTCTCTAATGATGTTTTGATGAGTGTGGAACCATTTCTTAATTGCTGGTGTTCCCAGATCCACCCTTAGCCAGGGTGGAAGTACCTGTCAGGGTCCCAGCTATGGACACATAGTTGACCCCTAAACAATGGTCAAAATCGCTTTGGAGGTGTAAAAATAGGTATTAATACAAGCAATACATTTCTGAGGGAAAAATTATTACCAGAAATACATTTTTGAGAAAAAATCTTTACTTTTATGAAGGAAAAATTATTAAGAGATCATTATGATGGTAATCCTACATTTTCTTTTCATGGACTCCAGGCTGACCCAGTTCGCTTCAAACCAAAACCAATTGATAGAGACGTCAAAGTCATTCCAATCAGCCCCAATATGACAATTGCAGAGATCGCAGAAAGCATGGAGAAAAGTATTGGTAAAATGAATTCCTTTTTGTTTACTTATTTTATTTTTAGTATTTTACTTTTTTGATTTATTTCTTTTGTTCTTTTTTCATCTATTCTTTCATTTTCTTTCATTGATAAAAGTTCACAAAGTTCAAATCTATATGTACACACATGCAGCCCCCTTGCAAAAATCTGCCCTTGTAGGAAAAGTCAGTTGCTTTTATCACAGTTAGGTGGACCCTTATCAGGTTTTTTGTATGAGTGAAACATAGAAATGGATTAGCATATTTTTCTATACAATCCATTCCACTCAGTGAAACTTGAACCATAATTGGTTTGCAGAAGCTAATTTAACTGATCTCCTTCAGTGGTGAAGCGTTTTTCTTTTCTTTTTGTTTTTACTTTTCTTTTTGTTTTTCCTTTTCTCTTCTTTTTCTTTTTTCTTTCTTTTTTCTTTTTCTTTCTTTTTTTCTTTATTTTTCTTTTATTTTATTTTTTCTTTTCTTTTTTTCTTTCTTTTTCTTCTTTCTTTCTTTTTTCTTCTTTCTTTTTTTCTGTTTTCTTTTTTTCTTTCTTTTTCTTTTCTTTTTCTATATTTTTTCTTTCTTTTTTCTTCTTTCTTTTTCTTCTTTTTTCTTTCTTCTTTCTTTCTTTTTTCTTCTTTCTCCTTTCTTTTTTCTTTCTTTTTCTTCTTCCTTTTTCTTCTTTTTCCTTCTTTCTTTTTCCTTTTTTCTCTTTCTTTTTCCTTTTTTCTCTTTCTTTTTTCTTTTTCTCTTTCTTTTTTCTTTTTTCCTTTCTTTTTCCCTTTTTTCTTTTTTCTTTTTCCCTTTTTCCTTTTTTCTTTTTCCCTTTCTTTTTTCTTTTTCCCTTTATTTTTTCTTTTTCCTTTTCTTTTTCCCTTTTTTCTTTTTCCCTTTTTTCTTTTTTTTTCTTTTTTTTTCTTTTTCCCTTTCTTTTTTTCTTTTTCCCTTTTTTTCTTTTTTTTCTTTTTCCCTTTTTTTCTTTCTTTTTTCTGCAGCAAGTAACACAAAAACACTTTGTTGTTTGGGGTGTGTCACCATTTTCTTTTGTACATATAGAAATATTTATTCCTAGTAATAATAATGTTTTTTTTTTTGTTTTTTTTTAACTGATTTCACCTCAAGCAAGGCAATAATGCCACTAAGGCACAAGGTGTTACTGAATGTTAAATAATAAGAAAAAGAGAAACATTATTAAAGAGTGATAACAATAAAACAGCAGATAACAATTGACATTGCATTTAAATTTTTGAAGATCAAAGTTGATTGGGAAGCAAGAAGCCAAAAGAGAGTTCCACAGGTGAGAAATCTAAGAAAATAAATTTTTAGCATAGAACTTATGGTTACATCTAGCTGATTCAACTGTAAATTGATGAGATGATGTTGCCAATCTAGTACTGCACTTGAATTCATAGAGTCTAGTTACCATAGGGAAATTTGATGAGAACAATAACCATGAAAGTATTTATAGAAAAAGCACAGAGAAGCTACATTACAGCAATGGAAAAGTGACTGAACCTTGGATGCCATGTCAGGTTCAATAATTCAGTTTGAAAACTGGATGAATGGTTACTCATTTCTGAGCACACATGTCTGATAAGGTGGCTAGCCAATCCATATTGTGGGTGCCTGCTCAGGCACATTTATGTTTTTTGACCCCCCAGTGTTGATATGCTGATTATTAATAGTAGATATATTTGCCTATTGTCCGGTTCACACTCCCCCTTGATCTTTTTGGAACAGTAGTAGTGGTTTACCCTCCCCCCCTGTTTCCTCATTAAGATTGGGTTTCCAGTTCCTTCTAGAGTCTTTTCATTCTTTTTTAGTCCCAGTAGCCTCTTGGGGCAGTGGCATTATCACCTTACTTGGGGTGAATTGATTAAAAAAAACAAAAAACTCAGTTTCATTCTTTAAACAATCCTCAAGTAGAGGAGCATTTTTTTTTTTTTTTTTTGTTATGTTTATGACTAAAATTTTGGATTATCCATAATGCTAAACTTGATTTTCTTTTATTCATTGTATTTTATAATACAAATTAAAAATAAATTATAATACAATAAAATAATATTAAATAAACTCAAGGATAGGAGTAAATAATCATATGTATTTCCCCTATATTTGCTATACACTTTGCAAATACTCCTATCTTTCATACATTTCAAATTCTTTTGTGAATATTCCTGTCTTCCATACATCCCTTTGCAAATACCTCTGTCTTCCATACTTTCCTAATTACTTTGCAAATACCTCTGTCTTCCATACTTTCCTAATTACTTTGCAAATACCCCTGTCTTCCATACATTCCTAATTACTTTGCAAATACCCCCGTCTTCCATACATTCCTAATTACTTTGCAAATACCCCCATCTACAATACATTCCTAATTACTTTGCAAATACTCCTGTTTTCTATACATTCCTAATTTCTTTTATGGAGAATTTCAATTGCACAATAAAAAAGAACTCTTGCTCCATACTTACTGTGAAATTGAAATAAAAATTATATATAATAATCTGTTATGTGAAAAGAGAGACAGTTTGGAGATTTAAGAAAATTAAACTTTTCAGAGAAAAATGCTCTTAAGAAAGTAAGGAATTACAGTAGTAGTAGTAGTAGTAGTAGTAGTAGTAGACTTTATAGGAGCACTTGGCAGTGAGAGTTCAAGTATCAACAGAGTTCACAAATGTGCTTAACCCTTTCAAGAGAATATAGAGATGTTGATTTTTGCTCAGCCATTTAGAAGCTTGAAGGTTGATAAAATGGTGAATGAAAAGAATTACAGAGCAATTGGCAATCTTTTTTTTTTTCTTAAACAATTCACCCAAAGCAAAGTGATAATGTTACTAAGGTGCAGAATGTTTCTGAGAGTGAAAAAACAACATTGATAAAAATGTGTATGGGCAGAAAGTGGGGGATCGGTTCTTTATCATTATTAAGTAATAATCTGATCCTCCAATTAATAAGTCAGTAATTATATAATAATTAAAAAATATTAGCAATTCATATAGGAAAACTTTATAATAATGATTAAGTAAAAAATATTTCTTAATCAATTCACCCCTAAGCAAGGTGATAATGCCACTAAGACACAAGGGTGGCCTACTGGGAGTAAAAGAGAATGAAAAGACTTTAGAAGGAAGTGGAAACCCAATCCTAAACTGGAAACAAGAGATAAACCTCAACTTCTGTTCAAAAGACTGGGGAGGATTATGAACCAGATGATAGGTGAACATATTTACAGAAAACTTTCAGAAGTTGGTACTGCCTTGTAGAAATATAATTAAAGATGGTGAGTTGACTCTTTTTAAGGAAAATTTGGTCTGTTGGTGTGTTTGTTTCAGACAAAACATGTTCAGTATTATCTGTTTTTAAGTTTTTGTGTGTTGTCCCAGAATTCTTTGTGGGTCACAAGTCCTTAGTCAGTTATGTGCCATGTGTGATACATGCTTAGGTGTCATGTATCTTTCAGTACATGACTGACGAGGCAGATTTTTTCCCGCAGTAGTTTGCCATTTCTTTCTGCGGTAGACCAGCGTCACCAAAGGCTATAGAACCCGGTCTGTCTTGCTATTTACCGATAGCTGGGAGGAGAAGAGGATTCATACCTTTCTCAAGTGTATAAGCATGTGAGTGTAATGGATTTGAGTGGAATTTGAACTCAGTTCTCTGATTCCTCAATCTGAGCCGCTATCCATTACTTTGCCATGCCTTTCTACTGGTCTCTTTTTGCAACTAACTACTGATTTTACTTGCTCTGTTGTCTCAAATCTGATCCTGACTACTCATTTAAGAATAAAATTTTGAGGTATAGTGCTTAAACTAGCTGGCAGGTTGCCTTTTAACTGTTCCATCTTGTTCAGTAAACTACTTTTCAAAATTGCTTTAGATTTTAAATTCTGTTCTTTTGATTGGTTGGAAACAATCTTGAAGAAATTCTCTACCTTTTTTTTTTTTTTTTTTTCAAGAATATTCCTTTTCTATTAGTTTGTACCAGATAAGTCACCACAATCAGGCTCAGAAGCAAGGGTTATCAAAAAAAAGTCCAATCTGGACATTTCATTGTTTAAAAATGTCTTTGCTCTATTTAGTGAAAAGTAGCTAGAGTGTCATTTTTTTATACTTTGCTTATACTCCGATTTAAAATCTAACAATACCAAATTGCTCTAATATAGATATAACAGATATAAATAAAACAAACAGGCATTATCTTGAGTCTAGATATTGGGAGGTGATAACATAATGTAATTTATGATTCCCACTTATCAGAGATCCCAAGGCACTTTTCCTCACATACAGTTTTGTCTTTTATTCTAAGGTGAGAAATCTAAGAAAAGAAATTTTTAGCATAGAATTTATGGTTACATCTAGCTGATTCAATTGTAAATTGATGAGACGATGTTGCCAATCTAGTGATTTTCAACTACCATACTGCAGCACACTAGTGTGCTGTGCATTCCTCTTAAGTGTGACATGAAATATTGTTACAGCTTATATATATATATATATATATATGTGTGTGTGTGTGTGTGGAAGTACTAATGTAGTACTAAATACAGTGTTAGTATTTGAATAAATGAATAAGTATTAAACTTCTTTTCAAATAATTCTTTTCACTATTCTTTGATTATGTTATTTTAAATACTTTGTTTAAATATTTATATCTTATGGTTACTTGTCTGAAAATGCTTGTGAAAACATCGACTATTATTTTCTGTCACTGAGCACAGAAAAGTATGATAGGATGTGAAATCTCTTCATAAATGTTTCTTCTAATATTGGACTTCACTTATGTGTAGAAGAAGAATTGGCCACCATTTCTAGTGATCAAGGGCTCAAAATAAAACAGTCGGTACCCATTGATACATTTTGGATTTCAATACAAAAGGAATATCACACATTAGCTAAAAAGGCTTTATCAGTTTTATTGCAATTTTCTACTTCTTTTTTATATGAATTAATCTTCTCAACCCTAAATAACATCAAAAATAAGAAGCGACAAAGACTATGCTCAACTGAAGAAGAAATGAGGATCTGCTTATTGCACATTTGATCAAACATTGAAGAAATAGTGAAAAAAACACCAGGCAAAAGTTTCACACTAAATAAGCTGCACAAATAGTTGAATAGAAATAGTGAAACAAAGTTTGTATATGTGTGTTTATGTTTTTAAAAATCCAAGGTTTTATTTCATAATATTTAAATGTATACCCTTTAAAAATTTAACTAAGTGTGCTGTGGTATTTTCATTTGCTTTTAGGTGTGCTGTTACTTAAAAAAGTTGAGAAACACTTGTAACCTGAGAAAACCAAAGAGAGAAATGTGTCGTTAATAAATTTTCCACTTTCTTATCATCTTCACTTTTACTATTATACGTCTTGGAAATACATGTACATATATTTGCATGTACATCCGTCTTTGAATTAGTTTCTATTTGTATTCTTAAATTTCTTTGCATGTGTTTATTTTTATCTTTCTAGATATTCCAAATTCTGTCAATATAGAGAGTGGTCCGAAAGTCGTGTCACCCTAACCCTCTCTTTCAAACTGTAAAAGCTCTTATCAACCATCTGAAGTAGAAAATTATTATTGTATGGGTGACAAGGTTTTCAGACCACCCCATAGATTAATTTCTTTTTTTATGTATATTCCTGGTTTATTTGCCCATTATAATCTACGTTTTCTCAATTGAATCTTTCAGATCATGTTTTCGAAATCCTTTTATATGTGGTAGATGGAGAAAAATATGACAAAGCAGACAGTAGTAAGTATTTTTCTGACTGAATTTTTTGGATGGGGAGTTACTTATTTCATTTACATTGAAACTAATATCCTCATCTTTGTTGTTATGATCACTGACCTTCTCTCAACCCCACCACAAAAAAATAGCCTAGGGGGTTAAAGCATTGGTTTGTAAATTTGGTGGTATAGTAACTGTGACTTCAATTCCTGGGCTGGGAAGTACAGACTCCATGGGAACCTTGGAGCTTCACAGTTAGGAACTGCCATGTTCATGGTGGTAAACCATTCCGTCCCCATTTCCTTCATGTTCCTTTGATAAGGAGCAAGCTCCACTCAGACAACTTCTTTCTGTTACTTTATAGAAAAAAAAAACTCTCAAAGGACTGTTTCCCTGACAACTACGATCTTGGTCCAGAATCAACCAATATCTATCTACTCATCCTCACAATACTCTCTTACTTCCCCCTCCTTTACAATCTTGCTCAGTAACTCTCTACCTTCAGTGGCCCTTGGGCCTTGTATTTGTTTTTTTTTTCATCATTTCACCCGCAAGCAAGGCAACAAAGCCACTAAGACACTGGGTGGTGGTGGAATGTGTGTGAAAGAATTGAAGAAAAAGAAAAACATTATTAAGGAGCAAGAACAATAAAAGTATAGAAATTAAGAAGACAAGATAACGATTGACATTGTATTTAAATTTTTGAAGATCAAAGTTCACCAGAAAGTAAGAAGAGAGTTCCACAAGCAAGAAGTGCGAGAAAAGAAACTGTTAGCATAGAACTTATGGTTACATTCAGCCATTTCAACTGTAAAATGATGAGATCTTGCCGCCAATCTAGTACTGCACTTAAATTCATAGTGTCTAGGTACAGGAAAGTTCATCAAAACAATTACTATGAAAGCATGTTACAGCAAATGAAAGGGACTGAAGCCGAGATACCAGGTCAGGACCAATAACATTGCAGATACTTCTTTGCATTTTATCAAGAATCTCTAAGTACATAACAGGAACACCAGTCCAGATATGGCAGCAATATTCAAAGCAAATATAAAGGGAAAGGGACTGAAGCTGAGATGCCAAGTCAGGACCAATAACATTGCAGATTCTTCTTTGTATTTTATCAAGAATCTCTAAGTACATAACAGGAACCAGTCCAGATATGGCAGCAATATTCAAAGCAAATATAAAGGAAAGGGACTGAAGCTGAGATGCCAACTCAGGACCAATAACATTGCAGATTCTTCTTTGTATTTTATCAAGAATCTCTAAGTACATAACAGGAGCACCAGTCCAGATATGGCAGCAATATTCAAAGCAAATATAAAGGGAAAGGGACTGAAGCTGAGATGCCAACTCAGGACCAATAACATTGCAGATTCTTCTTTGTATTTTATCAAGAATCTCTAAGTACATAACAGGAACACCAGTCCAGATATGGCAGCAATATTCAAAGCAAGGATGAATGGTAGATGTAAGATAGATTCTGGTGAGAAAATTGTCTAGCACAATATAGTGAACCGACTTTCTTAATTGAAGACTTAGCAATTGATTCTATATAATCTTTCCGCTTTATGTCAGCTTAAGATAATAGTCCAAGAAGGCTCAATGAGTCACTCTCCTAGAGGGAAGTAATATTTATTTTGATTATACAAAATGTGTCACAAGGCCAAAAAGGAAGGATAGGGGAAGGCTGGTCTTCAGTCTGTCTTAACTTAAACTTAGCTATGCCATGATTACTGACCCAATCCTGCTACAGTATTCCTTACACCAAAACAACACATTCTTACCATTTTTTACTACAATCACAATAATGCCTCAAAGTCTCTATAATGTCCTAACTAGTTCCCATATATACAATTTGTCTGTGGTTGGTAGGGGATAAAAATAACAACTTTTAAAAATGAAACCCCAGAGAAAAGTTCATCAGAACAATTACCATAAAAAAATATTTATAGAAAAGGCACAGAGAAGCTATGTTATGATGGTGGAAAAGTGACTGAAGCTGAGATGCCAGGTCATGACCAATGATATTGTAAATTCTTTGTATTTTATTAAGGATGAGTGAACTATCTGTAAAAAAACAAAACCCAAAAATACACAAGCAGTAACTGAGTAATAATAATAAAGAAAAAAAAAAATAAAGATATTCCTTGACATGTCCAATGGAAGAGAACAATCTATCCCTATAGATTAATTAAAGGGTTCTGTTCAAAATTGCCTGAAGGTTACCTGGATTCACAGATGCTTAGAAAGGATTAGGATATTAGTCTGAATGTAAATTTGTATTTTTCTATTATTGATATTTATTAAGCTTGTAAACACATAATGAAACCCTTCTTCAGCTTTTCACCAACCAGGCACATAACCCTATATTGTGCCTCTATTCTTCTTGTTCATATTAATAAAAACTAGTAACAGTTCATTGTACCCTCACAAGTAAATAATAAATACTATGATCAGAAATAAAACAAATAAACACAAATCCTGCTCCCTATATATTCAGTTGTTTTTTATTCAGGGTTCTCCTTGATTGGTCTGAAGAGGTGATACTTCAGACAACTTCTGCCATGTCAGTCTAACAAATTAGCTTTTCCTTTCAACCAGCAAAGAACTCTGACTCTCTCCTAGCACCCTTCTCTGTTCATCTCTATATCACAATGCACAGCTAACAACTACCTTGTTGAATAGTCTGTCCTTGCCAATGTGTGGCTCAGAACTACTTCAATACTGACTGTGACTGTTTATATAAGCCTGTCCGGTTTGTTGTCACTTATTCCCCAAAATTTTCATTTATTTATTATTTTATTCCTATTTGGTTAAGTGGGTGGCCACCCTGAAGACTCTCACCTCACAGACTTCACTGCTGGTCATAAAAATAACACAAAACACTTAAGACTGAAATAAAATCATTTAACATCAGACTATGTAAAATGATTTTATTTTATAAATATTTTGTTTACAAGACAATAAATTATATTTTATTTATATTTATAAATATTTATATTTAAATAAATAAAATATTTTATAAATATTTTATTTATAAGACATCCAAGATTATGGTGTCTTAGTCCTAGTATCACACTTTTGGTACTAAGCCAAATTTTTTTTTTATTTTTATTTTCAAGATTTAACCCATTGAGTTTTATATGCTGCCAAACAAAATAAACCCAAACCCTGATCTACAAACTGATTTCTTACAAAGAATACATATTCTATTCATACAAGCCTATCCAAAAAGTCTTGTTGACATTAAATAGCCCATTGGGGTTGATATTCCTTGAAACAAAATAAACCAAAACCCTGATCAACAAACTGATTTCTTACAAATAATACATATTCTATTCATTTGAGCCTATTCTAAAGATCTTTTTAGCATTAAATAACCATTGAGGTTGATATGCCATAAAACAAAACCAGACCAAAAAGTGTTATGATAAAATGTAGTAATAAAACAGAATGCTTATAAGAAAATAATTCTATTTCTTATCTTTGATATTTACAGTTTATTTTTTTCCATGTGTTTTTCTTGATGTGCTTATTTTTTATTTATTTTATTTCTCATCAGAAATTGACAATATTGACGTCATCAAAGAGATTGTTAAAAGATCAGGAATGAAATTCATCCCGGCACCAAAACGGCTTGAAAAGGTGAAAGAAAACAAGGATATTGTTCGACAGTAAGTTTTCTTTGAATTTTCCTCTTTTTATTATTGATACTTTTGAAAAAAAATTCTTTTGTCTTGATTTTGCTGAGCAAACTTATATATTTCACAAAACTTTATGACCACACCTTAAATTGAGACATGCAGAGATGTAACATTAATATATAGTAAAGAATCTCACAGCTAACCTTGTGGTCATCAAACTGTTGTTACAATGTTTGGATTCGTGTTTTGAGCAAAAATGAAGTGTTGCGAAAATAGACAAACAAAAGAATAGGACAAAACAAAGTAGAAATATTTATTCTGTTGGGAACATCTTTCATGTTGAGGAAATTTCAAGGAACATTCTAAAAAGTCTATAAATAATAAAGGTAAATTTGAACTTACTCTGCTGGTGAACCTGTGAACGTCTGAGGCATACTGCCTATGCCATGTTGCATCTTTTGTAAAAGAGCTCTAACTTTTCCATCCTGTCACAATGTTGACCTGAAATGAAAAAGCTTGCCTCTCAGGTCCACAGCATACATGCATTCTTTTTGAAAGCTGAAATGGGTTGATTTCCGCTGATGGGGTTTTTCCCCCGCATTGAGAAACTAGAACGTAGATATTTTATTAATTTAAACATATTTTTGTTGTTTAATATATTACAAAATGTATTTTTAAACAGTTAGTGAAAATGTTTAGCTAACAAATGGAGACATATTTGTTATGATTGTGTTGTGTTTGTGTGCTTTTTCCTTCCACTTGTGCTGTTAGGTGTCATAGGGAGACACTGTCAGCAGCAAGGCGAGTGGCCTGGAGGAGAGATATCTCGTGGGCTCTGAGTTTATTTGCCAATGAGTTGCTCAAGCATCTTCTTGGTCTGCCTCTTACTCTCCAACCAGAGTAACTGAGGGTGTATGCTCATAGATCTGGTTGGTTGATAGGTATACGAGTGAGGTGTCCAAACCACTTGATCTTCTGTTGTTTGATGTATTGAATGATTGGTAATGCTCTTACCATGCCTCTTATGATTAGCTGTGATAATATAAACTTAATTTTGTAGCCTCTGTTCCAATTGGCATGACAGTAAAGTAAGTGGAAACATCAGGCTAATAACATCATTTAATAACACTATCATTTACTGAGAAACTTTAATTGGGACCCAGTGAATTTCTCAGTGAACTACTCAAATTATTATCTGTGAGTCCTGGAGACTCATGACATTAAAAATCTATCAGCATCTCTGTATATATGATGTATATTCCAAAACTTGAGTGTTTAGCAAGTGTAGCTTTTTGGGTTTGTTTTTTTTTTGCAGAATGACTAAAATTTTTTCCATTTTAAAGATTATCACTAAGTCTATAGGGTTTTACCACCTTCATATGAACAAATAATATAAATAAACCAGGCTGGAATAGAAAAAAAAAAGCCTCTCAGAAAAACCCACCTAGACTCATCAAAAAAAACAGACAGTGTTCAAAACAGAAAAGAGTGAAAACGCATTGCATGAATATCTGTGTTCCAACTCTTTTCTGGATTGTATATTCTGGTCTCGGTTATATTTCATCCCAAGCAAGGCAATAAAGCCACTAAGATGCAAAGGGTTACTGAGAGTGAAAGTAACATAGAAAACATTAAATAAAAAAGGACAATAAAAGAACAGGATCAAAAACCCATTTGCAGATACATATTTGTTATAATTGATTGTGATAATATATAATTAATTTTGTAGCCTCCATTACAATTAGCATGATTGTCAAGTAAGTGGAAATGGCTCAGACTAATAACATCATTTAATAACACTACAATTTAAGAAACTTTAGTTGGAACCCATGGAATTTTCTGGTAAACCATTCTAATCACCAGCTGTAAGTCTCAGACTCACTACATTAAAAAAAATCAGCATCACTTTATAATGTATATTCCAAATTTTGAGGGTTTAGTATGTGTAGGATTTTTTTTTTTTTTTTAAAGAAAAATTAATACTTTCTTCTCATATATGTATTACACATGACTAGATATGGCGTCCTGTGTCCCTGAAGCATAAAAATCTAAATGGATGCAGTAAGCGCCCCTCTATCCATGTCCAAGGAATGCATCTCAATTCTTCCATGAAAATCAATAGATTGTACACAACCAATTTGCAACACTTATGAGATAGTAAAAGGAATTTGTTGTTTGCAGATACTAACTAAACAAGGACATCAGTCCACTGATGCATCCACATTTAATTTAAAACGTAACTAATATATTATTTCTGTCACTGAAAGTGAATAATGTGTCAAATGAATTACTGGTTGGATATTTTATTTTTTTTAAAATCTTGTATTTTTGTTGTTAAATATAAAACATTTTTAAACAATTAATGCAAATGTTTTAACTAACAAAGAGAGACATATGATTGGCTGTGATAATATATAATTAATTTTATAGCCTCTGTTCCAGTTGGTATGATCATCAAGTGGAAATGGCTCAGATTAATAACATCATTTAATAACACTAGACTTTAAGAAACTTTAGTTGTGACCAACTGAACTCTGTGAGTCCCAGGAACTCACTACAGTAAAAACCTATCAGCAATCAGCCTCACCATATGTGTTATTTATTTTTAATTTAAATTTTAAAAATTGCCATATATAAGCAATATTTCTGTAAATAAAGATTTTTTTTGTTTTAATTCATAGTGTTTCTATAAATTCTTTATGTTACAGTCTTAACAACATAAGATATGTAGATGACACATTGTTGATAGCAGACACATAAAAGAAACCACAAGAAATTCTATAGAAGGTTGCAAAGAAGGATAGAATGCATGGTTGTTAGCAAAAAGAACATCCCAATATGCAAATTACAAATTGGAGATACCAAAATCAAACAAGTACAACAATTTAAATATCTGGATAGTGTTTTAACAGAGCACCAAAAGGTATGTTGTTTGATGTGTCAATGATATATGTTGCATTAGGATAGTTAAAGATGCCTTCCAAAAGCTAAGCAAAGTATTAAGAACTAGAAAACTTTTTTAGAAACTGTAACCAACCCACCTACGTTGACAAACCTTTATCATTGACATGTCTATCAACATACCTATCACTTCTCAACTTACACTCACATCAGATCCAAGCTCTCTCTCTTCTCTCTTTTTATTCTCAGCTGCAAGTTACTAGTTGAGTAATACCAACCTTACGGTTATTTGGCTTACTTTTCCCTCCTCGGTTAGGGCTGGTGTGTCGTCTTGATGGTGTTGATTCAAGTTTCTCAAAATCTTACGATATTGGGATTGATGATGAAGTGAACCTCTTTTTATACATTGTATACCATAGACAAGATTACATAATTTCTGCCGACAATTATATAATTCCTGTTTATGGCCATGGTAAACTTTTGTCACTTCTGTCCAGGCACACGTCGGAATTCATGTTGGAATAAGAACTCCTTCAATTCAACTAGTTGAATAATGCATTTCTATTATTAGCTACTGCAAATCAAAATACTTTACTGCAGGAATGGTGATTCTTCGTATGTCTCTGTTTTCGCATTGGTCTGAGAATTGCAGGTGTTTTCTTTAGAACAATAGAATTACAATAAAATTCCGGACTGTCCCTACCCACCAAAATGCAGGTGTACTCTTTGTGTCTGATGTCTGTTCCACACTTGGGGGGAAAAATGACCACCAAGCGAAATGCATGTTAGCTTTATATAGAGAAATCTGTTCTGATAACAATGATTGATATCTTTCTTTACCTAGATAGGCAACAGAAAATGACAATTCCCAATGCCCAATTTCATTATCTCCATATTCCTGTAAACTAACAATATGGCTTTTCTCACTCACACCAGAAATCCCAAATAATGACAAATATAAAAATTGCAGTGATTGTCACTGAAAAAGGTACATCCTAATCTTAGATCTTGCTAATTGGCCATATGGTAGTACACTTTTATATTTAAAGTCTCTCTAATTATTTTTCTGTAAAGATATTTTTTTTCCTGGGTGGTCAAGATGTTTCCTATTTCTTTACCCAGAATAATTTAAATCATTATTTTCCACGAAGACACACACGTTCTCTACTGATAATGTATTGTAAACAACAACTGTTTAAGGACCCAAACAATTCAAACAATACATTATTTCTTTCTTATTGATGGGAAGTGGATAGTGTTGGGAATTTGGGATTTGCTCAATTTTACTGATTCTTGTTAAATATGGGTTTGATTCTCTTTGGAACTGTTCTTAAATTTATTTTTGTTATTTTAAAATGTAAATTTTAACACATTTCATTTTTAATTTTCTTCTCAACCATTCAGGGACAATAGCCTAAAGAATTAAAGTTATGGATTTATTAATCTGGAGGTATAATAATTGTGATCTCAATCCTTGAGCTGGGTAGTACAGATTCAGACTATGGACTAGCATAACTGAGCAGTATTTAAAAAAGAACAAGATTAGATATCCCCTAGACATAGTGAAATAAGAACAGTTTACTACTGTATATTAAATAAAAGGTTCAGTTTGAAATTTTTTAAATATTACCCTGATTGACTCTGACTCGAAGAAGGTGGGAGGGCATGATTTTCTTTTTTTTATTGTAAGAGTAATAATTGTTTTTTTTTTTTTTTTTTGAGACCAATTGTCAACTCATATGTCTGATTATCTCCATATTCCCGTAAATTAACAATTTGACTTTTCTCACTCACACCAGAAATCCAAAATAATGACAAATATAATAATTGCAGTGATTGTCACTGAAAAAGGCACATCCTAATCTTAGGCGATCTTGCTAATTGGCCATATGGTAGTACACTTTTATATTCAAAGTCTCTCTAATTATTTTTCTGTAAAGATATTTTTCCTGGTTGGTCAACAAAATGCATTCTACATAAACCAGATGTACACTATTTACATTATTTGGACTATTGTCCTCATTTTTGTCGCCATATTCATTACAACGTTTTGGCCGTTGAACACTCCAGCCTTCTTCAGGTGGTTGGAATGTTGAACTGAACCATTTACTTCGCTCACTGGGGTAGACTGTTCTAGTTCCACGTGCCATGTTTAATGGATGTCAGTTGTCCATTATCTCCTGTTAATTCCCCTCTCCAAGTTCTCCACTGCCTGGTTTGGATAATGTATTGTATCTTAGTGGGAAGTGTATAGGGTTTGGATAATGTATTATACCTTATCAGTGAGAAGTGTATAGGTTTTGGATAATGTATTGTATCTTATCAGTGGGAAGTGTATAGGGTTTGGATAATGTATTGTATCTTATCATTGGAAAGTGTATAGGGTTTGGAATCTTGGTTTTGCTCAATTTTATTAAATCCTGTCTCAGTAAATCTGGGTTTGATTCTCCTTTGAACTGTGCTTAATTTCCTTTTATTATTTTAAAACATAAATATTAATATGTTTCATTTTCAATTTTCTTCTCAGCCATTCAACTGAGAATTTTAACAATTATAATCCAATTCGTAATCTCTCCAAATCACCATCCATTAATTTAAAACTTTAAACAGGGTCATTGCCATGTTACAAAACTAAGAAAAGAGTACTGAACTGTTACGTAATATCAGTCTTCCTATACAGCAGTGAATGCTGGACAGATAAAGAAGAGACTTGAAGTAACAGAAATATGGTTCTACAAAAGGAACATATGAGCAACAACAAAGTTTTAGAGAAAATGGAAACAAAAAGGACACTTAACATCAGGAAAAGATAGTTGAAATTTCTAGGGCACATAATGAGGAAAGAGGGCTTAGAAAATTTAATACTCACAGGACAGAATGAATGCAAAAGGGACAGAGGAAAAAACACATAATCTACCTAACAGGCTTGAGTAAATGGATGGTGGAACAGGGTTTAAGAGAGATAACAAAAAGACAATATTTATTAAGCTACAATAGACAAGACATTTTTGAGAGTCATGATCACCTATGTTCGGAAGGGATGTGGCACAAAGAAGTTTCTATAGAAGGAATTTATATCTGTCTTTCAAAAACTTAAGTTAGAAAACCTACAGTGTTCATAATAAATATTGTTGTCATCAGCTATTACATATTACTGCAAATTAGTTGAATTGAAGCAGTTTTATTGAGACACATATTTATTCATTTGATCTTTAAAATCATTTGTGTGCTTATTACTTTGTTTTCACAATGTTTTTATCTTACAGAGATCCTCCTGACAGTTCTGTTTTGGTGAAAAGACCTCCAGTGGTGACCATTATGGGCCATGTTGATCATGGGAAGACAACATTACTAGATGCATTACGCAAGACAGATATTGTATCACAGGAATTTGGTGGCATTACACAACACATTGGTGCTTTCTCAGGTTGGTTCAATGAAGGATTTAAGACATTTTTCAAGAATTTAACAAAAGAAAACCTTTGAGGGAATTTTTTTTCTATTTATCTTTTTAGTCTTTTTTTATTAATTTTTAATTATAATTTTTGAGGCTGTGGGGATTATTTTATTTTTTTTTTGTTTTTCATTACTATTTTTTTCTCAACACCCAATTGTTATCATGATTCCTAGTAGCACTTCTTACAGAGATGTTGCCTTGATCAATAGAATATTCAGATTTTTAAGGGCTGCTCTTAAGTCTGAAAGCACACATAATAGCCTTCACCCAGCCACACTGGCATATGACGTGTTTGCAGTGCCATTTTGAATTTAGAGTTATCTTTCTCTGACTAGTTGCCCTATCAAGGCTAGTCTGCCTGATTATTTTACTCTGGTTCAAGAAGAGATGGATTCATGTCTTTGCCGGAGAGATTAATGTGAAATGAACAAAAACTACCTAAACTAGAATTTGAACTTGGTTTTCCAGTTCTGTTTTCTGAGCCAATAACATTTTCACCACTTGCACGTCTGCAGCAGCAGCGGCATTTTATCCTAGTACTTGAGGTTGATGCACTTTTTCATCATTAAATTAAGCAATGTGAATGAAAATTAAAAAATGACATGAAGTGATGTGAAAACTTCTCCCCAAATTCTGGTAGCAAGTTTTGTGCATTTTACCAAATTTGTCCCCACATGGTAACAGAACAGCAGGGTTCAAATCTTCTCATCCTTTTATTTACACTATATTTTTACTACCTATTAGTGGGAGTAGTAGACAGAGGAAAGGGGGCTTGGAAAATTTGACACTCACAGGACATACTGTGACGAAAGATATGACTTACCTCAGAATTCAAAACAAGAGTGAATGTGTCTTGCCTGCAAAGTGATGACAAAAAGAAATATGGCTGCTAATTTATGTGCACTGATCTCGTCCAAAATGAGACGATATTTGCACACATGTAAATTTTGGCCATATTAGAATAGCATAAAAAGCGGAGTGGCAGCAGCATGACCGTATCGGGAGTCATTTGGCAGACTGCGTGCAATAGAGCTAGATGTACGAATTGACAGACAGACAAAGAGGAAGTCGGAGTAGGCGCAGCTGAATTGGTATCTGTTTCGCAACTGCCCAGTGTAACAGCTGAGAAAGAGAGTCATGCAATCCATTTCCTTGAGGTGACTGAAGAAGACGAAAAAAAACAGTTGGCCTGCCGGCGAGCACTGCACTTTTGACCCCCCCCACCATTTTTTTTTTTTTTTTTCCCTACACATACTGAAGGGAAGATACGCAGAGAGTAACAGTGAGTAATATGCTCAACAAGCTCGTGTAAATGGATGGCAGAATATGAATGAGGAGGGATAGTAAGGGTAAAAATATTTTTTAGTGCTACAATATTTTTTAGTTCTAGGAGGTTGTGGAGAGCCATGATTGCCAATCATACCTCACTTGGGGACTTTCAGCAACAACTAAAATAAATAGCGTATGTAACTTGAAGAGAAAATGACAGCATAACCAAGATGCTGATATTCCACCTACTTTGAACAAAAGGTTAAGAATATTGGAAAGAGCAATAATAACGGATTTAAGAAACCTATTTGCCTAAAAAATTGTTTTAAGAGAAGGATTTTATAAATTTCAACTGACAGTAGCACTGGCTGCACAGTCAACGAATGCCAAATGTTTCCTTATGAGGAAACGGCTAATATGAACATTACTATAAACATTATATTCAAGGTCCATACAAGAATCTCATGCTTCCCCCAACTCTATAATATGTCCCCTCCTCCTCCCCATTGTGCTACATCCTAATTTTTTAATAAGGTAGTATTCATATAAAATACTAATTTTATTCTAGCCTACAGTAATGGATCATAGGCAATATAGATGAAAATTTTGACTAGAAAAATTGAAAACAAATACATTGTATCCAAATGCAAATTAGAGACGTCATAATAGATCAATCCATCTTAAATAAATGAAGAATATTCTGGGTCAATTTTTAGCATCAACTTCAGATTTTTCTTGTTAAAAAGTTGAAGAATTTTAACACATTCAACATTGGAAAAATTGTTTTAAGAGAAAGATGTTATAAATTTCAACTGACAATAGTACTAACTGCTTGGTCAATGAAGGCCAAATGTTTCCTTATAAAGAAACAGCTAATGTTACCATTACCATAAACATTATATTTAGTGAAAATGGGTGTTTGAGTAGACGTCTCTGGTTTTTTTTTGGTTTTTTTTTTTAAGCAGAATAATTGATGTCTCCTTGCCTGTGTTTTTTCAGTGTCTTATATAAATGAAAATATGCCTTTTAGCAGGGTTTGAATATGCATCCCTCTATATAGGAGAAATCACTTTATAGGCGAGCATACTTTTAGACCATTTGGCCACAAAAGATTTTACAGCAAACCTAAGCTAATTTCCCTTATATAATTAGAATTCATTTGTATTTTTTACGACTTATTGACCCTTTGTGGGTTATTTGAAGCTAAAACATATTTCAGATTTTAGGAGATTGCTTACAATTAAGCAGTCCCCTCATCTAAGTACTGACCAGGCGCAATGATGCTTAACTTTAGTGATTGAACAAAAACTGGTTTTCAGTGTGATTTGAATGTAGGCTATATAATTAGAAAGGTCATTTATTAATAATACTAATTTACTCACAATATTCTGGTTGCTAGTAAATTAGTATTATTAATAAATGACCTTTCTAATTATATAACCTCGTACTATATTGTAAACCATGTATGGCACATGATCTATAATTGGGAAGAGTTTGTCTGCTTGCTATATTTGGTAAAAATGTTTCCTTCAAAAATGTATTGCTGGTAATATTTATTTTCTTCAGTAATGTATTGCTGGGAATAATTTGCTGGTTTTAAAACTTATTTTTAGACTTTCATAGTGTATTGACTCCAGTTTGGGGGTTAACTATTTTCCCATAATTGGGACCCTAGCAGGTGCTACCACTCTGGGTCAGGGTGGACCAAGGAACACCAGCAATTAAGAGGTGATTCCACGCTCCTCAAAACCTTCTGATCAGAGGCCTTGCTGTTGGACGTAGTTTATCGTCTAGCCCAGGACACAGGTGTAGTTTATTGTTTTACCCAAGAAGCAACTTGGTCTTCATGACATGAGGAATGTCATAAGGATTGTAGGCAAGCCATCTGTTCTTCTTGGTGTTGTGCAGCTTTTCATCGAAGAAGAACCAGATTGTCCCTGGTTCAACAGAATGTTTCACCTTGTTCAGGAGTTTCTTTGTCAGACAGTTTCTCAAACCTTTCCTGAAAGATTTTGACCGTTACACTTTTTGTATGGCTGGTAGTTGGGGGAGGGGTCTTCATTCATAGCCAGATTTATGGTGGAAATTGCAACACCCATTTCCTGTTCCCAGATCCGCATTCCCTTACCTGGGTCTTCCATTACTTTCTCCTGCAGTTGTTGGATAAATTCTGGTGTATGGAGGCAATCAGAATATCTACTGTGTTCTTTCCTACAAACTATGTCCTTGTAGTCTCCGATGCAGCTCTCCATTTCCCACCTTACTGTTTTCACACTGTTCAAAGACCATTGAGCAGTAGTCGTGATTGAGGCAATTTGATGCCCGGCACAAGTCATCATGATGCAGGTTACCCTTTACCAATATTCAGGTGGCTTCTACTTGTTCCATATGAGTTAACTTTGACACCACTGAAACTGCAGTGACAAGGTGTCACAATGCTGATCATTATTTACAGATATTCCAAACCAATCAGAAAAAATAAAATCATTAGACTGTGTTGAATTTAATTTGCACATCCTGTATATACCTAAAAAACAGTTAAAAAAAAAACCCTAACCCTAACTATTTTATTTACATCAACATATATATCTCTAACTATCAAGTGGGGTTGCTCTCCCTTCACTGTGAAGCAGTTTCCAGACACAAAGAGGAAACACGTCTACATTGTTCGGTTAAGACACGACTTCCTGAAAACCCTTTCTCTGTCTATCATTCCCACGCTAGTTCAGCCAATCAAAATTGACTTCCTTTATTTTGTCTTGTATCTGACCCATAAGGTCAAACTTCTCTACAAAATAATAGTCTGCTAAACTATTATTTTACAAAAGTACTAATGGTTTATTATTTAAGCATACACACAAATACACACTTCTTTTTTTTTTTTTAGATATGATGAACCCTACAAATGCAAAACGTGTAATCAAATCTAGTTTCAATGAAACAGTTTCCATTTGTAATATATATATATATATATATATATATATATATATATATATATATATATATATTTTCACATAGTGTATCTGTAAAAGAACAAAATGAATAAAAGGCAATCTGAAAAAACTATTCTTAGCTGATGCGTTTCATCCTCTGAGGGACTTTATCAAGGCAAATCTAGGATGTTATTGGGTTATCAAGGATATCACAGGTTTTATATATATATATATATATGTATCTCCAAATACAAGGTTGGTATAGATGGAATAAACTTCCAGTAACCAAAAACACTATTTTTTAAAAAGTGCTCAATACAGTGTAGAGCAAATAATATTTATTTAAAAATTATAACATAAGACACCAGAAGTGTTGAAACAAAATGGCTATTTTTGTAGTGATGTTATAACATACTTATAATTTTTAAATATATATATATATATATATTTAAAACAGACACACACTCGGGTCTGGCTTTGGATTCAATAAAGTAATTTGATTTGTGGTCCCCACTTATCCTCAGAGATCCCAATGCATTTTTTCTTGCATGCAATTTTGTCTTTCTTTCATTCTAACCCATGGAAGCCAAAGAGAGCAAACACACTTAGGGAAATGTGTCATTTATAAATTTTCCACTTTGTCTCATCATACTAACAAGACAATATGTAAAACGCTTTGTAGAAAAACATTCCAATAGCAAATTTTTTAATAAGTTGTGCTCCTGTTTTTTTGGTTAGTGAATCTGCCTTCGGGTGAGAAGATTACATTCCTGGACACGCCAGGCCATGCGGCATTTTTTGCCATGAGAGCGAGAGGAGCTTTGTTGACGGACATTGTGGTACTGGTTGTAGCAGCTGATGACAGTGTGATGCTGCAAACGATTGAATCCATCCAACATGCACAAAATGCAAATGGTAAGTAGAAATTGACTTTCCGTGGAATAAGACAAGTGATATTCTGATATTTTAATTTTTTCATACCTTCTTGATCAATAGTTATTGGGTATTTAGACAGATGAAAAGCAAATGAAATTAAGATGAAAGAAATCCTAGTCAAAAATGAATAATGGCTGACAATGCTTCATCTAATAATAATAAAATTCAAGATAATATTACTACTAATGTAATAAAAAGCAAGTGAAATTAAGATGAAAGAAATCCTAGCTAAAAATGAATAATAGCTGACAATCCTTCATCTAATAATAATAAAATTCAAGATAATATTACTACTAATACTACTAATGTAATAAAAAGCAAGTGAAATTAAGATGGAAGAAATCCTAGTCAAAAATGAATAATAGCTGACAATGCTTCATCTAATAACAATAAAATTCACAATATTACCATTAATTTTCCTTGTATGTAGTTCTAATAAAAGAAGTAATAGTGATAAAAAGAATAATACTCTGAAAATTGTTAACTGCTGTTTTTTTTTTTTTTTTTATTTTTTCAGTGCCATTAATTGTGGCCATCAATAAAATTGACCAACCACAAGTTAACATTGTAAGTACTTTATTGGCTGTTTATTTTTTCCTTCTTCAAATGTAAGCACAATTAGAAATGAATAAACTCAATTCATGACTGATTTCTTAAACATTTTACATGAGTAAAATGCCCTATCAAACAGTCAAGCATTTTGGCAGGATTTATTATTTCTATAAAATAGACACATGTAGCTGTATACTTTTCATTGTTTGTGTGTATCTCTTTCTCTGCATGAGTGTAGATGTAAGCATGTTGATTTTCTCTTCATTTACAACAATTATCAGCTGAAGCTTAAGAAACAATGTATTTCCCTAGACATTTCCCTTTTAGTGGACACTTTCCTTTATCCTACAGTTACAAAATGATTTTTCAATAAATAATGTAAAAAAGGAGCTTCTTGTTATGCTTATCAGTTATTTTTGGTATGTTTTTAATGCTCACCTTTAAATTATTTCTATTAAGTTCTGTCAAATATTTTATTAGTCTGCTTGAATTAGCAAAATGCTTGTTCATCCAATCAACTATTAAGTGATTTCAGTTGTTAAATCACTAGAATCCTGACTAAATTGTTGAAAAATCTGTATATGTATTTTTAGTGCAACTGATATATCTCAAAATCCCTTGACAATAAAATATTAAAAGTTGATTTTATACGAAAGTCAATTGATTTCTTTTTCATCTCACTACACACTCTTTTTGCTGAATTTAGGTAATTTTTTTAGCATTTTATGCTGTCCAAATTTATTTTATTTTATTTGGTTGTGTTATATATATAAGTGAACTCCTTGCATAATGATGACGTACAGGCATGAAACAGACTGTTGTCACCAGGTGTTGACCTCAATGTCCAATTTTATATATATATATATTGTTACGAGGATGCATTTCCACTGAGTTCTTCTTGTTATTACAAAAAGTTTTCATTCATGAAGTAGTTGTAAAATAGAGAAATTAGAAATAGAATGTTTGGAAGATTCTAGATCATTCTAGTATATTCGAGAAAATCTAGATGATTCGAGAAACATCTAGAAATATGCAAATTAGGTGTTAGCCCTATAAAATGGGATTTTGGGAAAGGGTTGTCAGTTGATGAATGAGAATTTCTGCTGTTATCAACTCCGCTTTTGATTCAAGGACTATTATATCCAGCCGAAAGAATCTCTATAAAAAGTTGCCACCAACCAAAAAACCAAAAAGAGAATTTCATGGAACAAAGCTGGTAAATAGAATTTTGACTAATTTTCATTGACCAAACTAAAAATGAATATTTATTTACACACCTTTGTGGATTTCCAAATATAGCACTTAGATTACTTCACTAGCCCTAAAGTGATAAAAATATTTGATTCCCTTTCCTTCTTCTTCATAACACTCCGCCAGTAACTCTTTGTTTTCTGTTTTGTAGGCCACAATTGTTTATCTTGTATATATTTTATGTTCTGTTTTAGTAAATTAAATATTTGTTTGTGATTTAGCTCTGTGTTGTGGTAAATCATTTTTTTTTTTCCTTTGTTACAATTATCAACATGTAACAATATATATATATATATATATATATATATATATATATATATATATATATATATATACACTGATCAGATGAAAAAAGATTTACTGTCTATATTTCTGAGATGAGGTATTGTGTACACTATTTACATTATTTGGACTATTGTCCTCATCTTTGTTGTCATATTTATCCAATCTTTCAGTATCTGTCTATATTTCTGAGATGAAGTATTATGTACACTATTTACATTATTTGGACTATTGTCCTCATCTTTGTTGCCATATTTATCAGATCCTTCAGTATCTGTCTATATTTCTGAGATGAGGTATTATGTACACTATTTACATTATTCGGACTATTGTCCTCATCTTTGTTGCCATATTTATCAGATCCTTCAGTATCTGTCTATATTTCTGAGATGAGGTATTATGTACACTATTTACATTATTTGGACTATTGTCCTCATCTTTGATGCCATATTTATCACTAAAAAGATGAGGACAATAGTCAGAATAATGTAAATGGTGTAAAGATTTACATGTTTATATTACCTATCCCAGTGTATTCAAATTTACCAGTCTATCTTGTTACTTTTTTCATTGTATTGTTATCTATCCCAGTTTGTTTACATCTGTCTCGGTCAGCTATCTATCTCTCAATATATATATATATATATATATATATATACACACACACTTCTCAGTCTGTTTATATCTACTTCAGTCTGTATCTCAGTCTCTCTATGTATCTATTGATTTATCTTAATCTGCATCTATCTATTGATTTCGGTCTCTATCTATCTGTCTATCTCTACAACTCATTCTGTTTATATCTGTTATGGTAATTTACCCATGCATGCATGGACTCTCCCAGCTATAAATAGTAGCAGGTACTGCCTTTTGGATGAGGGAAGTTTCCAGCAGTCAGCTCTGACAGTCGGACCGAACATTCTTGCTGTAACACTCTCGTTTGTATATGTTTGTCTTACTGTTTCTGTTAATATATTTGTTTAACTCACTTTCTCTCTTGTGTCTTTATTTCTGGTCCTAACAAGGCCACTGCAACAATATCTATCTCTGTTTTTGATTATCTGCAGGAAAAAACACGTCATGATCTTCTTACTCACAATGTTACGGTTGAACAGTTAGGAGGCGACGTACCTTCTGTACCAATTTCTGCTTTACAGGTAAGATGATATACTTTTTTGTTCTACTATTATGCATGACTTTTTTTTTAATATTATATTTTTTGTGATCAATTATGAGCTTTCTGAATTTATTAGGCAAGAAAGATTGAATAAATGTAAGTCATTTTTTTTTAAATGATCATTAGCTGCAGAATATGTAAAAAGTTTATAGGCACTAAATAATTAAACACTTTGGCCCAATAGAAAAAAATTTTTTAATTTTAACAAAAAGGTGTTAAAAGATATAAGTGCAAACTACAAATTCATATTTTTTCAATGGGGCAAGACATTTGCATGCAAGGTCGGATTTGATTTCAACTTACAATTTATAGTATTTACATTAGTCGGACTATTGTCCTCATCTTTGTCGCCATATTTGTCACAACGTTTCGGCCGTTGTACGCTCCGGCCTTCTTCAGGTGGTTGGAATTTCGAACTGAACCCTTTATTTCGATCGCTGGGGTAGACTGTTCTAATTCCACGTGCCATGTTTTGATGGATGTCAGTTATCAGTTATCTCCTGCTAATTTTCCCTCTGAAAGTTCTCCACTGCCTTAACCAGGAATTGAACTCACCTTCTTTGGGTCTGTCACTGAGTATGAACTTCTGAGTATTATAAACCTAATGTTTTTCAGCATCATTTTTACCAGTGCTCATATTGCAATTTTTGCTGTTATCATTGCATGTCTTTTACCAGAGTTAATATTACAATTTATGTTGTAAACTAATTTCCTCATGTCATCAAAGATAACAGCCTATTTGATTATTTCCTATGATTATTACAGTGTATGGCATAAATACTGATACAAAAAAAGAGCTTATAACTCCTAAAAAATTTATTACATTTATATTATATTTATTATATTTATATTTAAATTATCTTTATTATATTTATTATATTTTTATTATATTTATTTATTATATTTGTTTATATTATATTTATATTTAATATATTTATATTATATTTATATTATCTTCTATTTATATTATATTTATTATATTTATTATATCTGCCTACAATTTTAACACAAAGTAAGTATTAATCTTCTAAATAACACTAGGAAATCTCATTCAATATGGTTCTCTTTAGCCTTCACCACACTTCAAAGTCTTTCAGGAAAGACAATGAAGGTGGCACACACAGTCTCCATGGGTATTTTGTCCTATTCTCTTTGCAATTTTGCTTTCCAAAGTTCAATATTGTGGTGTGTTGTTGAACAGATTTCACTCTCAAGAACTACCCACAAACAATAGTCAAGAGTTTTGATATCTGGTGATGCGAGAGCCCATTCCTCCTTCATTCAGGATAATTGTCTCTGCACCATTGCAGTGTTACATGAGCAATATGGCTTATCGTTTCACCTTGCTGAAGTGTCCAATATTCATCATTATAAGTGCTATTACATCATAGCTTCAGTGCACATTCCGAGATGTCCTTCATGTACACCTCCTTGTTGATGTCTACCCCTTGAGATGCAAAAACAAGAGGAGACTTTTCTCTTTCTGAAATGGCTGCCCAAACCATAACTGATGCTAGTTTCTTGGTTCTGAGGCATTTACCTGAAGTAGCAGGAACTGATTGATGACTTTTTGAAAAAAACACTATCATTTTGATGATTAAATGTCTATTCAACATTGAATAGTTTCTCATCTGTGAAGATGATGTTGTCCATTGTGCCATCACAAATCCATTTTAGAATCTGCCTATTTTTTTTGAGGCCTTTTTTTAATTCTGGCTGCTGAAAGAAACTGTTTCTTGTTTATCTTGTTGGACAACATCTCTAGATCATTTTGACATAACCTCCACATGATTCTCTCTGATAGTCCAGCCTCCTTAGACATTTTTATAATTAACCTTCTTGGATGACACCTGATTTTTTCACATACCTGTTTAATGAGTTTTATGGCATTCTGGAGGTGTGAGGACACCCTACTCTTGGTCTATCTTTGATGGAGGAAGTCATACTGTAGTCATTGATTGTCCTTTTGATAAACATTCTATTGATTCCATGTTGTTTTCCATTGTTAAAAATTTCAGGAGGATCAGTCTGTTTTTATGTTGCTCTGTTATATACTTTCTTTTAATTTCTAAAGATATTTGTTGTCAGTAAATATTAAAACACTTTGAAAAAATAAATAGTATACATTGTTGGATGAATATCAAACCATAAACAATATTGTAATGACCAAAAATTTAGAAGTCAAATTCATTTGAAATTTTGTAACAGCATTTATGCTGTACCCAGTAAAAAAATTTTATATGTGAACCTTTCAATAAATTTTTTCACTCAAGGGACAGGAAGTTGTGGAGAACTATGATCGTTTATATCCTGAATAGACTTAGCACGTAGAAATAGTAGTCAGTTAGTTATGTGCCATGTGTGATACAAGCTTCGGTGATCATGTATCTTTTGATACATGACTAATGAGACAGATTTTTTCCCGCAGTAGGCCACTATTTCTTTCTGCAGTAGACCAATTGCCATCCAAGGCTACAGAACCCAGTCTGTCCTGCTATTTACCTATAGCTGGGGGGAGAAGAAGAGTATTCATACCTTTCCCAAGGGTATCAGCACGTAAGTGAATATCAGTCAATTATGTGCCATGCATGATACATGCTCAGGTGATCATGTATCTTTTGATACATGACTAATGAGGCAGATTTTTTCCCGCAGTAGGTTGCCATTTCTTTCTGCTGTAGACCAGTTGCCATCCAAGGCTATAGAACTTGGTCTACCCTGCTGTTTACCCATAGCTGGTGGGAAGAAGAAGAAGATTCATACCTTTCCCAAGAGTATAAACATGTAAGTGAATGTAATGGATTTGACTAGAATTCAAACTTGGGTTCTCTGATTCCTCAGTCCAAGCCACTATCCATTATTCCACTATGCCTCCTAGAAATAGTAGTAATGGAGGTTAATAATATGTCATGTCAGGTTGATCCAGATAATAAGTGAGCTATGGAAGTAAGGTTTATTCTTCCATTTTCATTTCTCCCATTATAGGAATTATTATATCCATGATATAATAAGACCTTTATTCATAGACAGAATGAAATGGCTGGAACAAAAAGGAATGACAAACATTTTTTGTTCTCAGAGAGAGTTTTATGCCACTAAGTCATACACAAAATATATATACTTATATACGTGTGTCCCATACAGAGAAGATATGACATGCATCTACACAACATACATAGTGAAAAGGGGGTTGAAAAAAGAGACTTACATGTAATAATTCCTAAAGGTAATTGAATCTGCTGAAGATTCTTTATTTCCGGAGAAGCTATATTTAGGATTCTAAATTTGAACAGGCCAGAATCATCTGCTATGTTGCTAGAGAGGACATATTCCAGAAATGGGAAACTGGATTTTTCCTAAGTGGAGGACTGCTAGCCAGGGATATTTTCTATATCTGGTGAAGATAATTTTCCATAGGAAAACAGTGTCATAGGCTTGTTAGCTACACCATATATTTAGCCTCAGCCCAATCCAACGTGCCCAGGTCAAAAAAGCAACTGCTGGGTTTGACTCCTGGAAGCTGACTGATTGCATTTTGTCACTATGTAGGGATATTACTAATCAGCTGTCACATGACCCATGTGACTTCATCACCACAAAAGGTAGATAATCGCCTTTTCTATCCCTACAGTAGTATTTGTAGGAGATTAGTTTATTACTAATAATTGAAAACCGTTCCCCCCACTTGAATTACGACTTTACAATAGAAAATCGATCCCCCATTTTATGTCCAGTAGAATCTTGCATTAATATGACTTTACCCATGGCTAAAAAAACATGGCATATTTTGATAAATCCCTTCCTCTTTTTAGGAGATTCATATATGAGTCTTTAAATATGTTTTACAATTGTTATATTAATATCTAGTAATTTTGGGGGATCAGTTTATTACTTAAGAACAATAGAAAACCGAACCCCTATTTTATGTACATCATCCTATATTTGTCATAATTTCTCCATGCTGTCAAAAATGATATATTTTTTAAGTCTTTATCATTATTAGAAGGTCTTCTTGAAACATTAGGACTATATATGTTGATGGTATTTAGTCTCCACCGCATCAATGAGGGCAGGATAATAATCATTGTTTTTTTAATGTTGCCATTGACCAATCCAAAAATTACTCTGTCACTATGACTACCCGCCCTCCCTCTTTTACTGCAATGTAGAAAATGCTGCCACAGAGTTGGATCCTCTCGAACCAGGCAAATTCTCCATTGATTAAAGAAGGGAATAGATACCATGCATTGATCCCAACCCAAAGCCTGAGAAGTGACAAGATGAAGTGATTTGCTTAGTGTAACTTAGTTGTGACTGTTATAGACAAGCGTATGGTTGCAAGAAAGAAATACGACAACAGCAGAAATAGATATACGTGATTTATTTCAATAGGAATGTGTGGTTTTGGGACAGCTACCTTGTGGCATAGTTCATAAGCCAGCTGCCGACCTGGGTTGATCTCCCATAGCATGGCACTACTGCTGCTGACTGCTCAACCTGACCGTGACAGGTCTCTTCCCTGGCCTCCTGTTGACTGCTGCTGACTGACTGTGATAGGTCTCTTCCCTGGCCTCCTGTTGACTGCTGTTGTACTTCCCCATGTGACCCCTTTTATGGCGTTTTTTTATGGCTTAACAGGCTTGAAAAATGATGTGAGTATAATTAGGAGGGAAGCATTTTTATTGGTTGAAAAATAGAAACACTTTAGAATATTATTTTATTTTTCGACCGGAACTTGTGCATCGGGCTTTTGCGTAAACGACGATAATGGTCATTTTGTGACGGGGCCTTGTCCCGTTCACATCCGGCTCTCGCTCTTGAGTATGTTAGTCTATTTGCCTGCAAATCAGCTGAGATATGCCTTTTTTTATTTTATAACATGACACAAGGCAACAATATATGGAGCTCCCAGTCATGATTGAAGTCACTATTAAATTGTAATTAATCTTGAAAGACAAGTTTTCTAACTATTATACCACATCATAATGCTCAAATATACATGGTCTGTCTGAAAAGTAGCAGGACTGGGGTCACAAACCATTTATTTCAATTCCAAACAATAAGCTACATGATTTGCCTTTCAAAATAATCCCCCTTGACTCTAATATAATTTTCCATCCTTCTCTGCCATGTTTCTATATACTGCTGGAAGGATTCTTTTTGGATGCCCTTCAGTTTCATTGTAGATGACCTCCACACCTTCAAAACAAGTCCCCTTGGTGATCCTCATGAACTTGGAGAAAAGAAAAAGTTACATGTAGCAAGATAAAGTGAATAGGGAGATTGTTCCAGTATGGCAATGTTCTTCTCAGCCAGGAACTGCCAGATGTTCAGGGCATTGTCGTGGTGAGGCAGCTATGATTTGTCCTGCCACAGGATCTATTTGTAGACTTGCTGATTGTCCATCTGGCTGAGTGGCAAGAACTCACTGTAGACGATGCCTCTTACAGCAAAGAATAGATAAGTCCTGTTACTTTTCAGACAGACCTCATATACTTTGATATTTTGATGCCAAATGCTGGTCATTCCTTAGGTCCCATGTCTGACGTCAGTGTGAGTTGTCTAAACTTTTGTGTAGTGTTTACCGTAAATGTTCTCATCTGCCACAGAGGAAATAATTTCCTTAGTTGTGATATTTGCTTTGAACGTGCAACTACTTGCATGCTTAAATCCATTCTGCTTCTAGAGATTTTTTAATTTTTATAACAATTCAGTGTCATTGTGGCATATGTGGGCAGATATTCTTGGTGATGTTTATTGGAAACCTAGGAGATAAAACGAACTGACTCAAGGATTTAAAATAAATAATATACTTATTTATTTTCCTTAGAGTGATGCATGTGTCCTTTGGTATTTGGCATAGCAATAAGTTTGTTAACCAAGCCAATATAAGTAGGCTGGTCTCCTGCAAACTTCTGCTGTTTTTTGTCTGGGTTCAGTCTTTTCTTCTTACTCTTTTTATTTGAGTGCCGTCGTCTTGTAGGTTGAGTGAAGTATATAAAATGAAGTTTAGATAGAAAGAGATAAGGGCTTTTAAGGAAATTTGAATTATTTTCATTTATATTTTTATCATCAAAATTGTGAGATTTCCTAATCAGCCCATTTCAATGAGACAGATTGCAAGCTTAATCTTATTTTGTTAAGTTGGATCAATAATTTTTGTTCTTTCACAAATAGTTCACTACATATGCAGACATTTCATGCTAGAATTCAAAGAGCCTGATATCCTGTGTATGACAAACTACATCTGGAAGCAAGGCTTCTGATCGGAAGATTTTGAGGAGCTTGGAACCACCTCTTAATTGATGTAGTTCCCAGGTCCATCCTGACCTGGGGTGGCAGCACCTGTTAGTGTCTCAGCTATGGGCAAACAGTTAACCCAAAAACTGGGGTCAAAAAACTATGAAAGCATAAAAATAGATTTTTATTGTAAAAATACCAGCAATACATTTTTGAAAAAAAATAAAATGACTAACAATTCATTTGACTCTTGAGAAAAACCCTCTTTACAAAAATATGTCAATGAAACCTGATCTTACAAAGAATACATTTTCTATTCATACGAACATATCCTAAAAATCCTGCCGGTATTAAATAAGCCATTGGGGTTGATATAAAACCAAATAAACTAACCAACCAAACCAAATAACTTGTAAGTGTGTAAACATTTCCTTTTTTGTTTTTCTTTTTCTGTAGGGGACAAATTTACTTGAATTGTGTGAGACGATTGCAGCTGTAGCTGAAGTAATGGAATTAAAAGGTGACCCAACAGGCTTAGTAGAAGGCCGAATTGTTGAATCGCGGACTGATCCTTACCGGGGGTTTGTTATCCTTATTCATTATTATATTTGTACTATTTAAAAGTTATGTAATTTAAAGAAAATATCTATTTTATATATATATATATATATATATATATATATATATATATATTATAAATTAACTGATTGAAAATATGGTTTTTTCACAAACAGTAATAACCATGTTTCAAAAATGGAAGCTAAAAAACTTTAAATTTAATTTTATAATTAAATTAAAAGCATTAGTTCCGTTTCATTTTTCAAGTCGAAAATTGGAATAACTTATTTTTAAATTTACTGAGTTTTAAACACATATATAAATTCATAATTTACTGTTTCCAAGGATACAGAGAAATCCAATCATTCAGACAGGGGCTGTAGTGTTTTCATTTTTATTAACTATTGTTGTATCAATTATGAGTTACGTTCAAAAAAAGAGGTTAAGCTTAGGGAGGGTAGGGGTGTATTTTTCAACAAATTCTGACATCTGTTAAATGCACGTCGTCTGAGTTTTTTTTTTTTTTGAAGATGAAACGGAACTAATGCTTTAATTTAATTTAAAGTTTTTAGCTTCCATTTTTGAAACATGGTTATTACCGTGTAGTGAAAAAAATCATATTTTCAATCAGTTAATTTATAATATTTATGCTCTGTAAATTTACATTGAGCACTGTTTTGTAAAAATAAAAAAATATCAATAAGAACACTGGGTTATATATCTTACTGTTCTTTCTTTATATATATATATATAAAATCTTAAAAATCCACCTTGGTTATAGTTTATTATTATTTTTATATTCATCTCTTCAGTCTGAAAGTTTATTTAGAAATGGAATCAATCCATCCAAACAGATATATTGTGATAAAAAGGAGGAAGTGGGGGGAACAAAAGAAAGAGAAAAAAAGGGGAAAGGAAAAAAGAAAAAAATTCTAATAGTAAAAAAGAAAGAAGGAGAATAACAAATTACAAATAGAATTTTTTTTTAAAATTAAGGGAAGGAAGGAAGAAAGAAAGAAAGAAAGAACGAACTTACATTGATCCCACTTTGGATTAATGTCCTACTTTGAATTATTCCTGAATTACAAATTGGTATTAAATATATATATATATATATATATATATATATATATATATATATATATATATATATATATATATATATATATACAAGTATATAATTGAATACGGAATGAATTCCAATAACCAACAATTACTATTCTTAAAAGAGTGCTCAATACAAAGTAGAGCAGATATAATTATTATTTATAAAAAAAAAATAAAAAAAATTTATAACATAAATATGTTATAAAATCACTACAAAAATAGCCATTTTGTTTCAACACCCTCGGTGTCTTATCAAGTGATGTTGAAGATAAAAAAAAAATCTTTCACTCCTGATAACCTCTTGTGTCTTAGTGGCATTATTGCCTCACTTGGGGTGAATTGATTAAAAAAAGTTAATAAATGTTGCAAAAATGACAAAGATTAAAATAGATGTCTAGAAGATATTTTTTATTATGTTTGTGTTGTGGAGATTTAAATTTTTTTATGTGTTGTGTTTGTATAATTTGTTTTTTATGTGTCTTTTTCTATTTTATTTTTTACTGACCTAACAAAATTGTTTTGTTTTTCACCTGCTGTCTTTTTTTTTATTTTAATAAAGGAAATTAGCCACTGTTATTGTCCGAAGAGGAACTTTAAAAAGGGGTGACTTACTTATTGCTGGACAAACTTGGGTGAAGGTTTGTTGATTTAAAAAAAGATTTTGTTATTTCAAAGAAAAGAAACTTATGACATATATAAAGAGAAGATGAAAAGTTCTCAACTTTACCAAGTCCCCCTCCCCCTGATGTTTGGTCATTTGGTCAGATTTTGGCAAGCAGGTAAAGCTGAGAACTTTTCAGTACTCTCTGTCATAATATGTATTTACAAAACAAAATGTAACAATGTTACGTTAAAATTCTGCATGCTCCTTCTTTTGTATGAATGTCAAATCTCGCCATTACCTTGAATAAATAATGGACCATTCCATTTTGACAGTGATGAAAGATGTAAAGAAAAAAGATGCTCTCTGGTTTTTGTGAGAAAACGAAAGCATACACAATAAAGAAATTAAGAAGGAAAACACAATAAAACACGATTCTGTCACCAGAATGAAAGGGGGACAACTCATATCGAGTTATACTTATAAAACCCAGGTTGTTTGTGTGTGTGTGTGTGTGTGTGTGTTCGTTTATATATGGGATCGGATTTCCTACATTTTTCAACCGATTTCAACAAATCTTCACTTTTTTTTTTGGCAGGTAGTGTTTCTTATTGTCTTGCACACTTTTTTCTTTATTTTTACATTCAGAATCCTTTAAAAATTCCATTTACAAGACAATTGTTTATAATAAAATTCTATTCAATTGGTAGACTCATAACTATTGGAAACAATGTTTTTGTTTGAGTTTGGGTTTGACCAATTCGTAAAAAAAAACAAAAAAACAAAAAAAAACAGAAAATAAAAACTAATTAAGACATGCATGTCCGTCAACCTTAAACAATAATCTTTGTCAATTTTATTTTTCAGTCTTTATGATGGTGGATACTTGATCTATCTCTTACTGTTACATCCCCGGGCAACGCCGGGCTCTACTGCTAGTGATAAAATAAAATCTCTGTTAAATTAAAAAGCAAAATTACCTTATATGTCCTGCCATTGCCTCAAATAAATAATAAACCATTCCACTTTGATTGCAAGGAAAGCTGGCAGAAAAATATCAAAGGTGCTGTCTGGTTTTAGTGAGAAAAAGGGAAGAGAGAACTATTACTAAGCATACTGTATGCCAAAAAAAAGTTAACTTTATGTTTGTTTGCTTGGTTAGCAGCATATCAACACCTTATGGGTCATGTAATGCTAAAATTTAATTTTCTTGGGAGCTTGAGTAATTTTTTTATTTTTATAAAAATCTATTGATGGGAATTCTTTTATTTTTTTAAATCTATACTTTCAGGTTGTTTTTTTTTTTTTTTATCCCAATTTGGGGTTCACTATTTTGCCATAGCTTGAACCCTAACAGGTGCTACCACATTGGGTCAGAGTGGAACTAGGAACAACAGTAATTAAGAGGCAGTTCCATACTCCTTAAAACCACCTGATCAGGGATATTGCTGCTGGATGTAGCTTATCGTCATATCCACAATGACTTTATGATGTTACGGTCATATGAATTTGTATGTGGAGATAATGGGATAATGTGAAAAAATTTTAACAAATTTCGTCAACATGTGTTAAATTTGATATCTTCAAGTCAGAATGAAAGACAAAACTGTGTGTAAGGAAAGTGTGAAGAAAATGCATTGAGAGTGTGCTGATCTCATAATTTTTGTTAATAAACCTAAGACCAGGATCATACATAATATCACTGATCATCACAAAAATGATAATAGCACAAAATGTAGCATATGAGCTAAAAGATGAAAAAAAAAAAAAACAATGATCTACTCAGAGTGGGTTAATTTAATATCCAACAGACATCAATGGCTTGAATATTAAAAAAAAAAAAAAAAGCACTTTTGATGAACAGATCTTCTAATGATACCTAATTTATTGCCCTTCTTAACCTCAAAAATTCCAATGCATTTTTCTTACACACAATTTTGCCTTTCATCTTTCCTGAAGGTCATAGACCTACCAGGTGTTGGCAAAATGCATTGTCATTAAAAAAGCTTTTCCACTTTGTCCCATTATATATATATATATATATATATATATGCAATTTTTTATATATGATACTTATTGGAAAGCACTCAATATCAGTGATAGAGCTAACACACACACATACAGAGTGTGAGATGGGTAATATATATATATATATGTTTGAATAAAAACAGACCACTTTAAGGTTCCATGTAATAAGTTATTTCACCACAGCCCTTTTAAAAGGGCTCTGGATCATCAGACTTTACTTCCAAAGGTTGAAATGAAAAATGAAAAGAAATTTACACATTTTTGACGGACCACACCAAGCATATGTAAAATTAACGAAGTGAGGAAGTGAGGTGGGAGAGAACTCCCCAGACTGCAACCCCCTTGATTATTATGTGGGGGGCGTAGTTGAGCAAGAGACCAACAAAACTCCTTGAAAACATCAAAGATGAGCTGAAGGCAAAGATTATGGCTGCATTCACCAACTTAAACAAGAAGACTCTCCAGAAAAGTTGCAGATTCCAAAAGCCATGGTTGAAGCCAATGGCGATTTTTATTGAATAAATTTACTCTTTAGTATTTCAAGATATTTGTGTATAATTTTCTTAAATATGTCTGTTAAAATAAGATGTCAGAGTTATTTTCATTTTTGCGTCATTTTGATGCAGGTAAAATGAGAACGAATAGAGAACATTTCCAACGTTCATGTATTTAATTTAAAAGAGGACTCAATGGAGAGTAGACCAAAATATATATATATATATATATATATATATATAATTATATATATATATATATATATATATATATATAATTATATTTTTAATTTAGCACATGCGATTTGTTTGTTTTTGATTTGTCAACTGCACAGTAAAGTAGGGTCATATATATAGAAAACCATCGAGAAGATTTGTAGGAGATTCTGAAGTCATCTAGAGGCTGTGGTTGAAGTTAATGGTGATTTTATTGAATAAATTTACTATTTAGTATTTCAAGATATTTTTGTGTGATTTTGGTAAATATATCTGTTAAACTGAGATCTCAGTGTTAGTTTCATTTCTATGTAATTTAGATAATTTATCCATTGCACCCTTGTATATATATATATATATATATATCCTCAGTAATTACGTAAGTAACCTGAGAGTTTTATTCCACTTTATTATGAATGTGTTCAATTTATTTAAGAACTACCCCCCCACCTTAGTATTGAGGTATCAGCTGTTGTCAGCAGTTAAAAACAAAGAAAATAGCAAAGAAGAATTTCTTTTTATTCATTCAATAAACTGAATTTAATTTTCATGACTAAAAATAAAATATGGAAAAAAAAAACAACGGTAAAACATCTCGCATTTCTTCAACTTGAAAGGCTGAAGGTGTTGACTTTCTTTCGTAAGAGTTAAAAAAGGGGAAGAATTTCTCTGCCAATACCATACATTGGCTATATAGGTGTTCCGTGGATAGAACAAGTAGATCTGTTTTTATTCACTATTAACTTGTATACCACATTGTATTACTGTTGTTTTTGCACTAATGTATGATCCTAGTCTGTTGTTGTACATTGTGACATCAGCGCACTTTCAATGCAATTTGTTTGCATTTTCCTTACACACAGCTTTGTCTTTCATTCTAACCTCCAAACACCAAATTCAACACATTTTGACATATTTTTTAAATATCATTATATGCTTTTTAGGTTCGTGCAATGTTTGATGACAAGGGTTTACCTGTACAAAAAGCTGGACCTAGCACACCTGTCGAAGTAATAGGCTGGAAGGATCTGCCATCTGCAGGTGAGGAAATGCTGCAGGTGAAAACTGAGGTAAGAACATTTGTGCAAAATATTAATTGGCATTGCATGCAAAAATATCATTCTTAAACCTGTTTGATATCAGATACTATCAGATATTAGATACTCTAAAATCATTACAAAAGTTTGTGCCTGATTTTCATTGTTAACCCCTTCCTTTGTGTAGACATGTGCAGTGTTTCACAGTTTTTTAAACAAAATGATCGAACACAATTCAAGAACCCCAAATGATAGAGTAATGGAAATTACATTCATTAAAAGGTAAAAGGATAACATTTTAGGATCTGCAATTATTTAGTCTCAGACATGGACCAAAAATGTCAAGAGGAGCCCTAGAGTATATGCTCCCAATGTCCGCTCTTCAGTTGAAGGCACTGTTGAATGGTGATGATTTCTGGTGTGTTCTTGATGTTGGTGTTTTGGTGTGATTGAAACCTTGTATCATTCAGTTGCAAGTCAGACTTTGTTGAATGTCAACATTTTGTCCATGAATGAAAAATTGTATTTTTGCCATATTATGTGCTTTGAATTTCAGAAAGGAGTAAGTGTCTAAAAGTGGTTTGGCAGATTTTGTCAGTGTGGTTTTAACCTAAACGTTGAACAACACTCCATCTGACCTTCCACATTGATGAAGATGCTCTGCTTGGTATCATGGAGAATAAACCAAAGATTTCAATGGAAGAGACTGTTGAGAGATTCACAACCAAGATCCCAACAACCTTTTCTTATTTGAAGGGACTTGGCTTCATGGATAACAACTGAAATGGTGTCATTTTCTACCACAACAATGCAAGACCGCATATTGCAAAAGAGACCTTGCAGAAGCTTAAAGAGTGGAACTGGGGAAACCCTCTGGCATCCACCATATTCTCCTAGCTTGGCTTTTTTAGATTTTCATTTGTTCTAGTCTCTATTCAACAATTTAAATGACAAAATACTTGACACTGTACAGTCAGTTCAAAGCCCTATCACAATGTTCTTCCAACAAAAAGCACAAAGTTACTATGAAAATAGCATCAACAGGCTTGTAGAACAACAGGAGACAGTTGTTAAAAACAGCAGAGACTATGTACTTGCCTAACAAATGCTTTTTGTTGGTATGTGAAATTTTATTTCTAATTTTATAATCAGGCACAAACCTTTCACCTTATGGTTTTTGCCTGGTGTTGTAGGCATTAAATGATCCCTTAACTGTATGGATGGTGGGAATTGAAGTTGAGGTAATTTTGGTGAAGGTTGTCTTGTAACACACGGTTGTTTTTTAAATTTAATGTTTGTTAAATTTGAGCAAAATTTTATTCCGTCTCCAAGAATTCAAAATTTACAAAACTATCAGTTTCTTCTTGATTTTTGAATATGCAGCAAAGACTTAAGGAAGCTCTTAGCTGGCGGAAGCAACAAGAAGCTGAGGCCAAGAGAAATACGGACCAAGCAGTAATTGATCAAAAACGCCAGGAAGCACGGGCAATTTACGAAAGTGAATTACAAAAACGTCGCGAGGCAGGCCTTAAAAGATCATTGAGGAAAATGAAGACCAAAGAGGCCATTTTAACACACGATGGACCACAACTGTCAATTGTTCTAAAAGGTAAATAACATTTTTGAAATACCTATGACTTCTATCTATATATGAAATTTTGTGATTTCTGTTAGTTCATCTGTACATTCGTCACATCCTCTAAAATAGCCATACATTGACTGATTGTTATATACCATGCCTATGAACACTAATGGGTGTGTCCCAATCCTCATAAATATGTTGGACACTATTGTAACAGTAGGAGTAATATGCTGTCTAAGTAGTCCACCACTAGCAGCGGTTTACCTACTTCACGGCGCTGGCGAGTATTGTATTTTGTTGATGTTATAAAGATTACCATTTCATTTCCAATCTCCATTTTGATTATTCCTCATTCAGTAACCCTTTCTAGGTTACAACACAGATAATGAACAGACTGAGACAGACAGATAATGAACAGACTGAGACAGACAGATAATGAACAGACTGAGACAGACAGATAATGAAAAGAGTGAGACAGACAGATAATGAAAAGAGTGAGACAGACAGATAATGAAAAGAGTGAGACAGACAGATAATGAAAAGAGTGAGACAGACAGATAATGAACAGACTGAGACAGACAGATAATGAACAGACTGAGACAGACAGATAATGAACAGACTGAGACAGACAGATAATGAACAGACTGAGACAGACAGATAATGAACAGACTGAGACAGACAGATAATGAACAGACTGAGACAGACAGATAATGAACAGACTGAGACAGACAGATAATGAACAGACTGAGACAGACAGATAATGAAAAAGACTGAGACAGACAGATAATGAAAAGAGGAGACAGACAGATAATGAAAAGACTGAGACAGACAGATAATGAACAGACTGAGACAGACAGATAATGAACAGACTGAGACAGACAGATAATGAACAGACTGAGACAGACAGATAATGAAAAGAGTGAGACAGACAGATAATGAAAAGAGTGAGACAGACAGATAATGAAAAGAGTGAGACAGACAGATAATGAAAAGAGTGAGACAGACAGATAATGAAAAGAGTGAGACAGACAGATAATGAAAAGAGTGAGACAGACAGATAATGAACAGACTGAGACAGACAGATAATGAAAAGAGTGAGACAGACAGATAATGAAAAGAGTGAGACAGACAGATAATGAAAAGACTGAGACAGACAGATAATGAAAAGAGTGAGACAGACAGATAATGAAAAGAGTGAGACAGACAGATAATGAACAGAGTGAGACAGACAGATAATGAAAAGAGGAGACAGACAGATAATGAAAAGACTGAGACAGACAGATAATGAACAGACTGAGACAGACAGATAATGAAAAGAGTGAGACAGACAGATAATGAAAAGAGTGAGACAGACAGATAATGAACAGACTGAGACAGACAGATAATGAACAGACTGAGACAGACAGATAATGAACAGACTGAGACAGACAGATAATGAACAGAGTGAGACAGACAGATAATGAACAGAGTGAGACAGACAGATAATGAACAGAGTGAGACAGACAGATAATGAACAGAGTGAGACAGACAGATAATGAACAGAGTGAGACAGACAGATAATGAACAGAGTGAGACAGACAGATAATGAACAGAGTGAGACAGACAGATAATGAACAGACTGAGACAGACAGATAATGAACAGACTGAGACAGACAGATAATGAACAGACTGAGACAGACAGATAATGAACAGACTGAGATAGTGTTATATACCATACCGATGAACAATAATGGGTATGTCCCAATCCTCATAAATATGTTGGACACTATTGTAAGTAGGGGTTAATATGCTGTCTAAGTAGTCCACCACTAGCAGTGGTTTACCTACTTCACACCGTTGGTGATTATTGTATTTTATTGATGTTATAAAAATTACCATTTCATTTCCAACCTCCGTTTTGGTTATTCATCATTCTGTAACCCTTTCTACGTTACAACAGATAGATAATGAAAAGAGTGAGATAGTGTTATGTACCGTACCTATTAATACTAATGGGCATATCCCAATCCTCATAAATATGTTGGACACTATTGTAAGTGGAAGTAATATGCTGTTTAAGTAGTCCACTACTAGCAGTGGTTTACCTACTTTACACCACTGGCAAGTATTGTATTTTGTTGATGTTATAAAGATTACTATTTCATTTCCAATCTCCATTTTGGTTATTCCTCATTCAGTAACCCTTTCTAGGTTACAACACCGATCAAAACCAAATTTTGGGGAAAAGTGCTAAAAGGTAAGGGGGTACACACTACAGTTGGTTTTACAAGGGTGTGTAGCTTAGTACAATAAATTTTTATTAATTTGTTTTGGAAAAATTTCAAGTTTTATTATTTAACATGCAAAATACACCCACTATTTTAAAAACAATAATTTAAATAACAAATACTTATTTAAATTTGTGATAACTATAAACAAGTCACAAAGTTAAACACTTCGAAAAGTTGGAATTTGGCTTCAGAAAGAAATATTCATGTATGGCCAATTGTATGTTGCATGCTCAAGAGTAAAAAATTCTAAGAAGCATGTTGCAAAGAAATTCTATTCCGGTAGATTTCCAACCATTCTATACAGATTTGATTGGACCATGTCAAAGTTTTGCACAAATCATATCCTTACAGAAATCAGTTTAAACTAACACCTTTGTTTTTTTGTTATATCTAAAGTATAATTTTGGAAAGTGAAAGTTTCACTGAAACATATTAGAAAATTTCCAAGTTTTCATCTGAAATCAAGAAAATACAAACTTTAAGCAGAATGGTCACAATAAGGTGCCAGTTTAAATTGACACAAGAAGGATATGGTTTTACTATCCATTTTATGCAGATCTGACTGAACCCTGTCAACTTCTGAGGCTTATTTTGTAGAATGAGCCATTATTTTTTTCTAGTATTTCTTTCATGTTAATTTACTTACTTTTTATTACATTAGTATTAGTATCATTGAATTTTATTATTCGATGAAGCATTGTTGGCCATTATTCATTTTTGACTAGGATTTCTTTCATTTTAATTTCACTTGCTTTTTATTACATTAGTAGTATTAGTACTAATATTATCTTGAATTATAGATAGATGAAGAATTGTTAGCCATTATTCATTTTTGACTAGGATTTCTTTCATCTTAATTTCACTTGCTTTTTATTACATTAGTAGTATTAGTACTAATATTATCTTGAATTATAGATAGATGAAGAATTGTTAGCCATTATTCATTTTTGACTAGGATTTCTTTCATCTTAATTTCACTTGCTTTTTATTACATTAGTATTAGTAATATTATCTTGAATTTTATTATTAATTTTTGACTAATATTTCATTTATTTTAATTTTTTAAGTTTCTTGTCAATAAAGGAGCATTTTCTAATTTCTAATGTTTGCTTTTTAGTAATGACATTTTGAGTAGCTATAAAAAGGAATAAAAAGAAAAATGAAAGCAATAGATTTTTTTTCTTTTCAGTCTTTTTTTTGTTTATGAAGTACTGTTTAGATTTTCTGCCATATTTGTTTTACAGGTGATGTTGATGGTTCATTGGAGGCCATTATGGATACTCTAGACACGTATAAATCAGAGAAATGCCGTCTGGATATATTACATTTTGGTATTGGCAACATCACAGCCAATGATATTGAAATTGCCTCAGCCTTTAAAGGTTGGTTATTTGTCTCAGGGTTTAAACATTTCTTCTTTTTAAGAATATTGATGTTGGTTTCCATGGATCCATTAGCTTTGCCACCTGAGAGAAACAAACAGTAAAATATAACCTCAAAAATTGGGAAGACAATGAATCCAAGTAGAAAATAAGTAATCAAGATTCTACTTGAATAATCATATATTCTTCTTTTTATAATGCCCTAAAAGTATAACCTTATATTACCCTGAAAATATAACCATATATTCTTTTTATAATGTCCTAAAAGTATAACCATATATTCTACTTTTTATAATGCCCTAAAAGTATAACCTTATAATACCCTGAAAATATAACCATATATTCTTCTTTTTATAATGCTCTAAAAGTATAACCTTATAATACCCTGAAAATATAACCATATATTCTTCTTTTTATAATGCCCTAAAAGTATAACCTTATAATACACTGAAAATAGAACCATATATTCTTTTTATAATGTCCTAAAAGAATAAGCATATATTCTTCTTTTTATAATGCCCTAAAAGTATAACCTTATAATACCCTGAAAATATAATCATACATTCTTCTTTTTATAATGCCCTGAAAATATAACCATATATTTTTTGTATAATGCCCTAAAAATATAACCATATATTCTTCTTTTTATAATGCCTTGAAAATATAACCATATATTTTTTATAATGCCCTAAAAATATAACCATATATTCTTCTTTTTATCATGCCCTAAAAATATAACCTTATATTCTATTTTTATAATACCCTAAAAATATAATCATATATTCTTTTTATAATGCTCTGAAAATATAACCATATATTTTTTTATAATGCCCTAAAAATATAACCATATATTCTTCTTTTTATCATGCCCTAAAAATATAACCTTATATTCTATTTTTATAATACCCTAAAAATATAAGCATATATTCTTCTTTTTATAATGCTCTGAAAATATAACCATATATTTTTTATAATGCCCTAAAAATATAACCATATATTCTTCTTTTTATAATACCCTAAAAATATGACCTTATATTCTATTTTTATAATGCCCTAAAAATGTAACCATATATTCTTTTTATAATACCCTAAAATATAACCATATATTCTTTTTATAATGCCCCGAAAATATAACCATATATTTTTTATAATGCCCTAAAATTATAACCTTATATTCTATTTTTATATATTATATATATAAAAATATAACCTTATATTCTTCTTTTTATAATGCCCTAAAAATATAACCTTATATTATATTTTTATAAAGCCCTAAAAATATGACCATATATTATTATATTCTCTTTATATAATGCCCTAAAAACATAACTATATATTCTTTTTATAATATAATCTCTGTATTATTATTCAATAGCAAAATGGTTTACAGCGTGATTCATTCTTCTTTGTTTCTGTGCTGTGTTCCTTCGTGACATGGGTGATCATGGCTCTCTACAACTTCCTATCTTTTGTAGCTCTTAATAAGATTTGTCTTCTCACTATCCCTCCCAATCTCCATTCTGCAATTTTACACAAACTTATTAGACAGGTTTCTTGCTGTTTCTGTCAATGTGTCCTGTAAGTATCAAGTTCTCTAAACCCCTTTTCCAAATATATCCCTGATATTTCAGATCTTTCTGATTTTAAGTATAAGTATCTTTTTTTTGTTTCCATTATCCTTAAAACTGTCCAGTCCATGGTATTCTCAGAATCCTTCTTTAGAATTACATCTTGATTGCCTTGAGTCTCCTCTTAATCTGTGAGGAAAATGTCCAGTATTCACTGCCATATAGGAGGACTGATATATCTGATTAAATGATATGCAATGAATTTCTGTAGTAAAATGATTTACAATATATTCCTATAGTAAAATGATTTGTACACTGATAAACCAAAACATTATAACCACCTAACTAATAAGGTGTTAGTCTTTCATATGCACATATAACAATTCTTATGTAATCAGGCATGAACTCTAAAAGATACAGTTTATCAAACACGTTTTGTAAGTGTTCAATGGGATTGAAATCTGGAGGTTCAATGGCCAAGGCAGCAACAGATTTCTTTGTTTCTGAATGATGCCACTGGCATTATAGAAGGAGGAGAGTACCTTCAGGATGTGGGTAGACATGACTCTCCATCTAAGCAATGTTTGTAAAAACTATCCCTCTTACTCCCTGCTCTGCTATCATTTAAATGAACTTGTTAGGTAGGTCACTTGAGGTTTTGCTTTGTTCTTCTTGCCATCAGTATATCCTGTGAGTGTCAAATTTTCCAAACTTTCTTTTCTTATTATGTGTCCCAGAAATCTGAGCTGCCTTTTTCTACTTCCAAGTGAAAGTGTCCTTTTTGTTTTTATTTTCCTTAAAACTTTGTTGCTACTTACTTGCTCCATCTATGGTATTCTCAGCATTTGGACAGTTTCTTTGAAGAACTAGTGCTTTGTGGAACAGACTCCCAAGAAGATGCTTTCCCAATCACTACAATCTTAACCTCTTTAAGTCTTGGGTTAACTTCTATCTTTCCTACATATAAAATCAAATTCAGTCGCTATCTTATGTCTTCCTAATTTCTGTTCTTTCGTTGTTCTCTCTCTTTAACAATGTTTTCTTTTTTACATATTCTTTCACACTTAGTAACTCCTTGTGTCATAGTGGCTTTATTGCCTTGCTTGAAGTGAAATGATTTAAAAAAATCCCATTAAACTGCACTCTTTACTTCCTCTTATGTACAACAGTCTTAATCAGTAACCTTCTACCTTGAGTGGCTTGTGGGCCTCATGTTGAGTGAACAATTATTAAAAAACAAACAAAAAACACATCTTGCTTGTCTCAAGACTCCTCTTCATCTGTGAGGAAATTGTCTAGCATCTACTTTTTAAAATTGAGTATGAATTTATGTCTTTCTGCATTTTCAAAATTTTTTCAGTTGTTTGGTAATTGGAAACTCTTATAACAGTTTTTTTTTTTTTTTTTTTGCAGGCATCATCCTGGGTTTTCATGTGAAAATGGATAGTCAGGTAGCAAAGATGGCGCAATCTCAGAAAGTGCCAGTTCGAATGTACAATGTCATTTACAAACTTTTTGAAGACTTGAAGGATTTTCTCAGTGAGAGACTGCCAGATATAACTAAAGAAGAAGTCATTGGTAAAATCACTGAAACCATTTTAATTTGATGCATTTGAAAAAAAATTGTTTTAATTAAATTTAATTACCGTATATACTTGTGTATCATGTTGACTTTTGAAGAACTAATTTTAAGAGAGTCGCATCATACACAAGATATAAAATTAGCATTTGTACTGCTGGCCCTGGCGAGGCCGTTGGCCAAACTATATATCCATTTACTGTTGTCGAAAAGAACAGCTGCATTTAAGATAAACATGATTTTGATAAAACTGAAACTTTACTTACCTGTATCCAATAATAATGCATATAATATTCACATATTAGTATTGTATTATAAAATACAAACATAGTGAAAAAAGTAAGAGAATGATAAAAGTATTGTTAGTAATGCTGTACTTGTTGCGTAAATGCGTACAGCCATAAACAACTGAACGAGAAACAAACATAAATGTAAACAATGGTAAAGATCTAATTTTGTAGCTAATTTTAAGGAGGTTGCATCATACATAAGATATAAAATTAATGTATGGACTTCTAGTTGAATTATTCACCCATATTGTATATGATCCATTACTGTAGAGAATTAGGTTACAATAAAATTTGTATTTTATATGAATATTACCTTATGAAAATTGAGATGTTGCAGAATGGTAGGGGCCTCATATCATAAATTAACAGGGGGATTATCATAGATTTGGGAGAGGCACAAGTTTCTTATATGGGCTTTGAATATAATGTTTATGGTAATGGTGTTATTAGCCATTTCTTCATAAGGAAACATTTGTCATTCTGGGGTCATTTGTTTTGTGTGAATTTATTTTGTTTGTGGTAAGTCTAAAGAGAGCACTATATAAAATTCATTATTTTTTATCTATAATTTCGAATGTGTTAAAATTATTCAACTTTTTAACAAGAAAAATCTCGAGTTGATGTTAAAAATTGTTGCAAAACATTGTCAATTTATTTAAGATGGAATGAACTATTATGACATGTCTCTAATTTGTATTTAGATACATTGTATTTATTTTCAATTTGTTCTAGTTGAATTATTCACCTTTATTGTTTATGATCCATTATTGTAGATAATTAGGTTCGAATAAAATTTGTATTTTATATGAATATTACCTTATGAAAAGTGAGATATAGCAGTGTAGGAGCCTGTATCATAGATTCGGCCGGGGTACCAGTCCGTTTCACTGGCCATGACTGAAATAACACATATCCTACCTAGAGAGTTTGACCAAAGACTTTGAGAGCATACAACCATAATTACGTCAGTGGCAACCCTTAAAGAAACATTGCTAAAGAAGTGGCAAAATATGGCTCAGACGATTGTTGATAACTTGATCAAATCCATGAAAAATCGAATACAAGCACTGAAACTAGCAAATGGAGGACCTACTCCATACTAGTTCCAAATACTGTTTATTTATGTTGAGTTGGGATTACGTAATTGAATTTTGAAATTGGATGTAGTTTATTTCTTCTGGCTAAAAACATTTGTTAGGCCATAATGTATAATGTTGAATGTGCTAAAATTATTCCACTTTTTTAACAAGAAAATTTCAAGTTCATGTTACAAATTGCCTTAAAACATTGTTGATTTATTTAAGATGGGATGACCTATAAAGACATGTCTCTAATTTGTTTTTAGATACGTTGTAATTATTTTCAGTTTTCTTTTGAATTGTTTGCCTATATTGCATATGATCCATTATTGTACATAATTAGGTTACAATAAAATTTGTATTTTATATGAATACTACCTTATGAAAATTGAGATGTAGCAGAATGAGGGGCCCCCATATCATAAATTAACATGGGGTATATCATAGATTTGGGGGAGGCACAAGATTCTTATATGGGCCTTTAATATAATGTTTATGGTAATAGTGTTATTAGCCATTTCCTTATAAGGAAATATTTGGCCTTAATTGACTGTAGTCTGAATGTAAATAATGTTTTGGAAGCTACAGTGCTACTGTCAGTTGAAATTTATAAAATTGGAGACGTGCTTTTAAGCAGGTCTGGTAGTCCCCAGGGCATCCTCTTTTTTTAGGAGGAACGTTTTTGATTGGCTAGTGTTGTTTTTCATTGCGGACTTGCTTTGTAAACTGGATGTGAAGCATAGAGCCTATCTCATGAAACCACACTTTTTAATTTTTGTTCTCTTCCTTTGCTGTGTTCACATCCAGCCAGCATGCATAATGGATCGAAAAAAAGAAATCTAATTGCAATGGCGTATAACAATAATGAAAATATAGTGCAAATAAGAGGATGAGAAGATATGAATCCCGCCATGCTGTTACCATGTGGGGATGAATTTGTATAAAACTTGCTACAAGAATTTGAGGAGAGGTTTTACATCACATCATGTTGTGTCAATTTTAAAATTTTTCATTCACAGCTTATTTTAATGATAAAAAAGCATATTAACTTCAAGTACTGGGATAAAAAGCTGCTGAGTTACATGTGCTATTCAATTTAGTTGTTGCTGCTGTTGAAAGTCCTCAAGTGATGCAGTATCTCCACAACTTCTTATCTTTTGTAGCACTAAGAGATTTAAAGAGCTTGTCCTGGGTATAATGATAAACTATATCCAGCAGCAAGGCTTCTAATCAGGAGGTTTTGAGGAGTGACCTCTTAATTGCTGTTCTCAAGTCCACCCTGAACTGGGGTGGTAGTACCTGTTAGGGTCCCAGTTATGGGCAAATACTGAACCTCCCAAACTGGGGTCAAAACAGCAATACATTATTGGCAAAAAAAAATTACCAGCAATACATTTTATGAAAAAAAATTACTAAAGCAAAGAGAATAAAATTTTGGGATTAATGACCCATAAGGTGTTGATATGCCATTAAACAAGCTTAAAGAGCTCTGTGTATTTTGCAGTATCATGATATGTTTTATTGTACAGTGATTCATTCACAAAATATGTCTAAAAACAAATAAATAAAAATAATAAGAAAAATATATAAATAAAATAAAATAAAAAATAAATAAAAATGAGAACAAATAAATAAATAAAATAAAAATAAGTAAATAAAATTAAAAAATAAAATAAAAATAAGTAAATAAAATTAAAAAATAAATAAAAATAAGAAAATAAATGAATAAAATAAAAGAAAAATGAGAATAAATAAATAAGTAAAAATGAGAATAAATAAATAAGTAAAAAATGAGAAAAAATAAATAAAAATAAGATAAAATGAATAAAAATAAGAAAAATAAATAAATTAAATAAATAAAAATGAGAAAAAATAAAGAAAAATAAATAAATAAAAATAAGAAAAAAGTAAGTAAAAATAGAAAAATAAATAAATAAAAAATAAATAAAAATAAATAAATAAATAAAATAAATTAATAAAAATGTGAAAATATAAAAATAAGAAAAATAAATAAATAAATAAAATAAATTAATAAAAATGTGAAAAATATAAAAATAAGAAAAATAAATAAATAAATAAAAATAAATTAATAAAAATGTGAAAAATATAAAAATAAGAAAAATAAATAAATAAATAAAATAAATTAATAAAAATGTAAAAAAAATATAAAAATAAGAAAATAAATAAAATAAATTAATAAAATGTGAAAAATAAAAAAAGAAAAATAAATTAATAAAAATGTGAAAATATAAAAATAAGAAAAATAAATAAATAAATAAAATAAATTAATAAAAATGTAAAAAAATATAAAAATAAGAAAAATAAATAAAATAAATTAATAAAAATGTGAAAAATATAAAAATAAGAAAAAAAATAAATAAATAAAATAAATTAATAAAAATGTGAAAAATATAAAATAAGAAAAATAAATAAATAAATAAAATAAATTAATAAAAATGTAAAAAATATAAAAATAAGAAAAATAAATAAATAAATAAAATAAATTAATAAAAATGTGAAAAATATAAAAATAAGAAAAATAAATAAATAAATATAAAAATAAGAAAAATAAATAAATAAATATAAAAATAAGAAAAATAAATAAATAAAAAAAATAAGCTGAACTCGTTAAAAACTTCCAGAGAATTTTTTCTAGATTATTGAAGGTTTTTATTTCTTTGTTCTTCAGCTAATGATATTTTAAAATCTTTTTTCTTTTTCATTTCAGGCCAAGCTAATGTCTTAGAAGTTTTCCAAGTGACCGTGAACAAGAAGAAGACCTTCATTGCTGGATGCAGATGTACAAAAGGAAGTTTACAAAAAAAATGTAGATTTAAAATTGTGCGAGGAGAAGAAGTGATTTTTGACGGTGCGTCTATTTTTTTTGTCTCCACATTCTGTTTTGATTCAGTTGGACATGCAAATTCGCTTTTTAATAATGGACCTTTCAAAACTTATTTATCAAGAATTAGGTTGGCTTTGCAGGTCCATATTTTACTTTTAGTGTTTTTTTTATTTTGTTTTATTATTTTATTTATCATTATTGCATTTTATTTTTTTTTTTATTGTATTTATTGTTTATGAAGTGAATGCTAGACATAGATGAAGAAGAGACTTCTTCGCTGAGACACGTAATGAGGAAAGAGGGCTTAGTGAATATAACACTCACAGGACTGAAGGCAAGAGAAGTAAGGAGAAATAACAAGAAACCTACTTAATGAGCTTGTGTGAATGGATGACAGAACAGTGACAAAAGTGATGGTAAAGAGTCAAAAGTTACTTAGAGTAAAATGAAAAAGGAAGCTGTGGAGAGCCACGATCACCTACTTAATAAGTTTATGTGAATGGATGGCAGAACAGGGACAAAGAGGGATGGTAAAGGTTCAAAAGTTACTTAGAGCAACAAAAGTCTGGAAGATGTGGAGAGCCATGATCGCCTACTTAATGATTTTGTGTGAATGAATAGCAGAACAATGAGGGATGGTAAATGGTTAAAAATTACTTAGAGCAACAAAAGACAGGAAGATGTGGAGGAATACATACATCATCAAAGGTCTTATCACATAAAGGAATAGTTTGATTCTTATCCTCCTGGATGTCTCCGTCCTGGGTAAGACGATAAACTACATCTGTGTCCTGGGTAAGATGATAAACTACGTCCAGCAGCAAGGCCTCTGATCAGGAGGTTTTGAGGAGCGTGGAACCACCTCTTAATTGCTGGTATTCCCAGGTCCACCCTGACCTGGGGTGGTAGCACCTGTTAGGGTCCCAGCTATGGGCAAATAGTTAACTATTACCAGCAATACTTTTTTGAAAAAAATTATTACAAGTAATAAAATTTTGAAGGAAAAATATTACCAGAAACAGATTTTTGACAAAACAAAATATTACCAGCAATAAAAAATTTTGTTGGCATTAAATAACCCATTGAGGTTGATATGCTGTAAAACAAAATAAACTAAACCAAAGAATACATATTCTATTCATATGAATCTATCCTAAAAATTTTGTCGGCATTAAATAATCCATTGAGGTTGATATGTCGAAACAAAAATAAACCAAACCAAAGAATACATATTCTATTCATATGAATCTATCCTAAAAATTTTGTAAACATTAAATAATCCATTGAGGTTGATATGCCAGAAAACAAAATAAACTAAACCAAAGAATACATATTCTATTCATATGAATCTATCCTAAAAATTTTGTCGGCATTAAATAATCCATTGAGGTTGATATGCCGTAAAACAAAATAAACCAAACCAAAGAATACATATTCTATTCATATGAATCTATCCTAAAAATTTTGTCGGCATTAAATAATCCATTGAGGTTGATATGTCAGAAAACAAAAATAAACTAAACCAAAGAATACATATTCTATTCATATGAATCTATCCTAAAAATTTTGTCGGCATTAAATAATCCATTGAGGTTGATATGCTGTAAAAACAAAATAAACCAAACCAAAGAATACATATTCTATTCATATGAATCTATCCTAAAAATTTTGTCGGCATTAAATAATCCATTGAGGTTGATATGCTGTAAAAACAAAATAAACCAAACCAAAGAATACATATTCTATTCATATGAATCTATCCTAAAAATTTTGTCGGCATTAAATAATCCATTGAGGTTGATATGCTGTAAAACAAAATAAACTAAACCAAAGAATACATATTCTATTCATATGAATCTATCCTAAAAATTTTGTCGGCATTAAATAATCCATTGAGGTTGATATGCTGTAAAACAAAATAAACCAAACCAAAGAATACATATTCTATTCATATGAATCTATCCTAAAAATTTTGTCGGCATTAAATAAACCATTGAGGTTGATATGCTGTAAAACAAAATAAACTAAACCAAAGAATACATATTCTATTCATATGAATCTATCCTAAAAATTTTGTCGGCATTAAATAATCCATTGAGGTTGATATGCTGTAAAACAAAATAAACTAAACCAAAGAATACATATTCTATTCATATGAATCTATCCTAAAAAATTTTTGTTTTCCATTAAATAATCCATTGAGGTTGATATGCTGTAAAACAAAATAAACCAAACCAAAAGAATACATATTCTATTCATATGAATCTATCCTAAAAATTTTGTTTGGCATTAAATAATCCATTGAGGTTGATATGCCAGAAAACAAAATAAACTAAACCAAAGAATACATATTCTATTCATATGAATCTATCCTAAAAATTTTGTCGGCATTAAATAATCCATTGAGGTTGATATGCCGTAAAACAAAATAAACTAAACCAAAGAATACATATTCTATTCATATGAATCTATCCTAAAAATTTTGTCGGCATTAAATAATCCATTGAGGTTGATATGCCGTAAAACAAAATAAACCAAACCAAAGAATACATATTCTATTCATATGAATCTATCCTAAAAATTTTGTCGGCATTAAATAATCCATTGAGGTTGATATGCCGTAAAACAAAATAAACTAAACCAAAGAATACATATTCTATTCATATGAATCTATCCTAAAAATTTTGTCGGCATTAAATAATCCATTGAGGTTGATATGCTGTAAAACAAAATAAACCAAACCAAAGAATACATATTCTATTCATATGAATCTATCCTAAAAATTTTGTCGGCATTAAAAAACCATTGAGGTTGATATGCTGTAAAACAAAATAAACTAAACCAAAGAATACATATTCTATTCATATGAATCTATCCTAAAAATTTTGTCGGCATTAAATAATCCATTGAGGTTGATATGCTGTAAAAACAAAATAAACTAAACCAAAGAATACATATTCTATTCATATGAATCTATCCTAAAAATTTTGTCGGCATTAAATAATCCATTGAGGTTGATATGCTGTAAAACAAAATAAACCAAACCAAAGAATACATATTCTATTCATATGAATCTATCCTAAAAATTTTGTCGGCATTAAATAATCCATTGAGGTTGATATGCCGTAAAACAAAATAAACCAAACCAATCCTGGATGTCTTTTACTGGTTTAGTCAATGTCTCTTGTTGCAAGTCTGCTTGATATTGTCTTGTGGTAATTCTTTGCATTTGTCTGGTAATATTTTTTGTTTTTGATGTATGGTTAGGGTTGAAGAGTCCTTCAAGGAGCTGCTCTGGCTTGACTGGAAAGAACCATTGTTGAAAAACAATGGACTTGCAAAAAAATTTTCTATTGATTTTGGTTGTTGCTGTTGTTAAATGTTCTTAAGTGATGTGATTTCTGATATTTGCTACAGTTCCTTGCTTGCGATTATATAGTGCTACTCCACAAAGTTCAAAGGAGAATGGTCCTTGGTAAGATGTACAGACTTCATTCACACGAAGCCTTTCTTCTCCATTGATCTGAGAAAGCGGTTGTATATAGCTGGCAGGGTTAGATATTTATGAATGAGTTTGGCACCATGCATAACATACACTTTCATATGGATATCATGCAAGATACCAAACCCATACAGAAATATCTAAACTGTCAGTTGTATACAAATCAGATCAATGGTGAAAAAGTGAAGCCAGAATGTCTTGGCAAAGGTCATCTTTTTTGAACATTATGGACTAGCGCTAGAAAATCACAAACCATGAACTGTACCAAATAACAGAAATCACAACATTTGAGGACTACCAACAGCAGAAACAACTCAAATGAATAGCACATGCATCTTGAAAGAGAAAATAATTATATAATCAAAATGTTAAAATTCCACACTACTTCAAGTAAGATGTTAGGAAGAAAATCCCCATTAGTACTGGAAAGAGCAATAACAGTGACTGGACTTGAGAAATCTATTTTCCTGAAAAATTGTTTTAAGGGAAAGATTTTATAAATTTAAACTAAAAGCAGTACTGTCTGCAAGGTCAAGAAATGCCAAATGTTTCGTTATAGGGAAATGGCTTATATTACTGTTGTAGCATACCTATAGATGATAATGAGTATGTGCCCATTCACATAAATACAGTAGTAAATACTGTATGTTGGTCTGCAGTTGGAGATTCATTGTGGAATTCACTTGACTCACTTCTAGCAGTTGACTACTACTTCTATGCGCCGCTGGTGAATCTTATATATGTTGTTCTTGTCCTAAGTATTATCGTTCATTACCAACCTTCATGTGATTATTCTATTCAGTAACCTTCCCTAGGTTACAACAATTACCATTACCATATTGTTTCACTATCTGCAGAGGAGGCATCCACTGAGAGAAACAGTTCATGGTTGCTTTGAATATGTGACAGTTTAGTAGCATTTGCTAAAAAAGATTTCTGGGTATGATGATAAACTACATCCAGCAGCAAGGAGATTGGCAGTTTTGAGGAGTGTGAAACTGCCTCTTAATTGCTGTTGTTTGCAGGTCCATCCTGACCCAGGATGGTGGCACCTGTTAGGGTCCCAGCTATAGGCAAATAGTGAACCTCTAAACAAAAACAAAACACTAGGAAAGTATAAAAATACATTTTTATATAAAAAATACCAGCAATACATTTTTATATAAAATAATTACCATCAATACATATAGTAAAATGACCAATATATATTAATAATAAGATGACTAACAATACATATTGATAGTAAAATGACCATCAATGCATAGTTATAGTAAGATGACCAACAATACATATTTATAATAAGATGAACAATAATACACATTATAGTAAAATTAATAATACATTTATCTGTCATTGAAGGCATACAATTATGTTCAAAATATATTTAGTTGAAGCCATAAAATTGTGTTAAAAAATATTTAGATTTCAGCATTAAATAACCCAGAGATGTTAATATGCCTCTAAAGAAAATAAACCAAAACCTATAAGGAGACATTTGGCATTCACTGACCCAGTATCCAGTACTCCTTTCAGTTTAAATTTATAAAATCTGTCAAATATCTAAATCTCCAGCATTTTTCCTTGTTCAGTATTTTTATCCTTGTCCAAAATTTTTACTTCATTCTACAAAATTACATTTTTTTTCTTTTTTCTTTTAGGTGGCATTATCTCATTAAAGCATTTTAAGCAAGAAGTTGATGTTATCAAGACAGATTTTGAATGTGGAATATCATTTGATGACCAGAGTTTAGAATTTCAACGCGGAGACCAAGTTGTCTGCTATCAGGAATATCAAGTCACTCAGAGAATTGATTGGGATATTGGTTTCTGATAAAGTCAGGGGGCTTTAGGTAGATTATTACAATTTTTTTTTTCTTTTGTCTTTGAGAAATGTTTGAGATTCATTGCAATCTTTTCAACAGCTATGAGGTGAAATTTCAAATATTTTGAAGCCAATTTACCAAAATCTAAGATTTTTTATTTGGATGAATGTATAAAAGCCATTTTCTGTGAGTAAGGCTTACTCTAAATTCTTGAACACTGACAATCCCTTTCTTCCTGATTTTCAATGCATTCCTATAGTAAAATCATTAGCAATGCATTTACATTATACATATAATAGCCCTATTCTATCGGTAATGCTTACACACACACACACACATATATATTCAAAACTAGAAGGTGAAATAAAAAAGTTAATTTTTTTATAAAGAAATCACTGACTGTACCATATTTTAGTGTACAGTTCATTATTTAAACAGTGAAAATTTTTTTTTTTAAAAACGTGTTGTGATGAACATTGAAATAAAATTACATGGATTGCAAGAAGTTTGTTTGTCAAGCCAAATGATCTCACCCTTGCTACCCTAACTAAGGAAACCAACTGGTAGTCTTTATCCAAAGAAGAAGATGAGGAGGAGGATGGTTCATATGTGGTAGGAGTTGAAAGAAAACCGCAACGCTGAACTTCCTTTTCAAAACTCGAATGATTGATTTAAAAAAGAAAAAAGCAGAATAAAACTGCTCCCAAATAAACTACTGGATGGTAACAATTAATGAAAAGCATCCTTATGGAATTAAGGGAATTATTTATACTATATTTACATTCAGACTATTGTCTTTGTTGTTATCACAATGTTTTGGCTGTTGTACCCTTTGGCATTCATCAGGTGTATTTTAACCTGAGTAACCTACAACTTGGAGGGCACAACAGCCGAAATATTATGTTAACAACAACAAAGATAAGGATATTAGTCTGTATGTAAATAATGATAACTCCTCATCCCAGAAACTCAAACAGAAATTAGCTAAGCTAAACGATATACTCTTCCATCAGGATAATGCTAGACTGCATGTTTTTTTCGTAACCAGGCTAAAATTGTTATGTCTTGGCCGGAGAGTCTTTCACTCTTGCCATATTTGACAAATATTATATTCTTTGGATTACCATTTATTTTGATTTTCAAAGAATTGGTTTTGTGAAAAATATTTCAATTCCCTGAAAGACTGCAAAAGGTATCTATGCTTTTTTTTTTTCTTTGCTGTGAATGTTAAATGGTTTTTAAAAGATAAAATTATCAAAATTTGCCTGAATTTCTGGGTTAAGTAGTTATTTACATATGGACTAATGTCCTCATCTTTGTTATTGTTATCACATTTTGACTGTTGTGCCCGCCAGCCTTCTTCAGGTACCTGACAACCTTCAGGGAATTTTGAACTGAACCCTTTATTTAATCTACAGAAGTAAATTCTTCTCATTCAGCTGACCATATCTAAAGATATCACATCTTGTTCTCTACAAGTCTGTTTTTTTTTTTACAAATACTTTCATGGTAACTGCTCTGATCAGCTGCTTTCACTGGTTTCCAGAGTTCATGATTTTAAGCGTTCAACTAGGCTGGCATCTCGCTCTCACCCTTTCACTGTCAAAACTGTTAAATGTAGCTGTCTCTTCTACTCCAATAGCTTCATATCTTGCACTTCTCGCCTGTGGAACTTCCTCCCCTTTTCCTGTTTCCTTGATAGTTATAATCTCCACCTATTCAAATGTAATGTCAAACGACATCTCCAGATGCCCTGATCTATCCCCTATCCTTCTCATCATCCTTTCCTCTTTGCTCCCGCTCCAACTCTCTGTAACCCCTTGCATGCTAGTGGCTTCTCGCCTTGCTTGGGGTGAAATGCTTAAAAAAAAAAAAAAAATAAATAAATAAAAACCATATACATGAATATTTAATACAGGACATTCAAAAATCAGTTTTCAACTGGGGGAGGTTGTCTTGTTTTTTAGTTTTAAAAAAAAAAAAAAAAATGGTGACCATGTTTGCACAAATTTAATACAGTTGCATAATTCTTCTTAATCACATTTTTTTTTTCTTTTTGTGGGTGTTTATATTTATTATACACCATTTGTATTTGTAAAAAAATTTTGTCTATAACTTTTTGCTGTAATAAAGAAGAAACAGAAAATAACAAATTCCACCTTGATTTGAACATCCAACATGCAATGAACCAAGCCAGTGGCTTATCCCCTATGCCACAGTTCTTCTACTTTAGCATCATATTAAAATTTAATTACATTATTCGGACTATTGTCCTCATCTTTGTTGCCATATTTATTACAACGTTTCGGCCTTCTTCAGGTGGTTGGAATGTCGAACTGAACCCTTTATTTCACTCACTGGGGTAAACTGTTCTAGTTCCACGTGCAATGTTTAATGGATGTCAGTTATCAGTCATCTCCTGTTAATTCCCCAATGAAGAAGTTAACATTCCATACCAAGTGAAATAGGTTAGAAAAGAAATCCCCATCAATACTGAAAAGAGCAATAACAGCCACTGGACTTGAGAAACCTATTTTCCTGGAAAATTGTTCTAAGAGAAATATTTTATAAACTACAACTGAAAGTGGTACTGGCTGCTCAGTCAATGAACGGCAAATGTTTCCTTGTAGGGAAATGGTTAATACTACCATTTGCGATTTTGTAATACCAATCAAGAGTTCGATGAAGGATAGTCTTTAAGATTTACAGGATTCATATGCTTGAATGCATTCTTAATCATTGAACTGATAAAAAATGTATGTCGCTAATATTTCTGAATGTATCGGACGCCATGCATAATGTCTGTATGAAAGTCTAGAAGTGGTTCAATTTCCTTATCTTCTATACTAAATATGTTATAACTAATGCATTATTTTAATGCCACATCTCTTCAGGATGTAGGTGATCATGGCTCTCCACAGAATCCTTTTTCTTCATTATCTGTGAATTGCCACAACTTCCTGGGAAAGATAGTGGAGTGGTTTCCTGTTGTCTTCTCCACAGTTTTGAATTCAGAGCAGTCATCTATGCCATGACCCCTTCAGGATGTAGGTGATCATGGCTCTCCACATACTCCTTTTTCTTTATTATCTGTGAATTGCCATGACTTCTTGGGAAAGACAGTGGAATGGTTTCCCTTCTCTACATTATGCTATGTCCCTTAAGGTGTAGGTGATTGTGATGCTTCACAGATTCCTTTTTCTTTATTATCTGTGAATTGCCATAAAATTCTTGAGGAAGATTGTGGAATGATTTTCTTTGCCTTCTCAATGGTTGGAAATTCAGAGTTTTTCTTCTTTCAGGCTGTTTGCCACCCGTGGTTAAAGTACTGACTCTACCCTGCTATTTCACCCAAAACTAGGGGGAGGAGAAGAGATGGATTCATGCTCCCCGCCCCCAAGAACATTTGTATGAAAGTGAACGTAACTGACAAGGCTGATATCTGTTATACCGCTTGCACACCTATAACTAAGCCAACTTCTCTTGATTTAGGAAACTTTGCTCAGGAATATCTGGCCTTGAGCCAAACTAAGTAGTGATCATATTATTTATAAAGCTATTCTTAGTTTGACACAATGCCAAATGCTTCTTATAGTATGTGGAGATTTTAAGTTGTCACCCCCTCTAAGTTACAGGGTTTTTGAAATTGTTACTATGTAACCAGGAGTTCAATGGTAATATTTTCTTTTCTGACATTTGTTTATGGAACTCTTTTGGCTTCTTGCTTTCCTATCAACTACACTCTTCAAAAATTTAAATCTAACGTTATTTGTCATCTTCTGTCATTTAATCCTGTTTCTTTTATTGTCCTTTCTCCTTATAATTGTGAACAATTTGGGGAAACTGTCCTGGGTAAGACGATAAACTACGTCCAACAGCAAGGCTTCTGATCAGGAGGCTTTGAGGAGTGTGGAACCACCTCTTAATTGCTGGTGTTCCCAGGTCCACCCTGACCCGGGGTGAAGCATTTGTTAGGGTCTCATCTATGGGCAACTAGTTAACCCCCAAGCTGGGGTCAAAGCACTATAAAAGTGTAAAAAATATGTTTTAATACCAGCAATATGTTTTTTTGAAAAAATTATCACCAGCAGTGAAAATCTTATTGGCATTAAATAACCCATTGAGGTCAATATGCTGTAAAACCAAACAAACCAATTTGGAGAAAAAGAAAATGAGAATAATCCAAACATATCAAACATAACATTTATTGTATTGAAGAAACAATGCATGATATACAAATCTTTTACATTATAAATATGTCCTTAAAGGATAAAGAAAGTTTCGTTTTCATAAGTCTGGTGTACAATATTAGAAGGGAGGAACAGACAAGCACATAACCTCTTGCACCCTAGTGGCTTTATTGCCTTTAAATTTCAAAAATTTAAATGCAATGTCAATCATTATCTTCTGTCTTAACTATTGTTCTTTTATTTTCTTCTTTCCTTAATAGTGTTTTTTTTCTCTCTCTTTAGAAAAACACACACACACACACACACACACACAGTAACCCCCTTGCATCTTTGTGTTCTCACTCATGGAAGTCCCTTCCGGCTTCTTGCTTTCCTGTCAACTATGATCTTGAAGAATTTAAATGCAATATCATTAGTCATCTTCTGTCTTTTGATTCTGTTCCTTTTATTGTCCTTTATCCTTAAAGTGGTGGAGAGAATAATCCAAACATATATCAAACATAACATTTATTGTATTTAAGAAACAATGCATGATATACAAACCTTTTACCTTGTTTGTGAATGTGTCCTTATAGGACAAAGAAACTTTCATTTTCATAAATCTGGTGTGCAATATTAGAAGGGAGGAACAGACGAGCACACATTGAGTTTTCACCTGGAGGTGAAAGGAAGCCAAGAGCCTTGCATCTCCCAATGAGGCAGCAGGGAGACGGGCTGCAATTGGATAGTCCTGTGACCAATCTGAAACTGACACATGTAGGGTTTGACAGAACCCTAAATCCTGTCGCAATGTATATGTTCTGACCAGCATGTGAGTGCGTGTATGTAGTTAATTTACTACATCCTCAGTAACATTTTTCTCATTCTCTTCCACTCTCAGTAACCCCTTTTACATCTTAGTGGCTTTATCATCTTGCTTGGAGTGAAATGATCCATCCCACCAAAAAGAAAATGGTTAAACACAGCTTAACATTAATTATCATGCTTCACATGATTTGGCCCAAAATCGTGTCGTCTTAATTATTTAATTGACAGGAATTGGGGAGGGATATATGCATATAGACATATACAGTTCAAGAGAAAGGGATAGATTTTTATTACTTAAGTGTTGTTTTTAAGGGATATTTGTATTTGAGTAAAAACGCCATTTATTTATTTATTTTTGTCTACCAACCTGAATATTTAAGAAATCTTATTAGAGAAAATATGCAAGAAATACAGGTTCTAGTCCTTCTGGAGAGTGCATATTTTTCTCAAATGAGATTTCTTGAATATTCAGGCTGCTGGTAGATGAAAATAACTAAATATACTGTTTAATAAACACACAGACGTCTATTCAAATACAAGTATCCACTAAAAATAAAGCTTATGCAATAAAACCACATACATATACACACACACACACACACACACACATATCTATATATATATAAGAAAAATATATACGGAAAAAACAAACAAAAATCCTTATATACAATTATGCTGTTTTAATGTTAATATGTCAACGTCGGATGTTTCGGTCTAATAAACCATCTTCAGGACACATTCATAAATTATAACATTATCAATACAACATGACAAAGAGGATGTACATAAGAACAAGACTTATCCAAACAAATAACTGAAAGTTTTATAAGATCAGCGCTCCGTTTAAAACATGGTCACGTTGTCATCACATGATGGTTTATTAGACCGAAACGTCCGATGTTGACATATTAACATTAAAACAGCATAATTGTATATAAGGATTTTTGTTTGTTTTTTCCGTATATATTTTTCTTCATACTGTCGGATCTATATCCCATATATTTGCTTACATACACATATATATATATATATATATATATATATATATATATATATGTGTGTGTGTTGTTTCTGATTATTTTAGAGATATGCTCATTGGGTCACTTGCAAACTATACAAAATAAACATTCCTCTCCATAGAAGATTGTCGGAAAAGAAACAAACACTTATTGAAAAACTTCGAGCCTCATAATCTGAACAAGCCACCGAATCCTTTTTCAGTGAATGAAGACAGATTTAGTAAAGTCATGAAACTCATATTTCATAACTGGAAGAGTTTATCAACTTTGTCTGCTACCATTCCAGCAATGGCTAATGATGATGTGGCAGCTGGGGAAGGTGCATTGCGCACGTGAAGAATGCGATGTGCTAAGTCACTTTTGCCAGTGTCGAATACAAAATCGTCAACAAGATTTCCATCACGGTCCAAAGCCTGTGCTCGAACACCAGAAGGACCTCTAAAAACAGAAAGATAAAAGAGAAACTGATTTGGAAAATCATATTGTTAAAGTTTCTGAAACAAAATTATTTTTATTTTTAATTTTTGGCTAATTTTTTCTTCTTTTTATCAATTTTTATCACATTGTTTAAGGTTTCACAGCCACCAACAATTTAAGAAACATGAATAAAATCAGAGAGGTGGCAATATGATTGTAGTTTTGGACAGAATCACACCACTGAAGTTATTTGAATTCAAAGATGGAGTCTTTTCATTATTCATTTTTGGCTAATCTTTTCTTCATCTTATTCTTGCTTTTTATCCCAACTTTCTCGGTTGAATCCTTTCCAACCATTAAAATAAGTCATGTGAAATCAGAGAGGTGGCAATATGGCTGTAGATTTGGACAGAATCACACCACTGAAGTTATTTGAATTCAAAGATGAAGTCTTTTCATTATTCATTTTTAGCGAGTCTTTTCTTCATCTTATTCTTGCTTTTTATCCCAACTTTCTCGGTTGAATCCTTTCCAACCATTAAAATAAGTCATGTGAAATCAGAGAGGTGAAAATATGGCTGTAGATTTGGACAGAATCAAACCACTTAAGTTATTTGAATTCAAAGATGAAGTCTTTTCATTATTCAATTTTGGTTAGTCTTCATCTTATTCTTGCTTTTTACCAGAACTTGATTGAATATTATGACTGTTAAAGTAGGATAGAATAAAAATTTGATTCTAAGAAGACGAAGAGTAACTAACCAAGTTCACTGCATGTTCTAAAACAATTTACATCACCATATATAAATTTCATTTGAGAAAGAAGAAAAAAAACAAAACATATATATATATATATATATATATATATATATATATATATATCCACCTGGTAACATCTTCCAATTTCAGGGTTGGGACAAACCTTTGTAACTGTCTGACTTGTGCTTCTATGGCAATACTTCGATACATTTCACCCATACCAAATTTTAGATTCTTTAAGGCAATCTTTCTTAATCCTCTGAAAATCAGAAGAATTTAATGAAAATGTTAATCAGTTAAGAAAAAATTGGAAAAAAAAAAAAATAACTAAGTTAAAATGAAATATACATTTATAAAAATATCAATGAAATATACATTTGCAAAAAATGAAAAATTTTTAACAAATGCAAAAAAAAAAAAAAATAAATAAATAGGTCAGTATTAAAGATTTATTCTTTAAATTCTGAAATATTAATACAATGTTAATTATAAATTGAAATTAAATTCAAAAATATAAATCAATTTGAGATATAAATTCTTAATAAAAAAAATGAATTTAAATATGAAATTTAAATTATAAATTCAAGAAGATTTAAATATAAATTAAATTTAAACAATAAATAAAATTTTCAAGAAAAATTTAAAAACATACAAAAAAATAAATAAAAACTAATGATTTATCCTTTCAAGAAATGGCTTGTAAATTTTAACGCCTCCCAAATAAAATCCTTTTATTTAATCACCACAGAGAAATTTATCTGCCTGTCATCAACAAGAGAGCAACACTATACTTTCTTTGGCTCATATTTTTGACCAAGGTGAAGTGGGACGACTATATCAAATCAATTGCTATGTCTCTTGCAAAGAAAGATGATTCATTGTGTCATGCCAGGAAATTTTTCCTGTCCGAATATATCTTGCACATTTATAAATCTACCTTTTGTCTGTGCATTGAATACTTGTGCTTTTGCTGTACATCTTGAGATTCTTGACAAAATCCAAAGAAAGAGCTGCAATATAATCAATCCTGATCAGGCATCTCGACTTCAGTCACTTTCTAACAATAAAAATTGCAATATGAGCTCTGGGAAAAACATAAAATGATAACAGCAAAAAAATTGCAATATGAGCGCTGTTAGAAATTGGTTGCTGAAGACATTAAGTTTATAATACCCAGAAATTCATACACAGATGTCCACAAGGACACATGGCACAGTGGATAATGTTAGATCCAGTGACAGGATCCAAAGAGTGTCAGTTCAATACCTGGTTAAGGCAGTGGAGAACTTGGAGAGGGGAATTAACAGGAGATAACTGGCATCCATTAGACATGGCACGTGGAACTAGAACAATCTACTCCAGTGAGCGAAATAAAGGGTTCAGTTCGACATTCCAACCACCTGAAGAAAGCCGGAGCGTACAACGGCTGAAACGTGATAAATATGGCGACAAAGATGAGGGCAATAGTCCGAATAATGTAAATAGTGTACATAATACCTTATCTCAAAAAAAAAAAAAAAAAATATTATATATATATATATATATATATATATATATATATTCTAGGTAAATATTGGTCATTTATATTAACTCTATAAGAATTTACTTGGTTTACAAATTGGTAAACCTTGTCTGTTTATATTTGAGTCTATGAAGTGACCCATTTCAGGGTAGGTTTTACCTCTCTACAGGGGGTTCCAGGTCTTGCCAGCTGGGTAGCCGATGGTAAGAATTGAGTGCTCAGTGAGGAGAAGAGTTCCTACATTAAGACAGGTTTAGCAAGGGAAAAGGAATCTGAGCAGTGGCAATAAAAAGCAACTGAAATTAAGACAGAAACATACTAAGAAAAATCAAAAATATTTACTCATGTTTGCTAACAAAGATTTGGAAATTTTGCAAAAACTTCTTACCGATAACTTAAGGCATCAATTGTATCTCTGAGACTGAAGGCAAACATTTTGTATCCTTCTCTTTTAAATGAGAGAACTGCATTTGGACCGAGCCAAACACTGCCATCCATTCTGGGAGTGAAATGCACCCCAAGAAAGGGAAACTTTGGATCTGGAACCTAGAAGAAACAAAATTCAGTTGTTATATTTATTTTTTGTGAGGAAAATAGAATTAAAAAGAGTTAAAAAGAAAAAAAAAACTAATGAATCAAAAGTTTCAACCAGATTTAAGTAAGATTTTATGTACAAAGGCACGTTTAAAATAAGATATATTTAAAGAAATGCAAACCAAAAGTTTCAAGTCTTAACCCTAGACAGAAGTATGTTCACAAAACAAAACTTGTCACATAATAAAATAGTTTATTTGCCAAACCAAAATAAGAAAATTTTTTTATATTTTTACCAAATATTCTTACATGTCTGAAGATCATGTGACAGAAGTTTCATTTTGTGAACAAAGTTCCATCTAGGATTAAAACATTTTTCTAGAACAACTTGTCAAGCAAAAATTATGGTTTGGCACCTTATAAATTTGATACTTGAGAAAATATGAAGCTGAAAGTTTGTACCCCTTATAATTTTCTATGCAAATAAACTATTTTATTATTGTATACTACCTTGACAATGTTTATTTACAAGATTATAAAAATATATGAACTGCATACAATGTGATATTTATTATTTATCATTTTATATGCTTATTTTCTAGACGTCAGAAGACCAATTAAGCAGTTGAAGAAAATTTTTTATATTTTTACCACATATTCTTACATGTCTGAAGATCATGTGACAAGTTTTGTTTTGTGGACAAACTTCTGTCTAGGGTTAAGACATTTTTCTAGAACAACTTGTCATGCCAAAATAAATTGACCAATCAGAAAAATTGACACAAAGAGACTTTTTGGTTTGGTTTATTTTGTTTTACGGCATATCAACCTCAATGGGTTATTTAATGCTGACAACATTTTTAGGATAGATTCATATGAATAGAATATGTATTCTTTGGTTTAGATTATTTTGTTTTACGGCATATCAACCTTAATGGGTTATTTAATGCTGACAAAAATTTTTATTGCTGGTAATATTTTGTTTTGTCAAAAATCTGTTTCTAGTAATACGTTTCCTTCAAAATTGTATTGCTGGTAATAATTTTTTTCAAAAAGTATTGCTGGTAATATTAACTATTTGCCAATAGCTGGGACCCTAACAGGTGCTACCACCCCAGGTCAAGGTGGACCTGGGAATACCAGCAATTAAGAGGTGGTTCCACACTCCTCAAAACCTCCTGATCAGAGGCCTTGTTGCTGGACGTAGTTTATCGTCTTAACCAGCATGTGGATGTAGTTTAATGTCTTATCCAGAATGAAAAGAGACTTTGATGTTTGCATCAAATTCTTGAGCCTATTTAAAAAGGATATAAAACTTGAAACCTGAAAGGCCTGAAGCAGAGATGGGATGCAGGGAAGAGACTAGAATGACACCAGGAGAAATGGAACAAAGAACGCAGTCATGGGAAAAAATAGTTAAGAGATCATCGACCACTGACATTTCCACCCTGTTTCCAGGCTGAAAAAGAACACAGTAGATTGACACTTATCTATTTTCTCACACTACTACTTGAAGTCAGAATGCTACATTCATTTACCCGAACTTGTTCTTGTGTGTGCCACCCCAATTCTTAGTTTGTTAACTTTTTGCCTTATTACTGTTGCTTTGCCTTAATACTGTTAATTTGCCTTACAAATTGTAAGCTTGCTTCATATTATTTTTTGCCCTGTACTTTTCTTGTTGCTTATTGCAAACTTTGTCCATTCTGTTTGTTGAGCAGTTCTGCCCTTTATTTACATGTAACCATGGCCTCTCACTCTACAATTCTTTATCTCTGCCTTATTGAATTGGCTCAAGACTTTTGTTTCATTGCATCTCATGATTAAAAATTTCTAACAATTGCCACATTTTTGATGGCACAGATACACTAGTAATAATAATAAAAACAAAGAGAGGAAACAGCTTTACCAGATGAGCCATAACCTTTCCCTCTTGGGCTGAAACTAAAAAAATAATGGAGAAATAGGCTTGTACCTTACCTGCTAGTGGCCACAAAGTTGGAGCTGTGTTTACAATTTACATGTTAGTAAAATTGATTCCCCACTTTATGCCCACTGTGTAGGATCGAATTGAACTTAACTGGATAGATGTTTCCATTGACCATGTTGCTTTTCTCAGGCTTCAGCAGAAGATAGTCTCCTCGAAATGGAACAATTCGAGGTTCCCGGTGACACCCAGATTTTTCAGCCAGTCGGTCTGAATGTAAACCCCCGCATGTGATCAGATATTTACAATGGACTTTCTGACCCTAGAAATGAATACCATGGGATAACGTCATTAAAAGCAATACATCCTGTCACTTTGAAAAAAAAGAAAAAATAATTTGAAATTGTTAACACAAATATATATCATAATGCTAGCTTAAAAGCTGCCCTATCAGAGGAAATTTAATCTAGCTCCTGCAGAGGATTCTTGATTGGTCCTTCATCACAATAGTTAGGGAGGAGTAGATGCGACAGGCAACAATAAACTACGGCAAAACTCAAAATTGATCGCTACATTTAAGTATTACATTAATATTTAAACTTATCTTTTAAAAGTTCAATGATAAATTATTCTGCCGCCACTTAATTTAAAGACAATTTTAAATATGTATGTTTTTACTTTCCATACAAACAATTATTTTTATTTAATTGGTGACTTTGACTGGATTTTGCAATTAATTTTGATTATTCCGAAATTTATTTCCAAGTTATAAAAAATTGTTATTATACAAAAAATGTCACAAAAAAAAAAAAAATCACCGAAAACAAATCACAGTAATGAAAACTTGGAAATTCAAAATTTCGGGTTTGTGTTTTCGGATCTGGTCTGAAATGTTTTTAATTTGCTCATGGAACTGGCCTGATTCCAAAATGGTATGATATGTTGGGCTACGACATCTAAGAGTAAAGTTGAAAAAATGTGACACACTGACATTCACATTTATTATATAGAAGAATATGAGATATTTAAAAGTTAGAGAGTCGTGTCCCTTTAATTGAAAAAGGGTGACTCGCTGACATTCGCATTTATTATATAGATTGTAAATATACAACGCCACCCTTGCTCAGCTTTCCACTCACTGGCTAACGATGTCCACACGTTGTGTCTCTAATTCATGTTTACATCAGTGTGCACCAAAAACTGTGAAAGGCACATTGCTTGTTCACATGAGAATGAAAATGTACACCACATCGAGAAATGATGTCTATATTTCTAAGATGCGGTATTTTAACTATTTACACTTTTTACATTATCCAGACTGTTGTCCTTATCTTTATTGCCATATTCATGACATTTCAGCCATTGTATTCTCTAGCCTTCTTCAGGTGATATATGTTGGAATTTTGAACGGAACCCTTTATTTTGTCCATCTAGTTCCACGTGCCATACCTCTTCTGGATATCTCAGTTTCAGTCATTTCCTTTTAGTAACTCAATTCTCCAAGTTTTAAGTTGTACCATGAACATTAGACATTTGTCTATATTTCTGCAATGAGCTATTGTAACTATTTACACTATTTACATTGTTTGGACTGTTGCACTCATCTTTGTCATATTCGTGACTTTTCATTGTTAATTTATGGTTAGTTTTTTCTTCATCATATCCCAACTTTCTCGGTTGAATCCTTTCCAACCATTAAAATAAGTCATGTGAAATCAGAGAGGTGGCAATATGGCTGTAGATTTGGACAGAATCACACCATTGAAGTTATTTGAATTCAAAAGATGAAGTCTTTTCATTATTCATTTTGGCTAGTCTTTTCTTCATCTTATTCTTGCTTTTTATCCCAACTTTCTCGGTTGAATTCTTTCCAACCATTAAAATAAGTCATGTGAAATCAGAGAGGTGGCAATATGGCTGTAGATTTGGACAGAATCACACCATTGAAGTTATTTGAATTCAAAGATGAAGTCTTTTCATTATTCATTTTTGGCTAGTCTTTTCTTCATCTTATTCTTGCTTTTTTATCCCAACTTTCTCGGTTGAATTCTTTCCAACCATTAAAATAAGTCATGTGAAATCAGAGAGGTGGCAATATGGCTGTAGATTTAGACAGAATCACACCACTGAAGTTATTTGAATTCAAAGATGATGTCTTTTCATTATTCATTTTTGGCTAGTCTTTTCTTCATCTTATTCTTGCTTTTTTATCCCAACTTTCTCGGTTGAATTCTTTCCAACCATTAAAATAAGTCATGTGAAATCAGAGAGGTGGCAATATGGCTGTAGATTTGGACAGAATCACACCACTGAAGTTATTTGAATTCAAAGATGAAGTCTTTTCATTATTCATTTTTGGCTAGTCTTTTCTTCATCTTATTCTTGCTTTTTATCCCAACTTTCTCGGTTGAATTCTTTCCAACCATTAAAATAAGTCATGTGAAATCAGAGAGGTGGCAATATGGCTGTAGATTTGGACAGAATCACACCATTGAAGTTATTTGAATTCAAAGATGAAGTCTTTTCATTATTCATTTTTTTTTAGCTAGTCTTTTTTCTTCATCTTATTCTTGCTTTTTATCCCAACTTTCTCGGTTGAATTCTTTCCAACCATTAAAATAAGTCATGTGAAATCAGAGAGGTGGCAATATGGCTGTAGATTTGGACAGAATCACACCATTGAAGTTATTTGAATTCAAAGATGAAGTCTTTTCATTATTCATTTTTGGCTAGTCTTTTCTTCATCTTATTCTTGCTTTTTATCCCAACTTTCTCGGTTGAATTCTTTCCAACCATTAAAATAAGTCATGTGAAATCAGAGAGGTGGCAATATGGCTGTAGATTTAGACAGAATCACACCACTGAAGTTATTTGAATTCAAAGATGATGTCTTTTCATTATTCATTTTTGGCTAGTCTTTTCTTCATCTTATTCTTGCTTTTTATCCCAACTTTCTCGGTTGAATCCTTTCCAACCATTAAAATAAGTCATGTGAAATCAGAGACGTGGCAATATGGCTGTAGATTTGGACAGAATCAAACCACTGAAGTTATTTGAATTCAAAGATGATGTCTTTTCATTATTCATTTTTGGCTAGTCTTTTCTTCATCTTATTCTTGCTTTTTATCCCAACTTTCTCGGTTGAATCCTTTCCAACCATTAAAATAAGTCATGTGAAATCAGAGAGGTGGCAATATGGCTGTAGATTTAGACAGAATCACACCACTGAAGTTATTTGAATTCAAAGATGATGTCTTTTCATTATTCATTTTTGGCTAGTCTTTTCTTCATCTTATTCTTGCTTTTTTATCCCAACTTTCTCGGTTGAATCCTTTCCAACCATTAAAATAAGTCATGTGAAATCAGAGAGGTGGCAATATGGCTGTAGATTTGGACAGAATCAAACCACTGAAGTTATTTGAATTCAAAGATGATGTCTTTTCATTATTCATTTTTGGCTAGTCTTTTCTTCATCTTATTCTTGCTTTTTTATCCCAACTTTCTCGGTTGAATCCTTTCCAACCATTAAAATAAGTCATGTGAAATCAGAGAGGTGGCAATATGGCTGTAGATTTAGACAGAATCACACCACTGAAGTTATTTGAATTCAAAGATGATGTCTTTTCATTATTCATTTTGGCTAGTCTTTTCTTCATCTTATTCTTGCTTTTTATCCCAACTTTCTCGGTTGAATCCTTTCCAACCATTAAAATAAGTCATGTGAAATCAGAGAGGTGGCAATATGGCTGTAGATTTGGACAGAATCAAACCACTGAAGTTATTTGAATTCAAAGATGATGTCTTTTCATTATTCATTTTTGGCTAGTCTTTTCTTCATCTTATTCTTGCTTTTTATCCCAACTTTCTCGGTTGAATCCTTTCCAACCATTAAAATAAGTCATGTGAAATCAGAGAGGTGGCAATATGGCTGTAGATTTAGACAGAATCACACCACTGAAGTTATTTGAATTCAAAGATGATGTCTTTTCATTATTCATTTTTGGCTAGTCTTTTCTTCATCTTATTCTTGCTTTTTATCCCAACTTTCTCGGTTGAATCCTTTCCAACCATTAAAATAAGTCATGTGAAATCAGAGAGGTGCAATATGGCTGTAGATTTGGACAGAATCACACCACTGAAGTTATTTGAATTCAAAGATGAAGTCTTTTCATTATTCATTTTTGGCTAGTCTTTTCTTCATCTTATTCTTGCTTTTTTTCCCAACTTTCTCAGTTGAATCCTTTCCAACCATTAAAATAAGTCATGTGAAATCAGAGAGGTGGCAATATGGCTGTAGATTTGGACAGAATCACACCACTGAAGTTATTTGAATTCAAAGATGAAGTCTTTTCTATTTTGGCTAGTCTTTTCTTCATCTTATTCTTGCTTTTTATCCCAACTTTCTCGGTTGAATTCTTTCCAACCATTAAAATAAGTCATGTGAAATCAGAGAGGTGGCAATATGGCTGTAGATTTGGACAGAATCAAACCACTGAAGTTATTTGAATTCAAAGATGAAGTCTTTTCATTATTCATTTTGGCTAGTCTTTTCTTCATCTTATTCTTGCTTTTTTATCCCAACTTTCTCGGTTGAATCCTTTTCCAACCATTAAAATAAGTCATGTGAAATCAGAGAGGTGCAATATGGCTGTAGATTTGGACAGAATCACACCACTGAAGTTATTTGAATTCAAAGATGAAGTCTTTTCATTATTCATTTTGGCTAGTCTTTTCTTTTCTTCATCTTATTCTTGCTTTTTATCCCAACTTTCTCATTTGAATTCTTTCCAACCATTAAAATAAGTCATGTGAAATCAGAGAGGTGGCAATATGGCTGTAGATTTAGACAGAATCACACCACTGAAGTTATTTGAATTCAAAGATGATGTCTTTTCATTATTCATTTTGGCTAGTCTTTTCTTCATCTTATTCTTGCTTTTTATCCCAACTTTCTCGGTTGAATTCTTTCCAACCATTAAAATAAGTCATGTGAAATCAGAGGGTGGCAATATGGCTGTAGATTTAGACAGAATCACACCACTGAAGTTATTTGAATTCAAAGATGAAGTCTTTTCATTATTCATTTTTGGCTAGTCTTTTCTTCATCTTATTCTTGCTTTTTATCCCAACTTTCTCGGTTGAATCCTTTCCAACCATTAAAATAAGTCATGTGAAATCAGAGAGGTGGCAATATGGCTGTAGATTTAGACAGAATCACACCACTGAAGTTATTTGAATTCAAAGATGAAGTCTTTTCATTATTCATTTTTGGCTAGTCTTTTCTTCATCTTATTCTTGCTTTTTATCCCAACTTTCTCGGTTGAATCCTTTCCAACCATTAAAATAAGTCATGTGAAATCAGAGAGGTGGCAATATGGCTGTAGATTTAGACAGAATCACACCACTGAAGTTATTTGAATTCAAAGATGAAGTCTTTTCATTATTCATTTTTGGCTAGTCTTTTCTTCATCTTATTCTTGCTTTTTATCCCAACTTTCTCGGTTGAATCCTTTCCAACCATTAAAATAAGTCATGTGAAATCAGAGAGGTGGCAATATGGCTGTAGATTTGGACAGAGTCACACCACTGAAGTTATTTGAATTCAAAGATGAAGTCTTTTCATTAAAGAGGCATAAACTGACAATCATATTAGTAATAACTTGTACTTTAAATATTTATGTTAAATTATTCATTTTATGAAGGTGAATTCAGCGATAAATATTCCTGATCTTTAGCAATGGGAGTTCAAGGCACTGTTGGGAATTTTTCCCAGTTACATGTGTGTTTGTGTTCGGCAGTTTGAGTGGAATGAACTAAAACCCAAAGCTTGAAAATAACTGTTCAACAGCTTTTATTTCTGTTTGAAAAGAGAGAGTGCAAAATAGTAGTATTTTGCAGGGAAAAAGTGGGAGGTTCCCCAGTTAACAAATGTTTTGAGTATAATAGTTGTTTTTGTTGAGAGATTTCTTTGTTAGTTCCCATGGGAGGAATGAGAAATCTGAAACTACTAGGATATGCCTTGTCTTCTGCAGCAAGGATTAAGCGTAGTTTTCATTTGGTAGGTGCCTCGAAGGGAGATTTCTCAACTGGTGCCAATGGGAAGAAGGAGAAATCTGAGTCAAGATGCCAGGACAGGGCTACATGTCTTTTGCAGCAAGGATTGAGTTGCCCTTCAAGCTAGTTTGAAGGGTGTTACTACTGTAAAGGGAAAGTGAAAAAGAGTGGGCCTTGAATGTAGAGGCCGCTGAAAAGGAAAATGAAAAAGAGGCCAAATAGGGTTTGGGCAAGGCTTTTATGACTTCTGAGACTTCCGGTTGTACCCTGCCGATTATTTCCTTTGTTACTGCTGTTGCTGAATCAAAGGAAGGAAGCTCCAACATGCCACAATAGCCAACAAGTAAGATAGTTTCCATGTTACTTCTTTTTCCCCTACTTCATGCTATAGAGGTTATTCAGTCTAGTGTTGTGATAAAAGCCAACAATTGAATGACAAAAAAAAAAAAAAAATAATCAAGCCAAAATTTCATAAATTAATAATGGTGAAAAATACTTCAAATTAAAATTCAAGAAATTTAAGATCTTACCTTTTTTGTGTCCCCAAGAATAGTGACTGGATAATCAGGATTGTCAGTAGAAAATGAATCTACTGCAAATTCTGTAAATATCTTGCCGCCTGCCCTCTCAAAATTGGCTCCATAACTTATGGCCACTTGTCTCCAGTCTACAATGCCTGTATGGGGGGAATGAATGGCACGGATGCCCTGCAGAAAAGAGAGAGAGAGAAAGAAAAAAGATATACTGAAGCATTATTTAAAAAAAAAAAAAGAAGAAGAAATACTAAAGTATTGTAAAAAGAAAAGCTAAAGCAAAGAACAAAATATTGTAAAAGAATAAATACTAATAAATTATAAAAAAGATTAAAGCATTATAAAAAAAAAAATACTGAAGCAATGTAAAAAAATAAATACTAAAACATTATTAAAAAATGCTAACATATAAAAAGAGAGGTACTAAAGCATAGTAAAAAATACTAAAGAATTGTAAAAAAATAAAGATTTATAAAACTAAAGCTTTGTAGAAAGAAAGAAATACTACTAAAGCTTTGTAGAAAGAAAGAAATACTACTAAAGCTTTGTAGAAAGAAAGAAATACTACTAAAGCTTTGTAGAAAGAAAGAAATACTACTAAAGCTTTGTAAAAAAAATTAAAGCATTGTAAAAAAAGAAAAACTAAAGCATTATTAACAAATGATTACAAAAGCATGATAAAAATACTAAAACTTTGTAAAAAAAAAAAAAAAAAAAGAAAGAAAAAATACTAAAGCAAGAATAATTATATCATCTATTCTACAAATTCTTTGGACTAGTAGTTTCATCTGTTTTGGTCGGTGTGCTCTCCCACCTTCTTCATGTGTATGCTCTCTAGTCATCCTGAAGAGAAAGTCTGATCTGGCAAACATTGAATCAAGTCTGCATTTGACATCTCTCATTTACAGATCAATCTACTATTGATTTTATGTTAGTGAAAATTTATTTTAACTCTTGGAAAAAAAAAAAAAAATTCTATATTTCTTTAAAAGATAACAAAAAGGTTCTTGCTTGATTTTCATTATGCATTAATTTGTGCATGGGCAACCTTTACCTACCATTGGAGCATGTCAGATATGGCTCATCATACAGCTGGTTGCATTATTAAAAAGATTCAAGGTAATTTTTTGTTGAAGCTATCTCAGCCATTTTCATCAGAGAAGACTATACACGCAAGCATCTGCCATAGAAATGGTGAAAGGTTGGTTGGGGACATACAGAGGGAAACGCATTGAGGTTGGGGGAGGGGGGTCACACAGAGGATATAGTGGGGTAGGAGAAAAAAAACAAAAAAAAAAAAAATTATCTTACCACACAATTTGGTTCAATGTCTTTAATTTCTTCTGCACCCACCATTTTCATGTCTTTCACATTATTTTTCTGTCCCCTCTCAAACAAATTATCCAACCTGGATAGCTCTTCTTCATTTGTAGCCACAATGAGCTGGTGATTAAAAAAAAAAAAAAAATTTCAAATTGAGGGTTTAAAAAAAAAAAAAAAAACATAAATTGAGAGTTTTTTAAAAAAAAAAAAAAAAAAACATAAATTGAGAATTTTTAAAAAAAAAACAAATTGAGATTTAAAAAAAAAAAAACAAATTGAAATTTTAAACCAAAAAAAAACAAGTTGAGATTTTAAAAAAAAACAAATTGAGATTTTTAAAAAAAAAAAAAAAACATAAATTGAGATTTTAAAAAAAAACATTATAAATTGAGGGTTTTAAAAAAAAACAAATTGAGATTTTTTTTAAAAAAAAAACAAATTCAGGGTTTTAAAAAAACGAATTGACGGTTTTAAAAAAAAAAACATTATAAATTGAGATTTTAAAAAAAAAACAACATTATAAATTCAGGGTTTAAAAAAAACAAATTCAGGGTTTAAAAAAAAAAAAAAAAAACATTATAAATTCAGGGTTTAAAAAAAAACAAATTCAGGGTTTAAAAAAAAAAAAAACATTATAAATTGAGGGTTTAAAATTGAAAGTTTTAAAAAAAAAAAAACATTAGAAATTGAAAGTTTTAAAAAAAAAAAAAAAAACATTAGAAATTAAAGTTTTTAAAAAAAATTGAGGGTTTTAAAAAAACAAATTGAGATATTTTATAAAAAAACGAATTGAGATTTAAAAAAAAAAACAAATTGAGGGTTTTAAAAAAACAAATTCAGGGTTTTAAAAAAATATTCAGGGTTTAAAAAAAAAAAAAAACAAATTCAGGGTTTTAAAAAAAAGATTATAAATTGAGATTTAAAAAAAAAACATAAATTTAAGGTTTTAAAAAAAACAAATTGAAGGTTTTAAAAAAAAAACAAATTGAAGGTTTTAAAAAAAAAACAAATTGAAGATTTAAAAAAAAACATAAATTGAAGGTTTTAAAAAAAACATTATAAATTGAAGGTTTTAAAAAAAAAAGCATAAATTGAAGGTTTTAAAAAAAAAAACAAAAAATTGAGGGTTTTAAAAAAAACAAATTGAGATTTTTTTTTAAAAATGAATTGAGATTTAAAAAAAAAAAAACAAATTGAGGGTTTTAAAAAAAAACATGAATGCAGGGTTTTAAAAAAAACATTATAAATTGAGATTAAAAAAAAAACAAATTGAGGTTTTTAAAAAAACATAAATTCAGGGTTTAAAAAAAATATTCAGTGTTTAAAAAAAAATATTCAGGGTTTTAAAAAAAAACAAATTCAGGGTTTTAAAAAAAACATAAATTGAGATTTAAAAAAAACATTATAAATTCAGGCTTTTAAAAAAAATATTATAAATTGAAGGTTTTAAAAAGAAAACATAAATTGAAGGTTTTAAAAAGAAAACATTATAAATTGAAGGTTTTAAAAAGAAAACATTATAAATTGAAGGTTTTAAAAAGAAAACATTATAAATTGAAGGTTTTAAAAAGAAAACATTATAAATTGAAAGTTTTAAAAAACATTATAAATTGAGGGTTTTAAAAAAACAAAAATTGAGGGTTTTAAAAATCAAAGAAATTTACACTAAAAAACTAATAGCAATACTTGCTTGCTTTTTTAAGGTTCTCATATGATCACTGAAGTTAAGCAACATCAAACCTGGTTAGTACCTAAATGGGTGACTGCATGGAAATACCAGTTGCTGTAAGTCTGGATGTGTGGATGGTGTAATAGATAACAGCTTGGAATTGAAAATTGGAGTGCTGAGTTCCAATTCCAGCCACAGCTATGGGTTAATTAGTACAACTTGTATCAGTAAATCAATCTTATCTCAAAAAATTCTTATACTCTAAAAATATTTTGTTGGCTTTAAATAACCTGCAAAAGCTTAAGTTGTAAAAAATAAATTAATCAAAACACATGAAAAATGAATTTCTGTTTGAATTTCTAGGATGAGTTATTACTGTGTCACCAAATTGACGACATCTTACTGGTCACTAAATTCACGAACCAGCACTTTAATCCACTAAGCTATTGTGAGTTCAATCCCTGGGCTGGGCAGTGTGTACTTGGACTCAGTGGAAGCAGAGTGAGCAATGAGCAGTACTAAAAATAAGATGCGATATCCCTAGACATGGGCAGTGGAACTAGAACAGTCTACACCTGTAGATTAAGTAAAGGATTCAGTTTGGAATTCCCTGTAGGTTATTCAGATTGGTATGCACCTGATGAAGGCCAGAAAGCAAAATGGTCGAAATGTTATAATAATAACAACAAAGATAAGGACTGTAGTCTGTATGTAAATAATTAAAAAATGAGAATGATATTTATGGAATGTAGTAATTATATCCACAGGGATACACCAGGATACAACCCCAAGTTTATGGGGTTGCGCAGTGCTAGTGTTAAGTCACATGCACTCAAAAAAACTGTGTGACAGCTTTTGAAGAAAAAGAAACACAATGACCTGTACTATTTAATATCCACATATTAAAAAAAAAAAAAAAAAAAAAAAAAAAAAAAAGGGTTTGGTTTGTTTTATAGCATATCAACCTCAATGGGTCATTTAATGCTAATTATTTTTTTTTTCCTGGTAATATTTTTGTTTTGTCAAAAATCTATTTCTGGTAATATATTTTTTTTCCTCCAAAATGTGTAGCTGGTAATTTAAAAAAATGTACTGCTGGTAATATTTTTTTTCAAAAATGTATTGCTGGTAATAGTTTTTCTTCAAAAATTTATTTCTGGTAATAATTTTTACAAAGTATTTCTGGTACTAAAATCTATTTTTACACTTTCATAATGCTTTTGACCTCAGTTTCGGGGTTAACTATTTGCCCATAGCTGGGACCCTAACAGGTGCTACCACCCTAGGTCAGGGTGGACCTGGGAACACCAGCAATTAAGAGGTGGTTCCATGCTCCTCAAAGCCTCCTGATCAGAGGTCTTACCCAGGAGGCGGATGTAATTTATCATCATACTCAGGACGGTAAAAATAAAAAAAGAAAAAAAAAAGAAAAAAGAAAAAAAAAGTAAAAAAAAGAAGGTGTTTGCATCTGTGGACTAAACTTAAGGGAACAGTTGTTTTGTTCTTGTAGAAGAAGTCATACTTTTAATCCACAGCCATATCACATTGAAACACAGGTTCTCGTATGATCACCAAAGTTAAGCAATGTTGAGCCTGGTCAGTGCCTAGATTGGTGACTGTAATGAATAATGGCTTTACAGGGGTGGATTCAAGGAGACGGGGGTGTAGAGGGTACACCCCTATCAATTTCTGAGAAAATGTTATTTGTTGCAAAGTAGATAAGGTAAGCTAAAATGAGTGAAGACAGATTTAATGCGCTTGTTCTTGTGTATATTTTCACAAAGACATTCATTTAGACTATGATAAAATTGGGAACATTTATGCAAATAAGAATCTGCAAAAAACCCTCTTTCATAAATACTATATAATCACACTTTAACTTTAAAAGTTTGAATTTACAATTTTACATATCAAATAAAAGAAAATGCAAATTTAAATTATATATATATATATATATATATATATATATATATATATATATATATATATATATATATAAAATAAAAATCTCTACTCATTTGTAGAACCTAATAAATATAATCACAGAATTTAAAATTTTGAATTGAGATTTCTACTGAGGAATATGACCCCTCTAACTGAAATTGCTGGATCCGCCCCTGGGCAAAGAACTGGAAATCGGAGAGCTGAGTTCCAATTCCAGTTGGTTTTCTCATATTATGCACAAATACTTTTGGGAAAAGTATAAATCCCTAGCTATGGGTTAATTAGTAGGACGTGTATCAGTAAATCCTTTTTATCTCCAAAAATATTTTCTGGTTTTAAATAACCTGCAAAAGGTAGATAAGCCATAAAAAAAAACAAATCAGTCAATTTTCATGACTGAAATTATGTTGTCATACTTAATCCAAACTACTTCTATATACATTCAGTTGGACTTGTATTAGTAAATCCGTTTTATCTCCAAAAATATTTTCTGGCTTTAAATAACCTGCAAAAGGTTGATAAGCCATAAAAAACAAATCAATTTTAAGGTTGCTGGCTCCATTCTTGCTGATACCACTGTCCAAGGTGAGGGGGCAGTCTTGCTTGGTTTTGCCTGAATAATGTGGATTTGGTATTTATGTAATCAGTGTCATGGGACTGTTACAGGGAAAATGATTGGCTGTTGCTTTGGCCATTTTGTATCTTGATTATATTGAGTTTGATTAAACTAATTTTTCAGATTTATTGTTCTAAATTCCAATTGCCAAAAATTTACAAAAGAATCATCATGACTGACCTTCAACCTGATGCCTTTTCATTTAGAAATTTATCAAATCATTTTAAACTTTTTAAAAAAGAAGACAGAAAACAGATGAATAAGTTGGAAGGTGAGATATGTCAACTTCTATCTTTTCAAATTTTTTTTTTTTTAAAAACCAACTAATATCCACATTCTGGGCATCTTAAAGTTTTTTACACTTCATGCTAATTCCCTCAAATGGTGTGTTAAAACAGAAAGTTCTAGTAGAACTAACTTATTTTGACCCCCGTAACCTCATCTAGTAATTAAATGTTGCCTTCCTTGCAACTCCCAATATTTATTAGGTATAGGAGAATAGAAGTTTATTTTCTAATTATATATCATTTGCAGTATCATGTTTCTTTATTGACAAGGTTTATTCTTTATTTCTATGCTTGAGTATACAAATACTACTCAAGTTTATGTTGAGTCTATACAAATAAAGAAAATGTAAAAGAAAAAAGAAAGAAAGAAAAAAGAAAGAAAAAAAAGAAAAAGAAAGAAAAAAAGAAAGAAAAAAGAAAAAAAGAAAGAAAAAAGAAAAAAAAGAAAGAAAAAAGAAAAAGAGAAAAAAGAAAGGAAAAGAGAAAGAAAGGAAAAGAGAAAGAAAAAGAGAGAAAGAAAAAGAGAAAAAGAAAAGGAAAAAGAAAAAAGAAAAAAGAGAAAAAAGGAAAGAGAAAAAAGAAAAAAGAGAAAAAAGGAAAAAGAAAGAAAAGAGAAAAAAAAGAAAAGAGAAAAAAAATAAAAGAGAAAAAAAAAAAAAAAGAAAAAAAAAAGAGAAAGAAAAAGGAAAAAGAAAGAAAAAGGAAAAAGAAAGAAAAAGAAAAAGAGAAAGAAAAAGGAAGAAAGAAAAAGAGAAAGAAAAAGGAAGAAAGAAAAAGAGAAAGAAAAAGGAAGAAAGAAAAAGAGAAAGAAAAAGGAAAAAGGAAAAAAGAAAGAAAAAGGAAAAAAGAAAGAAAAAGGAAAAAAGAAAGAAAAAGGAAAAAAGAAAGAAAAAGGAAAAAGAAAGAAAAAGGAAAAAGAAAGAAAAAGAAAAAGAAAGAAAAAAGAAAAAGAAAGAAAAAGAGAAAGAAAAAGAGAAAAGAAAGAAAAAAGAAAACGAGAAAGAAAAAGAAGGAAAAAAGAAAAAAGAAAGGAAAAAAGAAAGGTAAAAGAAAAAGAAAGAAAAAAAGAGGGAAAGTGTTGCATCTTTGAGCCCACAAAAAAAAAAAAAAAAAAAAGAGGAGTAACAAAAGTATGGTTTTTCCCTTGACACCTATTATTTTGACTATCTATTCTTGGAAATATTTGTTTTAAAAATGATTACAATTTTAATATAAATCTAAACATGTGAAAGCAAATTTATATTTTTTTTTGTTTTTGAGAATTGACAACAAAAATAATAAACACTATTTATTTATTAGATTGTTTATTTAAATAGTTTTTATAAAACAGTAAATAATAAGAATTTCCTTATAATTAGTTCACACATTTTAATAATTGAGTAAATGTTCATAAATTTATGGATAAAAAATTTTCATGTTTATTTCTTTATAAATTGGTAAATGATAAGTATTGCATTACTTTTAATTGTATTAGTTTTTAGAATGTTGTAAATATAAAATTATTCTTGTAAATAAACAATATAATAAATAAATAGTGTTTAATATTTTTGTTGTAAATTATCAAGAGCTAAGAAAAATCTATAACTTCACTTTCATCACATGTTTAGGTTTTATTAAAATTCTAATTCAGTTTTTAGAACAAACATTGCTGAGGAGTGAAGGTAGTTAAAATAGTAGCGGTGTCAAGGGAAAAATCATCCTTTTGACACTTCATTTTTTTTGAGGACATGAAAGTCTGAGATTGTGAAAAAAAAAAAGAAAAAAAAAGTTTTTACAAGTTTTCTGCAACAAGAATTTCATATGTACAAAAAAGTCAGAAATAAAAAGGAAAAGAGAGGATAAAAAAGAAGAGAAAAATTTAGAATAAATAAAAAAAGAAAAAATGCAAAAAGAAAGTAGGAAATAAAGAAGAGAAAAAATGTTTAAAGTAAGTAAAAAGCGAAAAACAAATGGTAAAAGGAACAGAAAAATGGAAAAAGAATGAAGGAAAAAAAAAAGAGCAAACAATTACAATAAAAAAAACAACATAAAATACAAAAGGTAATAGGAGAAAAGGAAAGGAATGAATAGAAAACGAATGACGGAAAAAAACATTTAAAAAGAAAAGAAGAAAAAAGAAGAGAACATTTCAAATAAGTAAAAAAAAAAAAAAAAAAAACCACTAAAAGAAAAATAGGAAAAAATGGAAAAGAGAAAGAAAAAGAGAAAAATCATCTAAAACGCATAAGAAAAAATAACTAGAAAAAGACTAAAGGGAAAAAGAAAATAAAAATTTTTGAATAAGTAAAAAACAATAAAATATTAATATCAATGATGTATTAATTAACAATGTTATAAGTTATACCTTGCCACATTTCTTGTAAGGGATATCATTTTCGTCACAGTATTTATACGCCAAGTTCAGTCCTTCGACACAGAGTTTGGCTTTTAATGACCCTGGGGCATAGTAAATTCCAGCATGAATGACCCCACTGTTGTTTCCACTTTGATGTAAGGCTAAAAATAAATTTTAGGAGTAAATCAAATCTGATTGACATACAGATATTTAATGACATATAAAACACCCACTGTTCGTTACACACACACACCTTTTCCAGACACTCCAAAAATATGTCCAAAACCTGAACAATCTGCTTGGCTGTAAAAAAAATGCATAGTTGTACCTAGCACCCCCCCGTTATCACTCATTATCTATTTGAAAAGGCTGTGAACCATTATGTTGATGAAGGAACATTGGGAGGAAGTGGCTTTCAGGTGAGTAATGAGATGCAAAAGTCGAGGACAAGTAATGGAGAATAGAATATACTCGTTGTATTTCCTGTAGAGGGATTAAACTCCCCCACCCACAAAAAAAAAAAAAAAAAAAAAAAATTATACTGACATTTCTGCTATTACTGATTTGATAATTTTAGAATTCTTGAGATGAGGAATTATCATTATTATATGCTTTGCTATTCAGACTAGCATTCTCATCTTGGTTGTTATACTCACAATGTTTCGGCTATTACCGATTTGACCATTTTAGTCAGAATTCACCAGGTGTGGAATCATCATTATAAAAATTCTTCCATTCTAATAATATTTTCTGGCTTTAAATAACCTAAAATGGATTGAGAAACTGTAAAAAATTAATCAATCAAATCTTGTAACATTTTTTATCTTGGTTGTGATACTGAGTGGTTGCACCATCTGGCCTACTTTAGATGTCTGTCTTTATATTTCATAATTTTCTCAGAATTTTGAACTCTACACTTTATTCAATTCATGAGAATAGAATGTTCTTATTTTACTTTGAGGATGTTTTGCATTAATTAATAAGTGTTCTTGTCATGTAGAAAAAAAAAATGGACAAGTGACACAAAAGTGAATAAACTGATATGGGTTATCTCCCGTAAGTAGATTTTAACATTTGTATCTTCCTTGAGGCACTTTTTATTTCTTCCAAATTTTTGCTTATACAGTCTTCAAAAACAATTTTTTTTTCTTTTTGCTTTGGCCAGCCTTAGATGCCAGAGCAGGAAGTGTTGGGAGAGATAGTAAAAAGGCAAACTTTGTATTTTGAGTGAAGTATATTCTTTGACGAACCAAATTAATCTATCTTCCACATTTATAATTCTACCATTCATCCATGCAATGAATATTGCTGCCACAGCTGGTCTGGTGCTTCTGCTATATATTTAGAGATTTCTGATAAAATCCAAAGAAGAATCTGCAATGTTATTGGTCCTGACATCATAGTATCAGTCACTTTCCCACCGCCATAATGTAGCTTACCTGTGCCTTTTCTATAAATATTTTCATGCTAATTGTTCTGATGAACTTTATGAATGTAAGTGCAGTACCAAATTGGTGGCAAAGTCTCATCATTTTACAGCTAAAATGGTTAGATGTAACTGTAAGTTCTATGCTAACAGTTTCTTCTCTCATACTTCTCACTTAGGGAACTCTCTTCCAGCTTCTTACATTCCAATCAAGTTTGATCTTCAAAAATTTAAATTGCAATGTCAATTGTTATCTTCTGTCTTCTTAATTTATGTTCTTTTATTGTTCTCTCTACTTAATAATTCTTTCTTTTTCTTATATTCTTTCACATTTAGTAACCCCTTGCGTCTCAGTGGCTTTATTGCCTTTCTTGGAGCAAAATGATTTAAAAAAAAAAAGAAAATATATTACTTTTCAAATAGGTAAAGTTACCGAAAGTAATTTTATGCCTTACCCGTGTTACAATTCCTTTTTTAAATCAGTTCATAAAAAACAAAAGCTTCAGAATTTAAAAATTACAATTTTTTTTTACTAAAACTGAAGAAAAAAAAAAAAAAAAAAAAATATTACCTAATTCTTTTTCTTTTTCCAAAACTGCAAAAGAAAGATTTGGATGTCGAAGAATCAAGTTCCGTGCTGTTGCCAGGCCAACAATACCAGCACCAACAATGACGATATCAAATTTTTTCTGAGAACTGAAGAAGATTGAAAAAGAAATTAATGAAAGTTTATATGAAATGTTTCATCAGGGTCACCAATTTTTTTTGTAAAGTCTGAGTTATACTTAACACTTTAGAAGAGTTTTTTTTACTACTTGGAAATTATGAAGTCACCGCTTAAAATTTAAAAAAAAAAAAAAAAAAATCAAGATTTCTGTTTGAATTACTGGGATGAGAAGTTATTTACATTCAGACTAATATCCTCATCTTTGTTGTCATTATCACAACATTTCGGCCACTGTATCCTTTGGCCTTCTTCAGGTGTTTGTTGATCTATGTAACCCTCACAGAATTTCAAACTGAATCCTTTATTTAATCTTACTGTTCCACTGGGCTTAGGGCTTAAAGATATATTATATGAGACTGGCTGCTGAAAAGTTGAAATGACACATGGTAAACTTGACAACTTTATTATGCAAACTGCCCACTGGAACCATCTTGCTCCAAGCATTCTCTCGTGGGATGGGAAGTGCTTACAATCATCATTATTAACATTATTGATGTTGTTATAAAACTTGCAAGAATGTAGATTGTTCTTGTTCTGTCAACAGCCGAGCATACGTGGTGATTCCTTCAGACATCTGACTCTCCAATGTTATGTCTTTTTCATTTTTGTAAATGTTCAGAATTCAATAATTCTATGACTGCAATCAATTAACAATATCAATAAGTCACTATACATTTTTAATGATTGCGCGACAGAAGTGATCAGCAGTGAATCTAATTACACAAAGCCGGTAATGGTGGACGAATGACTGTGAGCAAGTCCGAATTTTTCTTATAACTCCAGAACGGTAGGTTTTATCATAATCTAATTTTTATTTTGAGTTCTGCATGTACATTTACACAGAAATATGATGATTTCAGAAAATTTAAATAGTAGTTATTTAGCATGGGGATTAAAAAGTAAACTTACCAATAATTAATATTTACTGAAATTTTCATTTAAATTGGATAATTTCCTGATTTTTGGTAATTTAAAAATGGTGGTGCCTTTCCCGACCAATTTTAAAGGGTTTGTGGCCCCCAAATCAAAGATTCAAGGGGGGTGGGACCTATTGAACCTATTTTTCTTTTTCACGAATTAAATTTATTATCTTTCAAATAAAACCAAAATTCAACTTCAAAGTTATTTAAATTATTTAAAATGAGTTTTACTTTTTAAACTGAAGTTCCAAAACAGTTTATTTTTTTTTTGCTGTTTTGTGACTTCGTTGGAGAGAAAAAAAAAAAAAAAAAAAAATCAAATTATTTCCAAATTTTTAGTCGTTAAGAATTACTTCCCTTGGTTTGTAATAATTTTTCGTCTTTTTCTGGACCCAAAAGCGGAAATTAATGTTCAACAAATCCAAGGACCGTCCTCACCAGACTACACTTTCCCTATTACACTTAAAAGGGAGAGGGCCAGGGTCAATCCCTGATACGTGAGGATTACCAAAAGGGGGAGTTGACATTTTCTTGCATTAATCACACGTATGGATGTGATGCTAGCTCGACAAACATTCATCATATGAGGCTCCATATTATAACAATTAACATTTATTACCGAACCGTGTGAATTAATTGGGACAGTGACTTCAGTTTAAAAAATATATCTTTCTTTTATACAGTCTTTGGGCAGCGTCACAATAGTTTAATGAATCCTTAATCACAATAAAGCCATTTACAGTGCACATTCCTGTTACATTACAATCACTTGAAACAATTTTGAATATTTTAGAGAATTTATATTTTATTTGTGTTGTGACTAAAAAACTTTGTATTTAGTTGTGTGATTTATCTTGTAAGTCAGATTTTTTATTTTTTGTTACTGCTTCTGATTTCAAAACTAATCTGATTATTTTCTTTCAACAGGTAAAATAAAAACGGATATAACTCCTAGAAAGCGTGCACAGGTTATTGCGCGCCATGAGTATTCAAACCTGTGCGACAAATAGCCCAAAAAAGTCCTGTGTTGGACGCATTGTGGAAAGGCAGTTTCTGTTGGGTCACAATAAAGTTTTCAGAAAGGGAAGTTGTGGAAGAAAGCAATGCTGTTCAGAAACAGCATTTAAAACCAGAGGAAGAGTAGCAGAGACCTGGCAACAAATTCTTAGTGGAATCCAGTGTGTCCATATCTGACTCAACTCAACTGTCAGGAGACAACCGTTGCAGAGTTAAAGACTAAAGAGTATTAATTTTAAAAAAATATTATCAGAAGGCTTTTTGTTATTTTTAGCAATTATAGCCGATTAGACTGCGTGAAGAAAACTCTACAAATATTTAAATTTCGTTGTCCACCTGGCACCACAAGGTCAATATTTTATATTAAATGATAAAACCACTCCTTTTGTATGCGAGAAAAAGATATTCAAATTTATATACAGAAATTTACAATTGGTTCTTGCTGAAATAAAATTCAAAGAGATTCTATCTTTCGAAAACTTGTTTTTTCTTTTCTTTTTTTTTTGTTCTTTGCTGACAGGAAAGTTTCACTATTTTTCTTTTAAAATCTATTGTCTAATATATTTTTCAGTCATATAAAATTGGATGTTTTGATTTGTTTCTTTTTTAATAAGTCAGTTTAAAATTGCAAATACTGTTCTTTTAAAAACAAATGAGTAATTTTTTGCTTGCAAAATTATTTTCCATAAAATGAACAAAGTTGTCTGCCTTTAACTGTGAATGGTTCGCAGAGAGAGAGAGAGCGAGCGCCTTTTTTTATATTGTTACAATTGCATCACATACAAAGAAATAGAATTTAAAATTAATAAATTCGAGAATGAATGAATTTAACAAATTTTGTGAGTTTGGTACACGAGCTTGCAAGATGATAAATTTGTTATTGAAATAGAATATATATTTTTCTTTGTGCAATGTGTCAGATATTTTTTGAAAAGGTTGTAATTTGAAATTGAGTGAGTGAGAAAAAAAAGAAGGCTTTTTTAGTACATTACTTGTCATACAGTTTTTTACAAGAATTGATGCAGCTTCTTTTTTGTAGTGAGAGTTGAAATTTCTGATGCCGTATTTAAGAAAGATTCGTTTTGTTGCTTCACTGTATTCAACTGCAATTTCTCACGAAAAGTTCCAGGTTTTCTGTTGGGAACTTCTGGTCTTTATATTTATTGTATAAAAATACAATTATGGCACAAGGCCGAACTCCTGGTCTCACGATATTTATTACGTGGAAATACATAATTATGGCACAAAGTCGAAAAAGGGGCGGTGGTGAGACTGGTCATCACTAACTCTTATACCTAGCTAATCCGACTCACGACCCATTCACTCATTACAATTTTCGCATTCACCATAAAACTCGTCTGTCACCAATCAATCCTCCATACACCATAATACCACATCCTCTCAGGGGGTGGGGGACCTATAGAAAAACTCACCCCGTAATATTAACATTTTAAGGATAATAAAGTACATATATACAAAGAACTTCTAGTCTCACTGGTGCATGATTCGGGCTGTTTGGTTTATATACCTACTTGGGTCACACGGTTGCCCAAAAAAACCTAGACCCTTTTCCAAGAAAAATCGTTAGAATTCTAAGTAATGCGTAGGCGTTATACAGTTTTAAATTAAAACTAGCCACTGATTGAAATTATTTTGAAAACAGCAATATTTTTTAAATACATCCATGTTTCAAAATTAATCAAAAATAGAACTCTAAACAATTACTTGAAGCCAGAAAATCACATAAAAACAGCTTTTGACGGAAAGAATGAAGGATAAACGACTCCAGTGGGTAAAATCTCAAAGACTGAACGGTGGAAGATTGGAAAGAAAGTGTTGTTCTCGGATGAAACATACTTTGAAGTAGGAATGTCCACTTTCGCTAAAAAAACAAAAAAAAATAAAAATAAAAAAAATAAAAAACCGCACCCTGATGAATAAAAAAAGCTCCAAACTAGATTAAAAATTTTTTGTATTGTCTAGAATCTAGATGTTAACACTCCTCAATCAGGCCCCCAAAAAATAGTTGATTAGCGTCCCCTTCTTTAGTCATCTGTCATCGCAATGAATTGTTCTTTATTAAAAATCTTCCAAAAATACATAAACTTTCTGAAATTTTATTTGAAGAATATCAGCTGATTTTTTAAAAAAATATTTCATTTTAAATTTAAAATTTGTCCAATACATTACAATCAGTCACGGCCATATCACGTTCAAACATCAGTTCTTGTATGATCACCGAAGTTAAGCAACGTCAAGCATAGTCAGTACCTAGATGGGTGACTGTTTATGTATACCAGGTGCTGTAAGCTTAGATGTGCGGGTGGTGTAATGAATAACAGCTCGGAATTGGAAATCGGAGAGCTTAGTTCAAATTCCAGTAGGTTCATTTTATATTTGCAAGTACACTTCGGAAAGGTATGACCGTCTCTCGTCCCCCTGCTATTGCTTAAGTTAGGACTTTAAATCCAACCTACTGCGGGAAAAAAAATCTGCCTCGTCAGTCATGCATCAAAATATACATGATCGCCTACATCGTGTGTATCACGAATGGAACATAACTGATCATTAAATCATTATTATCACAAAAAAAAAAAAAAAAAATACTTCTAAAACACACTTTATGTTTTTTTTTAAATAACCTGATAAATGTTGATGAGCCGTAAAAAAAAAACAAAAAAAACAATACAATCAACCAGTCAGTTAAAAAAAGTGATATATGCTTGGGCGATCAGGACTCATTCGATTCATGACTGATTAGGCAGAATATTTTCCCGCAGTACGTTGCCGTTTCTTTCTACAGTAGACTGGTTGTCAACCAAGGCTATAGGACCCAGTCTGTCCTGCTCTTCGACCCATAGCTGGGAGGAGAAAAGATGGACTCTTGTGAAAGGTATGAATCCATCTTTTCACTTACGTGCAAATACTCTCTTGGACCAAGAGTATTTGCGCGTAAGTGAATGTAACAAAAAAACTGGCAGGAATTTGAACTCGGCTCTCCAATTTCACATTCGGAGAACAGAGTTCGAATTCCAGTCGGGTTCGTTACATTCACTTACGCACAAATACAATTGAATAATTGTCATTCAAAAAAAAAAAAAAAAAAAAAAAAAAAAAAAGTGTATTTTTTTTTATTAAGTTACTATCTTAGTCTAGCACAGGACCAGTCGTAAGGTATTTCAATGAAGATCGAACTTTGTAGAGGGTGCAAAGAAGTCCCTCAAACAAATAATAAAAAGAAAATACACTACAAATAAAGTAAAATAAACTTTTGTTTATTTTTGTAAAGAATTATTTTTTTCCTTGTACAAAAATGAAATTGTCCGTAAAGCTGCGGAAGAAAAAAGAAAAAAAGGAACTGGGAATGTGAGAGGAAAGGTAGGACTATGTGTAGCGAGCGAGATGAGAGAAAGAGAGGGTGAAAGAATGTTCACTGATACGTGATACTGCCTGTTGTGTGAACCGCTGAATCCTCTCGGTGTGTGTGCTCGAAACTGTCCGTGTCGCTTTGATGTCAGCTTGTCGCTGTTCTCTCTCCCTTCTGATGAGAGTTTCTACCTTCCTTATATAAGAATGATGAGGCTCCGGGGAGATTAAGAAATGGGTTTCTTATGTCGAGTCCTGATTGGTCAATAAATCCTATTTTTGACCACGTGGTATGCTTTTCACTACGTCCGAACTTTTGGGTGCGCCGTCCTTGTTTTTGACCCCACAGGGCATGGTAAGGAATGAATTCCCGCGCAATTGTATTTTTTGATACACGTGGTGTGAATTAATTTTTATTGTGTGTATGCGTGTGTGGAAAATAAAATAAGAAACAGCACAATACTCCCCCCCCAGATTGGAAAATATATGAAAGATACATATGTTTTTCAATATGTGATATATTCTTTAAAATGTTTAGGCCAGTGGACTTTTCTGCCGGTTTTCGTTGTAGGTGTGATGTCAGAATTTTGTTTTTTAGCTTCCTCATTTTCTGTGTGAATATGTGTTTGTGGAGGTATTGTATGAAACAGCACAACTTGCAACACTATCAATTTAGCCTGCGAAACAAACTTTTTTTCTAACGAAGCACAGCTTAGTTTGACACAAGGACACCTGTAAGCATTTGGCGAGGATTGAAGTTAAAAACATTTGTTTAAAAAACAGATTGTCCTGTGAGAACCATTGCACTACAGTAGGAGCTTAGGTTTTTAACCCACAAGGGAAGGTCATAGTACGGCACTTGGTTGTAAGGCTCGATATACACACACACACACAAAAAAAAACCCAACTTGGTTGAGGAAAGAAACTGAGAAATTATTGTTCTCCAGTAGGCGCCCTATTTTTTCTAACTGTGATTTAACTAAATCTGAAACAAGGTCACAAGTGTGGCAAATCTTATTAAAGGAAAATGCTCAATGCGGTAGAAGACGAACGAAAATAAATAAACTGTTTAAAAATAAACAGAGCGTCTACTCAAATATGGGTATCCACTAAAAAAAAAAAAAAAAAAACACACGTTTAAAAAGTGATAAAAATAAAATAACTACCGGATTAAATAAAAAAAATCCATTACTTATTTTTAGAAATTGCTTTTGTTTTACATTTCGGACACGAAACTGAGCAGTTATGAAGTCTAGGGAGTCTAGGGATTCGCTTTTAAAAGGTAACATTCAACCGTGCTTAATCGGCGACGCCCTTCGTGGCTGAGTCGGTTCACGTCGGACCTAACAGCAATTTCTCTTGCAAAGGGGGACGTAGGTTCATCTTGCCTGAGGGCATATTTTTCTTTGGTATGACTTCTCGAATATTCAGGCCGTCAGACAAAAATAAATACGTTGTTTAAAAAAAATAACAATAAAAGGAGCGTCTATTCAAATATGGGTATCCATCCACTAAGTCAAAGTGGTAAAAAATGTCCCAAAGACCAGTGACCTCATCATAGCTTTTATTTATAGTCGGTTTCAGGGTGATGGAAACATTTTTTGGTCTGTGGCGAACTGTAGTAATACTGACGTTTTTTCAGCCAAATCGTGTCAACATGTCAAATCTTTATTTTTCGGTGTCAAGGTTATGACTTGAGCACTTGACTAATAAAAAAAAAAAAATGTTTGTTTAAAATAAACTTATAATCGTGCATAAAAGTTCAACTTGGTATACGAATAGTAATTCATTAATCATCTGATTTAGTGTTTGATTTGCCGTGTGTGGATTGTACACAGAAACTTTGCTTAAATTAAAAGTACAATATTTAGGTGGAGTTGTAAAAGATAGGCAATAAGTTCAGAAAGAATTTTTTCCCCAAAAAATTCTTTTTCATATTCCTATGAATTTAAAAAAAAAATAATTTTTTTTAAGAAAGAAATCACATGGTATGACCTGAGCATGTTGTTCTGGCTTTCAAAGGAGATCCATTTTTAAAAAAAATTAATTTTCCATTAACAAGCTGGGCAGTCCCTATATAACTTTAGAAATCATCATTGGATCTTTTCTATTAGTTTTTACTTTTTTTATTTTTATTTTTTACTCTAAAATAAAAAAGAATTTATATTTTTACTAAAGTTCACAAATTTCCCCAGAGCGAATCCCTTCCATTCCTTTTGGATTGATCTTTCTTTACGATCGCCTCAAATGTGGGCGATTCGGGTGCGATTTTTCTAAATGTGGGGTTAGCGTTCGCGCTCAACCCGATAAGCAAGCCAAAAACAGATTTTTTTTTTTTTAAATTATAAAAAATTTCTTGTAAGTACCTCGATCATCCGCACTTACGAAATGTGAATAGAATAACTCCTTGATTTTTGGTAATTTTTCATTCTGAGGGTTGGAGTTGTTGCGAGGCAAGAAACATTTTAATTTAAAAATTTATAATTTCAAAAGATAAGAGTGCCAAAAATTAGGAAAAAAAAAAAAAAACAAACAAAATTTGATTAAAAAAAAAATTTAATTTTTTTTTGGTGGGGATGGAATTATTTGTGTTACTGTTAAGTGAAATAACAGAAAGGATCTATCGTGATCTAGAATACTTAGTAATATGGAGAAAATATTTAAAAAAAAAAAAAATATGATTACTTGGTACTACTTCACAAAAGTGGTCCCGCGCGCACATGTACTGATGAACAGTGAAAACATTTTTTCTTCACCTTTCAAAATGGTATATTCGTTTAAATAAAATAAATATTGTTATTTAATTACTATTTAAAGTTTAAAAATTAAGGATCACGCGTTTTTTATGTTAAAAAAATCCAACATTCATGCGCGGGGCTCTCTGTTTTTTTTTTGTTTTTTTTTGTTTTTTTTTATTTTTAATAGTAGTTACTAGTAAAGTAAGTAAAAGTAGCAGTATCACCTATTCTTTCTGGCCTCAGTGTCTACTGTACAACTCAGACTTTATTTGTTAGAACTTACATTTTTAACTTTAACAAGATATTTTTGAAAAGTTTGAATTTAGCAATAATAAACAAAACAACCGGTGTACAAGAGAAATAATTTCTAAAAAAAACCCCAAAAAACAACCCACCTGCTTTGGTTAGATGTCCAGGCAGTGACATGACGAACTAAGGGACAACGGGTCAGCACTGGTTCTAATTTTCTCATCAAGGTTATCATCCGATATGAGATCAAATGGGACACCATGATTGACCCTTGCCAACTTATTCTCTCTACATAAGAAATGAAACTAAAAAGCGGTGTTGAAGTTGAGGTTACACCCATGTTAACCAAGGCCGGGACAATTATTTATCTTACAATGCGTTTACTTTTTAAAAATATGTTGAGATGTCATGCGTTTCATTGAAATACTTACAAACTGAAACGGGGTAAAAAAAATAAAAAGGGTCTTCTTACAGATTAGTCAACTGGAACAAGATTTAAGAACTTTTTTTTTAATTTGAAATTGAATAACTGGTACAAAAAAAGAATAAATAAAAAAACTATACACAAACAAAAAAGTTATATAAAATTTTTTATTAGTTAATTAATAATACAAAATAATTAAATAATAATATTTAATTTAAAATAAGAATTAATAAAAAAGTGTAAAAACAAATAAATAAATAGGGTCAATGCAATAGTCTCGTGTCCCGCCCCTCAATCTACAATACGGACCCCCTCCATTCTACGACATCTCAATTTTCATAAGGTAATATTCATAAAATTAAAATACAAATTTTATTGTAACCTAATTATGTACAATAATGGATTACGTAAGTGAACAATTCAAGTAGAAAAATTTTAAATAAATACGAATACGATGTATTAGTTTTTATACAATGTATTGTTTATAGTACAAATTAGTTTCAGATTCTCTCTAAACTTTAGAAACTTTATTCTAGTAGAGAGACCTATTCTACCTTAAATAAATCAACAATGTTTTGCGGCTATTTTTAATATCAACTTGAGATTTTTCTTGTTAAAAAGTTGAAGAATTTTAATTTAACACATTCAACCTTATGGATAAAATTAGTGAATTTTATATAGTGTTTTTCACGGATTTTGACGGAAAAAAAATCCCCAAGAATAATGTTAAAATTCCCTCCCACAAAATTGTCCTTCTTTAGTAATAGTCAGCTGTACTTAGTTTACTTACTTTAATCTGTAACACAAGGGTTGGCAACCTGCGGGCCGGATCCGGCCCGCGAGCCTGATTACCAATGACTATTTTTAACATGAGAGACGAGGCTTTCGAATTAGACTGCCAGTTATCTTTCATGAGACTTATTTTACCAAGTTGTGTTGCCTACGTTTAATGTCAAATAATGGATACATATTTGTTATGACCCTTGGCTACATTAAAAGATAACAGAAGCGAAAGGAATGATAAAGTGAAAGAGGCCAGGGAGGGACTGACATGCGAGGTAGCAGAAATCTAAAGACAGTTAAACATATGCACATTATACATACATGCCTCATGAATGTGTGGATGATACCGCATGTGTACGTACGTAAGTGTATATGTTTGCAACTATTTGTACTCATATATATGGGTATATGTGCTTCGTTTTTGTTTGATGTGTGTGTGTGTGGTTCGTTTGTGGAACAATTTTCAATAACAGTTTCAAACCTACACGTCATAATTTCATCCATTTCCCTTCGGTTGATTTTTTTCACTTTGAAGTATTTTGACGTTCCTTAAAGAAAAGTAATTTTTGTTAGGTGTTTTTTTAATTTTAGATTTTTTTTTGTTTTTCTGATTTCTCAATGTTTATTTTCATTATGGTTTTAAATATTTAGGTTGACAGGGGTCGGCATATGTAATTTTCCGTAATTTTTCATTAATGGCCTTCGTCCGACCCGCAACCCGTCATTATAACACAATCTGGCCCGTGGGGTCGAATGAGTTGCCGACCCCTGCTGTAACATATATGTATTAAATGTAGGTAGAAAAAAGCAAATGTTGATAAGATAGCAAGGGCCACAAAACAATGGAATTACTGAGTCTAAATCATTAATTATCACAATTTATTTACTGCCTTTTTTTTGATCCTAAGTTTTTATCAACTCTTTTTTACCCCCCATGCATTTACCAACCAGTTTTGACACCCAAATTATTTAGCAACCCCTTTTTGACTCCCAAGGTATTTATCAAACTCCTTCAGACTTCCAGTCATTTATTATCTCCTGGCTGTTTTTAGCCCCTTTTGACACTTAAGGCAGCGTTCCCAACCTTTTTTAGCTCATGGCCCACTATGAACCCAGAATTTTTCTATGGACCATGAAATTATTATAGTGTAAAAAATTACTTGCATTTTGTGGCCCATAATCTGCGGTCCGTATGTTAGCCTGGTGGCCCAATAAAAATTATAAAATTTCTGTGGCCCACCTGAAATTTGCCATGGCCCATTTTGGCTAAGTAGCCATAGGTTGGGATACACTACTCTAAAGCATCCATTAACTTTCTTTTAGTCACCTGGTATTTATCGGCTCCCTTTTAACCCCCAATGCATTTATCAGCCAGTTCTGTTTTCTAAAGCAATCATTAACTTTCTTTTAGCCCTTAGGCATTTATTGCCCCCTTTTGATCTCCAAGGCATTTATTAGCTAGTTTTTTTACCTTAAAGCATTCATTAACTTCCTTTTATCCCCCATGTATTTATCGGCCCGTTTTGACCCCCAAGGCATTTATCAGCCATTTTTGTACCCTAAAGCATTCATTAACTTCCTTTTAGCCCATAGGCATTTATTGCCCCCTTTTGATCTTCAAGGCATTTATTAACCTCTTTTTAACCTGCTGAAGCATTTATTGATTCCCAAGGCATTTATCAATCTCTTAGTTTGTTCTATCAACCCTCAGAGGTCAATATTAGTCACTTTGGGAACCCCTTGTCTAATTTATTGAGTGTAATGTGTGTACTTTTTTTTTATAGCATTGATTTTTGTTATTAAAAGAATCTCCAAAATCCTTCTAGTTTTTTCAGAATTATTAAAAGGGAAAACTAATTTCTAATAAGAAAAGGTCCTAATTAGTTTCCAATTAGAAAAGTGACCACAGCTTGGCATCTGATCTCACCCTTGGCCGAGATCTAGCAGCTCAGTTGGAGAAAAACTGACTGGTCACATTTAGGGAGGCTATGTGCCTTGAGCATCTACTGGGACTTAAATTCAGACTAGACCTCAAATGGAACTCATATCGTGTTATGGTAATTTACCCATACACGTATGGACTCTACCAGCTATAAATAGGAGCAGGTACTGCCTTTTTGGAGAGAGGGAAGTTTCTAGCACTCAGCTCTGACTGAACATCCTTGCTGTAACACACTTGTTTGTATATGTTTGTATTACTGTTTCTGTTAATATATATTTGTTTAACTCAATTCCTTGCTTTGTGTCTTTATTTCTGGCCCTAACAAGGCCACAACATATAGACAATCCATTACTAAAGAGGCTGAAAAAATGGTTGGTTCCCTGTACTGTTCTAGCAATTATCTGATTCCTCTTGCTATTTTCTATTTTTACAGGAGCCAGATCATGTCTTAAATGAAGTACTGCTGCCATATATGAGCAGGAGCTGCTCAGCCTTCACTTTCCACTCTTGATAGAGTCCAAAAGAGTCTTCACAACCTTGTGGGTGACAAATTATTTTCCACCCTACAACTCATTTCTCACAGGCTAGATGTTGCAAGCCTCTCACTGCTTTATCCCTATTTCCATGATGAGTGTTCAGATGAACTACATTCCTTAGTCCCACCTTCAGGACTAAGACCAACCATGTCATGCATTGTAGCTAACCAACTTCAGTCTCTTCATATTCCTTTGGTGTGATGTAAGTTCCACTTGATCACGAACAACAGCCTTGTGGAACCAACTCCCAAGATGCTGCTGCCTTGATTGCTACAATTTTGACCTGTTCAACCTTTATCTTCCACATAAATCCATGTTAAGCTATGCCTCTTACTCTGTAACCCTCTAGCTTGAATGGTCCCAGACCTTATACACAGTGATTTTTTTTTTGTTTTTTAAAAGCCATAAGCCTCTGAAGTCATATGGGCAACACATATGCTGCCACAGTAGTAGCAGTGGTGATTCCTGGGGAAGATAGCCTCATGGAGCCCAACCATCTCCAGGCTGGTTTTGAATTCAGACTTTTCCTAGACTGGTTGCCAACCAAGGCTATAAAACACAGTCTGTCTTGCTTAGTTGGACAGAGAAAAGATGGATTCACACCTTTCTCAAGGGTATTAGCACGTAAGTGAATGTAATGAACTTGACTGGAATTCGAACTCAGCACTCCGATTTCTGAGGCTGAGCTGCTATCTACCATGCCTCCAGGGTGTATACCATTTTAAAAGAAGGAAAAAAATATCTCATGCACAGAAGCTGGTCACTTATTCTTGTTTTGTTCATCCCACAGATAACCAGGTAACTTTAGTTGTTGTTTACAGCTTAGACCAATAAAATGTTGTGATGTCAGTTCAGTAAAGCCAGCCTGCTTTGTCCCACATAATAAAAGATATTATATGCAAATCCTTGTTATTTCTATTCGTTTCAACTCTCCCAGTTGCATTTTTAACATGTTGTGGGAGTCATTTGTATATACAGATTATCCTAGCCCTGAGTTCTTGTGGACATGTCTTATCTTGAACAAAGAGATTAAATGAAGCCATTCAGTGGGCTACCTTGACCAGCAGCCCAATAATGAAAGGCTTTCTGATGACGAAAGAAAGCCGTACAAAAATACAAGAAAAACTTACTCAGTTGGAGGGGGTCTTGTGTCATGAAAGGGAATACTTTTTGGTACATAAGCTTTAGAGTGCTGCTTGTGCTTAATATTATTTTGAAACTTTCCTGGTGAAGGTGCATGATGTAAGAAAAAACAATTTGGTTTTATGCTAATGATTTGTCAAATGGAATATATTTTTATCTATTTCTATTCAAAAACATGAATTGAACAAAAACAGTTCCAACCTGACTGATGCATTTTGATTTATCTGTCCATCTAATGTTGAAATTCACGGCTTCAGCACTAGATGGCGCATTCTATACAGACAACTTTATATTCTAGATATTTCTAGATGTACTGAATATTATTTACAGATATCTCCACAGTCTCAATGTAGACTGACCCTACTAAATAGTTGCACAATTAGTAAAAATAGGTTCATGATTTATAGCCACATTGTTAATTAGTCATAATTGCAATTAATTCAGGGAATAAACTTCTGATAGTTGTGGTAAAATTGAAAACTTCATTTTATGAATATTTCTACAACAAAGTTTTCATATGTGTAAAGATATTTTAGGTGGAGGAATGTTTTAGTTCTGTTTGGTCGAGTTTATGAAATATCAGTGTTTAGTTATCTCATAATAGAATCTGCTTTTTATTATACTCAAACCAGTAGATAAAATTTGCTCATGTTTGTACTTGAGTCTATAGATAGATATTGGTTGTGCTCATACTTGAGGCTATAAGCAGACATAGTGTTTATCCTATAATCTAACAAATATTGATGTTTATACTTGAGTCTATAAGGAAATATAGCTTGTGTTTATATTTGTGTATATATTTAATACTGGTTGTCTTTATACTTAAGTCTATAAGCTAATGTTGCTAGTGCTTATACTTGATTCTATAGTCAAATATTGGTTGTGTTTAAACATGAGACAATAAGCAAACATCGGTGGTGTTTATATTTGAGTCTATAAGCAAATATTGGTAGTGTTTAAACTTGAGTCTTAGGTCTTGAGTCTAACATGGTGATTATCCTATAGTCTGTAAGCAAATATTGATGTTTTTACTTGATTCTCTAAGCAAATATAGTTTGTGTTTATATTTCAGTCTGAAGGCAAATACTGGCTACGTTTATATTTGAGTCTATAAGCTAATATTGGTAGCATTTAAACTTGTGTCTATAAGCAAATATGGTGTTTATCTTATAGTCTGTAAGCAAATATTGATGTTTATATGTGATTCTTGGGGCAAATATAGTTTGTGTTTATAATTGAGTCTGTAGGCAAATACTAGTTGAGTTTATATGTGAGTATATAGGCAAATACTGGTTGCTTTTATACTTGAGTCTATGGTCAAATATTGGTTGGATTTAAACTTGAGACAATAAGCAAATATCGGTGGTGTTTATTCCTGAGTCTGTAATAGTGGTTGTGTTTATACTTCACTCTATAAGAAAAAACATGGTGATTATCCTATAGTCTGTAAGCAAATATTGAGGTTTATACTTGAGTCCATAAGCAAATATAGTTTCTGTTTATACTTAAGTCTATAGACAAATACTGATTGTGTTTATACTCGTGTCTATAGGCAAATAGTGATTGTGTTTATACTTGTCCATAGGTAAATACGAGTTGTGTTTATACGTGAGCCTATAGGTAAATTTTCAGTCTGCTGACCAAATCTGGGACAAAAACATATAAATATATGCACAACAATTAAGGTGAAGAGTGAAGAACAATAACTGGTTAGCCATTTTTGCTTTCTCCCACACTGATTTATATATTTTTGCATTTTTATATATATATATATATATATATATATATATATACACACAATTAAAATATTAATTTTGAAATGCAATCCCGTTTTTTGTTTTATTTTCTCTGACATGCAACCAGAATTGCTTCCATGGTTGACATAGTCATTAGTATCAATGCAAGTTTTAATGTAATAATACATCCTACCAATACTATTGCAGATGATATTAAGTGCTTATATTTAAAAAAAAATTAATATCATTTTATAGTAAAATCCTAAACAATGCATTTCCATATTAATATAATTTGTCAAGGATTTCTACAGTAAAATCATTTGCAATGAATTTCTATCTATACTTTTAGTATTTGCTATGTCACTATATATGTAATCATTAGAGGGAATGAAAGTTTGGATGGATTTGTTTAATAAATCCTATCAGTGATAAGACAGCTTACATAAATGGCTAGTAAATAATTTGCAATGCATTCCTATAGTAAAATCATTTGCAATGAATTTCTATCTATGCTTTTAGTATTTGCTATGTCACTATATATGTAATCATTAGAGGGAATGAAAGTTTGGATGGATTTGTTTCATAAATCCTATCAGTGATAAGACAGCTTACATAAAAGGCTAGTAAATAATTTGAAATGCATTCCTATAGTAAAATCATTTGCAATGAATTTCAATCTATGCTTTTAATATTTGCTATGTCACTATATATGTAATCATTAGAAGGAATGAAAGTTTGGATGGATTTGTTTCATAAATCCTATCAGTGATAAAGACAGCTTACATAAATGGCTAGTAAATAATTTGCAATGCCTTCCTATAGTAAAATCATTTGCAATGAATTTCTATCTATACTTTTAGTATTTGCTATGTCACTATATATGTAATCATTAGAAGGAATGAAAGTTTGGATGGATTTGTTTCATAAATCCTATCAGTGATAAAGACAGCTTACATAAATGGCTAGTAAATAATTTGCAATGCCTTCCTATAGTAAAATCATTTGCAATGAATTTCTATCTATACTTTTAGTATTTGCTAGGTCACGATATATGTAATCATTAGAGGGAATGAAAGTTTGGATGGATTTGTTTAATAAATCCTATCAGTGATAAGACAGCTTACATAAATGGCTAGTAAATAATTTGCAATGCATTCCTATAGTAAAATCATTTGCAATGAATTTCTATCTATACTTTTAGTATTTGCTAGGTCACGATATATGTAATCATTAGAGGGAATGAAAGTTTGGATGGATTTGTTTAATAAATCCTATCAGTGATAAGACAGCTTACATAAATGGCTAGTAAATAATTTGCAATGCATTCCTATAGTAAAATCATTTGCAATGAATTTCTATCTATGCTTTTAGTATTTGCTATGTCACTATATATGTAATCATTAGAGGGAATGAAATTTTGGATGGATTTGTTTAATAAATCCTATCAGTGATAAGAGCTATGAAGAACTTAATCGATCACAAAAAGAATTTCCCTTAAAGCACTATTCAGTCTTGCCTGATCAGCTTAGTTCTTCATAGCTCATTGGTATAGAGAATGCCCAAGGGGATGCAGGTTCAATTCCTGCTGAAGATAGCATATTTTTCTTTAATAAGATTTCTTGAATATTCAATCCAGTAGACAAAAATAATTAAATATATTGTTTAATAAATAAACGGACCACCTACTCAAATACAAGTATCCACTAAAAATAGCATTTAAAGTGATAAATATTGTCAGATTAATAAATAAAATTTCCATCACTTCTTTAGAAAAACGTTACTATGTATGTAAACATTAGAGTGAAAGAAAATTTTGATATATTTGTTTCATATTGATTAGTGATTGATTTGTTTTTTTACAGCTTATCAAACCTTTCAGGTTATTTAAAGCCTGAAAATATTTTTAGATTTTAAGAATTTTTTTTTTTTGATTTAATAATGATTTTGCGATAAATTATTTACTAATTAACACATAACGGGGGTGGGGCAAAATGATGGATTCATACCTTTTCCAAGGATATTTACCTGTAAGTGAAGGAAACAAAGCCAATAGGAATTGGAACTCAGCTCTCCGATTAACAATTCAGAGCTGTCATCCCTTGCACCACCCACACATCCAAGCTTACAGCATCTGGTAGTGAACCATCTACATACTGACTGAGCTCATCATTGCTTAACTTTGGTGATTGTACAGGAACTGGTGTTTCAATGTGATATGGACATAAATATATGTATGTACTAGTGAGTGAGCCCAAATGACTTGACTCACTTTATAGTCCACCAATAGAAGGTTAACCAATCAGAAGACATAGAATATTCAATCCGTCGTGTATAAAGGCAGTAAAGTATAACAGGCTATTGCTTTAAGCTAGCAGACGGTAATCCAATAATCAGCTGGAAATCTAAGAAACAGGGAATGATTTCACTTTCTACTTGTGAAGCAGAATATGTTGCATTGTCAAAAGCAACACAAGAGGCTATTTTTCTTAAATTACTAATAAAAACAATTACAACACTGGTAATAAGTGAGCCAATACTTATTTACTGCGACAATCAGGCCAGTATTGCTTTGGCTAGAAATCCAATAATACATCAAAGATCAAAGCATATTGATATTAAATATCAATTTGTTAGGGATCAGGTACAAAAGAGGACAATACAAATTGAATATGTTCAGTCGGAAAATAATGTGGCGGATTTATTTACAAAGCCAATTACGAAATTGAAATTATGGGCTTTCACTTCTACCATATTTGGTACTGACTTATAAGGTCCTTATTAGTCCTGGGCAAGACGTAAAACTGCATCCATTAAGTCCCTCTTAGGTCCTTATTAGTCCTGGGCAAGACGTAAAACTGCATCCATTAGTTATTGTCTTAAGAAACGTCAGTTTAGTTTTTGGTATGAATGTGAGTCCTTAGTTTTAGGGGATAAATGTAAATAGTCCTACTTTTAGTCCAATCCTCCTCTAATGACCCTCAGGATCACCCTGACCAAGAGTGATAGTGACTGTTTTAATGGGTCCCAGCTATGGATAAAATAACAATTTTTTCCACTTTTTAATGACTCTCAGGATCACTCTGACCCAGAGTGATAGTGACTGTTTTAATGGGTCCCAGCTATGGGTAAAATAACAATTTTTTCCACTTTTTTTGTTGTGATCACAACCCAAATTTATAATATTGTTGTTAATGTTTATTAACCTGAAGTACTTAACTGTGGACGACAAAGTGATATGACTAATTTTTGTGGATATTAATTTTCTATAAAAAAAAAAAAAAAATTCGGAATACTAAAGTATTTGTTCCATATTAATATTGACTTTACTAATATTTTGAAAGAAGATTCCATAATATACCCAAAAATAAGGGGGGTGTTGCAGTTTTTTGTGTATATGTATGTACTGGTGAGTTAGCCCAAATGACTTGACTCACTTTATAGTCCACCAATAGTAGGTTAACCAATCAGAAGATGTAAAATATTCAATCTGTCGTGTATAAAGGCGGCTATTTTGTTTACTCTATCTGAATGTCCAGTCCACCTTGTCAGGCGAAGAGGAACAGAAGGAAGAACTACGCTCTGCTACTTTACCGGGATATCCACTGCTAACCTGAACTACGCTTCCCTACTGTCTTTGAAATATTCACTGCTAACCTCTGGATTCTATATTCAAAGACGACCGTCATCATGAACAACAATCCTACCTATGATATCATAGTTTACATAAATGAGTGGTACATTTTATTTTGAAAATGTATAAAAGGGAAAATAAAAAAAAATGTTTTTGTTCATTTTCTTATCGTTTTATTCTTTTTTTCTGAAAATTAATTTGTATCGCTCAGCTTTCAAAATTACTTTATAAATTGGTAAATGATAAATATTGTATTGTATTAGTTTTAAATTAAAACTTTTAATTGTATTAATTTTTAGAATGTTGTAAATATAAAATTATCCTTGGAAATAAACAATCTAGTAAATAAATCATGTTTAATATTTTTGTTGTAAATTCTCAAGAAGAAAAAAATGTATTAATTCATTTTAGCTTTTATTATAATTCTAATCATCGCTTTTTAAAACAGTTGCTGAGGAGTGAAGGTAGTTTATTATTTTAATTACCTTCACTCCTCGGCAACTGTTTTAAAAAACGATAATTAGGAGTGAAGGTAATTAAAATAATAGAGGTGTCAATGGAAAAAGCATCCTTCTGACACTTTTTTTTTGTGGGCATGAAGCTGCATGTTTGCTGGAATCACATTTACTTTAGTGTTTTTATTTTATTTAGTGTTTTGCAAACAGACCATTCATTAGGGTGTGGCTTCTGTTGACATGTGAAGCCATATGTCAGTGTCCCCCGAAGTTCATCCCCAATAGCCACTTGACGTCAGAACAAAGATAAGAAGTATAATTTCCCAATGCATCAACTGTTTGGAGTTTGTTGCTATGGAAGCACTTAAGTCTCATACTAAACGTAGTAGAAATCAAGCTTTAGAGACATTACTAAATAGCTCCCTTGACAACAGTGTACATGTCCGCGGGTATCAAATGTGGAAAAAAAAAATGACCGATACATGAATGGCAAAGAATCATTGAGAAGATATCCAGTAATTAGCAGATGAACTGAAAAAAAAAAAATCTTCTAAATTCTGTTCAGACAGCTAAAGCTTTTCTTTCTTTACTCAATGTTTTTAATGCAATCTTTTGGTCGATCCATACTTAACCCTTTCTTAGGTTTATAATCTGTAAAAAGAAAACTTATTTCTCTTGGAAAATATACCAACTCAATTGATTCGTATAAACAGATTTGTGCCCATAACTGGATAGAATCGCAAGTCTTCAGGCAATTTCAAATTATACAGAGCAGAAGCTCCCCAAAAAACTTTTTTAAATAAAAAAGAAATAATACATTAAAATCTGTACAGATCTGCTTTATGCCTTCAAATTCCTAATTGAAATATATTCAATTTACTCTCCCTGTCTTGGGCATATACAAACAGTTGTGATTATTAAAACCTTTCAGAAAGAAATTCATCATGTATCGACGGGAAGCGTCTGAAGAAAGTATTACCAGACATATCCATCGCCAGCTTCCAGAATCATTGTTAGTGAATTCCAGAGACCATAAACTGTCTGATTCAAGTCAGTTTATTTCTTATTGGCAAGCACTCAAGTGGATTAAGCAGAAACATTTATGTCTTCAAAAGTTCATTAACATCCTCAAACTTTATCCGAGTCTTATCCAAGAGAATGCTTATGATCCATTTTGGGCTTTCATTCAACCTTTGTTACCGACGTCCAGTGCAGGAAAAATCTCCTCCCCAGCTCCAGACAGTAACCTAAACCTGGGATTTTCTTCAGCAACTTCTTCAGTGTCCAATGTTAATCTCTCTAATGACCAATCCAGTGTTGCAGCTGTCACTGACTCAATGACAATAAATTGTACGTTGGAGGTTTCTTCGAAGACCTCATCCAGTTGGAAAAAAGAGAATTTCCTGTCAAGAAACCCGAATTTAATTCAACAACCCAAGTTCAATCAATCACTTTCTCTTCATGGCAAAGGAATCGTAAACATCCCCTCCATCTTTGTCTCAACTGAGTCATCACTGAAAGATTCGCCAAGTAATGAGACCAGTCCCAAAGCATACAGTAGTAAAGTGTTTTTGTGTAAAGATGTTACAGATATTGAGGATTCAATGAGCATGGCCGTACTAACATCGCTATCCTCTGTATATTTTGTTCACTGCCTTCCACCAACAATGCAGCCGGTTAAAAGCATAATTCCTGAATGTGATGCTTTCGTTTTTATCATGAATAATTTTACTGTCTCTGTAAGTGATTGCTTATTGCAGTTAAAACAAGCCCAGTTGCTGCACTTACCCATTCAGTTTATCCGCTACCATGATTTTCAGCTTCCGCAGAACCTCGAGGAGATTGTGAAGGTTTCCTTAGCTTCCGATACCAACTTAGATCATTACCTTTCAATAAGAAGACGTAGTTATATCACCTCTCCGACCAGTTCTATACGTGGTTCTTGTTCTTCTGACCGTGAAGCTAGCCCAGACAGATCCTGTTCCCCTCTTTTGTACAGAGAACAACGTAGAAATGTATTACCATCTCTGCCACTGTCTGGTAATTCCAATTCTGAAAATAACAACAGCAAGTCTACAGCCAGAATAATATCCATGCTTGTGTCCTGTCTAAAAGATGGCTACCAAAAAGCCCATCTCTACAACTCAAAATGCCACTTAGCATGTGTATCGCAGATTATAGATTCAGTATCGAACCTGTTGGAATCACCGTTATCTTACAACACAGCCTATTTCCAGCTGAAGAAAAAAAAACAACCAGACCAGCATTCTGTGTACTCGAGGCCGACAGTCAGTAAGGTCTGCTTTCATTCTTCTTATGAACCACACTCTAACACTCAAACCCGTAGCAAACGGTTACAAATTCAAAAGCATAAAAAAGCACCGAAAGCATCTAACAGCAGCTGCAAGAACTATCCAGATACTGAGAATCTTATTCTTAACGTTCCAATTCAACAATCCAAATCAAAACGGAATCATTCATCCAGAAGGCAACAGCAAGTTCCATTTCATAACGCCAGTCCCCAGATCAGTCCGGACTCAAGTGATTATCATTCACCAACAGAACCTGCAGGTATAATGAGATTAAAGACTACGCCTTTTGAAGATAGCGATAATGAAGATGATGAAGAAGAAGAGGAAGACGAGAGCAGCTTGGAATTCCCCTCCTTGCAGGACAGTTCTCAAGACAAGTACATTTCTGAGGGAAAAGAGACTTCATATGTTGTCTATCCTGACTCCAATTTGACTTCTGATAAAAAGCCAACAGTAATAAAATGGCCATTACCTTTGAACCAAGAGAGACAATTAAAGGGGCAAGACTCTCTGAGAGATGAGACTGATTCTAACTCAACTAATTTTTTTGATGTGGATCTTACAAAGGAATTGTACACTTCTTCTGATGAGGATTAGATTCAGAGAATTATTTTCTTGTTCTCATGAGAGAAAATTACAAAGCAACATAAGACAATTCTATCACTATTGTAATGAGTATGATAAAGAGTCACCTTTTTGGAGACTCGTGACTTGCTAAAAAATAACATGTAGCAATATTAAATGATGAAAAGGTAGGGTTAATGTTCTTTGTTCATACACTCCCATCTTCTTACCTCTTATGTTATTTGTATTTTTTTTCTAATTAACAGTGTTACAATTTTAGTTCTGTCAGTAAATTAATATAATGAGCATGGTGAGGGGGTGACCTTTCTGGAGACACTCGATAAAAAATATCATGTCATAGCATCACAAGGGGAAAAGGTTAATGTTCTTTACTTGTAAACTAGTATCCTGTTTAATCAGTCAATTAATGTAACGAGTATTTGAAATTTTAAAAGGTATGATTCATTGGATAATTCTGTTCAGATCTTACTGTTCGTGAAATAAAAGGTACAAGTTTAAGAAGGCGGCAGAGACACTGGAAATGGATTTAGGAACTTTATTACAGAGTAACAACTGTCTGTTGAAGGGAAATACCTTCCTGGGCAAAAGACACGTGTTTATCCGTTGAAAGTTTGGGGGAAAAAAAGAGAACAATTCTTCTCGTTTGTCTTTGGTGCCAGAAAGATTTTATAAATTTCAACCAAGAGTAGGACTGACTACTCAGTCAATTGTAGCATCCCGCTACCACTTCCTTATCAATGCCTAATTTTGTACATTTCTGTGCAAAAAAGTGGATCAGAGAGCCTGCTCAGCTTAGTAAATATTTTCAGGAGATATCAGCTTCTAATTGGTCAATAAACACACAAGTGGGCATTGCAATCCACCCACATACAAATATTTTTTCCAGTGCATGACCAAGTCAAGTTTCCTGCCAATTTGCTGCGATCCTGTCATGTGATTACATTATCTATAAATAGCAGACACGAGTTCGCTCATTCTCTTTTTACTCTTCCAAATTCCTGTGAGGATGTGATCTTAAGGATTCTCGTCTAGACCATGGGTGGTCAGATGTTGAAAGCATATTCATGCATGCACGTACGTACAAACTTTTCCAACCTACATTACAAATATACAGAACATTTCAAAACATGCAACGAGAACTTTTCTCTTTGAAATATTCTTCTAAAACTACAGTTTATTCAGCGTTTCTCAGCTTTATAATTAATTCAACTTTTGTGAGTTCAGATGAAAATATTCCCAGTCTAAGAGATATAACTCCAACAGATCTTTAACTTCTACGCATGTACATCAACACACAAATAAATACAGATGTTATGTTTTTAAACCATTTTGTTCCTTCTTGTATTTCATGTTATGTGGTATTTTATGTTAAATATAAATCGTGTGGTCATGTTATACATGCAGCCATAAATGGACATCCACAATTGTCCATTCTTATTACAATACCAGTACATATGGTAACCCCGACGTTTGACATGGGGTGAGAAAACAATTAGACCACTACAAAATGAATGCTGAATGTTTCCTTATGAGGAAATGCTTAATATACTGTAGAGGCATGTTAAGAAGAATGACCATTTGTAAATGTCTGTTTATTGATGCGTTAATAACATGACCACACGATTTATATTTAACATAAAATACCACAAAATATGAAACACAAGAAGGAACAAAATCGGTTTTAAAACAAATAACATTTGTATTTATTTTTGTGTAATGATATACATGCGTAGAGGTTACTATTTAGTTGGTGTTATATCCATTCCCTTTTGACTGATTTAAAGTTGATGAATTAAAATATTTTTATTTGAGCTCACAAAAGTTGAATGAATTATAAAGCTGAGAAATGATGAATAAACTGTAGTTTTAGAAGAATATTTCAAAGAGAAAAGTCCTTGTTGATTGTTTAAAAAGTTTCATATGTTTGTAATGTAGTTTGGATAATTTCATACGTATATGCATGTGTGAATATGCTTTTAACGTCAGACTGCCCATGGTCGAGACAAGAATCCTTAAGGTCACATCTTTGCAGGAGAAGAGAAGAGAAAGAGAAAACTCGTGTCTACTATTTATAATTAATGCAATCACGTGACATGCTCACAGAAAATTGGCGGGAAAACTTGACTTGGTCATGTGCTGGAAAAATATTTGTACATGGGTGGATTTGTACAAAATTCAACATTGATAAGAAAGTGGTAGCAGGATGTTAAAATACCATTATGATTCTGTGGAATTTTAATACTTCCAATGCTGTAGATTTACTTATACATCTTTACAAAACTTACATTACTTGCTGTCAATGTATGTATATGTTTTTAAGTCATATTTATATGTCTTTACGTGACTTACATTGCTTGCTGTTGGCGTATATATACATTTTCAAGACTCTGTGAAATTTCAGTCCCTACTCTTGAGGTTATAAGCTAACTAGTGCTTAGTGCTACTTCTAAACCAGCATCGACATATAGTAGTATACAATACAACCTGTTTTGTGATGTATTTTTATTATATTGTGTTTTGGGGTGTTGTTTAACTTAGTCTGTACTGCAGTGTATCCAATCATAACAAAACTGGTGATGCCCTTGCAAAATCACTGTCAGCATCTTTTTAGTTATTTATTTTCAGTAACTGGCAACTTTCTATTTTTTTCTAAATTGAGCCAGCACAGCCAGACAATAATGTAGTAATAATGCAGCAGTGAAAGTGTTGATAAAAACATTAAAGTGCATTAAGTTGTCTAGTGGTTGTGAGTTCAACCCCTGGATCAGCCATTGAAAATCATGTAGTTTTGTTCAGTGAAAAAAAAAGGTTACTTATTCTTACTTTTCCCTAATTAGTATATACTATGCTTGACTGGTCATATAGTCTTTAACAGCCAGTCAGTGAAGCCCAGTTTGTACAGAAAACAGTTTTGAGGTAGATGTCTTGAAGAGAAGATGATTTCTTGACATGTGGGTAAAACACAGCCTCTTTTAACATGATGTGCAGAACTTGTGAGTAGTGAGCAAAAATAGTTTCTTTTTAACATTCATTAGTTTTCCTTTACAGGGTTGGAGAAAAGGCATGAAACATTTCTACACCTTGTTAACATGTTCTAATTCTAGAAAATAAAGACTTCATTTATGTTCTTCCAACTTCTTCTGAGCCAACTTTATTTCTTTTTTTTTTTTTTTATATATATATGTTTAGGTAAATATCTGTACCAACAGCAAATGCTACTAAGGCTGTTCACATATGTAAATGTGTAGGGACATTATTATTAATAAATATTATTATTATTATTTATTTATTATATTATTGTTAATTAATATTATTTATTTATTATTAATAAATAAAAATAAAAATATAAAATAATAATAACAACAACAATAACAACAACATAATCATCATCATCATAACCACCACCACTACCACCACCCAGACCCAGATACAAAGATAGGTCCCGTAACAATTTTATGGGACTGCACAATACACACAGACAGAACAATCAAAACTAACTGCCCAGACATTGTTACTATAGACCGCAAACAAAACAAGTGTCTCCTGATTGATATGTCAGTCCCTACAGACTGCAATGTATCTTTGAGGATTTTCAAAAAGCTATCAAAATAAAAGGACCTTGAAATCAAAATCTCAAAAATGTGGCACATGGGAACATTAACAATCCCTGTTGTAGTTGGAGCCCTCGGATTGATTGGAAAAGATTCCAATAGACTCATTGAAGGGATTCCTGGCAGCCCATGCCTTAAAGAAATACAAAAAATTGTTCTCCCAAGTACAGGCCACACCTTACGAAGTGTTTTATCTATGTAAAGTATGTGTGTGTGTGTTTTTTTTAAATGGTTAGTGGAAAATGTCATGATGTCATTTTTGACCTTAGGTCTCTGGACAGGACCTGGAAAGAAATGTGTACACACCAGAAATCAAAGGAAATAATAATAATAATAATAATAATAATAATAATAATAATAATAATAAATCTGGCACATGGGAACATCAACAATCCCTGTTGTAGTTGGAGCCCTTGGATTGGTTGGAAAAGATTCCAGTAGACTAATTGAAGGGATTCTTGGAAGCCCATGCCTCAAAGAAATACAAAAAATTGTCCTCACAAGTACAGCCCACACTTTACAAAGGGCTTTATCTATGTAAAATTTTTTTTTTTTTGTCAGTGGAAAGTGTCATGATGCCATTTTTAACTTTAGGCCCCTGGGTGGGACCCGGAAAGAAATGTGTACATACCAGAAATCAAAGGAAATAAAAACAATAATAAATATCATAAATAAAATAAAATAAAACTAAAATAATAAAAGTTTTCCCAGCATGCAACAGAAATATTTTTTTACCTGAAAACAGATACTTCAGGCCAAAAAACACCAAAGTCAATCTCTTTGCTACTGACCCTCAAATGGTCAAGATGTCCATCTCCTCTCCTTGGCACCTTGTTTGTCATAAGATGAAGTGACTTTTTTCCTTTATTACATGCAGCCATAAAACATATATAACTAAAATACACCCATACCAGTACACAAAAATAAATTAAATTTTATAATTTACAATTTAACATGCTTTTAGTGTTATTGCTTTGTATGTTTTTATTCCTGCGAATACAAGGCTATCCCTGCTGGTATGATGTGAGTGGCCCACAAACCAAACAGCAAACTTTTGTCTGCAAAAAACAGTATATCTAAATGACAGTTTTTCCCTGGGCACTGGTATTATTTTGTATTACCTTCACTAGGAAAGTTTATTTACAAGATTATAAAAATATGTGAACTAAGTACAATGTAATATTTGAAAAATCTTTTAATTCAAAAAAAAATTATCAAAATATGTAAGCTATCTACAATGTAATAATTATCATTTACCACTTTATAAATCAATTTGAAAAGAAATGTTTTTATTCAAAATTTTTTTTAAATTTACAAAATTATCAAGATATGTAAGCTATCTACAATGTAATAATTATCATTTACCACTTTATAAATCAAATTGAAAAGAAATCTTTTTATTCAAAATTTTTTTTTAAATTTACAAAATTATCAAAATATGTAAGCTATCTACAATTTAATAATTATCATTTACCACTTTATAAATCAATTTGAAAAGAAATATTTTTATTCAAAATTTTTTATAAATTTACAAAATTATCAATATATGTAGGCTATCTACAATGTAATAATTATCATTTACCACTTTATAAATCGATTTGAAAAGAAATCTTTTTATTCAAAATTTTTTTATAAATTTATGAATAAAAAATTTACTTTCATATTTATTTCTTTATAAATTGATAAATGATAAACATTGCATTGTATTTAGTTAGTTTAACATTTTTAAGGTATGCATGTTTAGAATGTTGTACATATAAAATTATTCTTGTAAATAAACAATCTAATAAGTAAACAGTGTTTGATATTTTTGTTTTAAATTCTCAAAGAACAAAGAAAGTGTATAAATTCACTTTTATATGTTTGGGTTTTACTAAAATTCTAATCATCGTTTTTTTAAAAGCACAAACATTGCTGAGGGAGTGAAGGTAGTTAAAATAAAAGCGGTGTCAAGGGAAAAATCGTCATTTTGACAGACCGTTTTATTGTGGGCATGAAAGTAAAAGATCCAACAGTGGCATCAGAAAAATGAATGAACTAATTTGAGATTTTCCCTACTATGTACAGCAAAATAATATGGATGTTTCATTAAACAGGAGGCTTACTGCCATATCATGAAATACTGGTTCTCATATAGTCACCAAAGATAAGCAACGTTGATCCTAGATGGGTGATCATTTAGGAATACCAGCTGCTGTAATTTTGGATGCGTGTGTGACTGCTATGGCATACAGTCATATCACGTTGAAACACTGTTTCTTGTACGACCACTGAAGTCAAGCAATGTTGAGCTTGGTTATTACCTAGATGGGTAACTGTTTAGGATTACCAGGTGATGTAAGCTTGGATGTGCAGGCACTATGGTTTACAGTCATATCATGTTGAAACACTGCTTCACCGAAGTTAAGCAACATTGAGCCTGGTCATACCAAGATGAGTACCACTTAGAAATACCAGGTGCTGTAAGCTTTGAGTTAATAGCATAATGGATAATGGCTCAAAGTTAGAAATCGGAGATCTGAGTTCCAGTTCTTATTGGGTCCATTATATTCACTTATGCACAAATACTCTAGGGAATGGTAAGAAAACCACTTCTTCTCCTCTGAGCTTTGGGTTAATTAGTAGGACTTTTATCTGAAGACCATTATTATCTCTAAAGAATTCTTGGATTCTAAACATAATTTCTGTCCTTGAATAATCTGCAAAAGCCATAAAAACAAAGCAACCAATCAAATGTTGAACAGGTCAATTTTAACATCTTCAAGTCAATTATCTATCCTCCTTATCCTCCAAATCTTCACTTTTTAGCACTTTCTATTTTATTTATATCCCACCACATTCATAATTATCATTTTAATAGTAACCCTCTACTTTGAGTGGCTCTAGAATCTTGTATTAGGCAAACTTTAGTATAAAAACTATCTCTGAATTTCTGCGATGAATAGTTATAATTATTGAAATTATTTACAGATGGACTATTATCTTCATCTTTGTATTTGTTATCAGAATGTTTTAGCTGCTATGGCTCCGACTTTCATCAGGAGCTTGTGATCTAGTAAGCTTTAGGGTATTTTGAACCCGTTATTTAATTTATGAGGTTAAATTGTTCTCATTCCACTATCCATGTCTATAGATATCTCATTTAGTTTTCATTTAGTATTGCTTACTTATTTCTCATCCTGTTTCCACTGAATCCAAGTACATCCTGCCTGGCCTAGGGATTGAAACTTGCATCTAGTCAGTCAGTTATGTGCCATGCGTGATACATGCTTAGGCGATCATGTATCTTTTGATACATGACTGACAAGGCAGATATTTTTCATGCATAGGTTACGATTTTTTCTGCAGTAGGCCAGTTGCCCATCCAAGGCTATAGAACCCAGTCTCTCCTGCTATTTACCTATAGCTGAGGGGAAGAAGAAGAGAATTCATACCTTTCCCAATGGTATTAGTATGTAAGTGAATGTAATGGATTCAGCTGGGATTTGCATCTACTATTCTACCAAATTCATGAACTAATGCTTTAACCCACTACTTGTGCAATAAAAAGAGAAATAACTTATTAGTTAAAACTAATAATAATTTAATTAATAATCTGTTGTCTAAGCAATGCAAATGCTATTATATCTAGTACAACATGAGCAATAAAAAGCAAGAGAAACTAAGATGGAAGAGATGCTAGTTAAAAATTAATAATAACTGACAGTGCTTTGTGAAAGAAATACAAACTCTTTTACATCTGACAATATTTGTGTAATAAAAAGCAAGGGGACTTTTGAACAGAACCATTCATTTAATCTACAGGGATAATGCCGATTTAGACTCGGTAGAAATAAGGTGATCAAGAACTCAGTCAGATTGCTTGCTGAAAATAATATGATGTAGTGTCAAATGATGAAATGGCAGGGTTTAATGCTGTTCGTGTATGTGCAGCTTCTTGTCAATGATGTCTTTTGTACATTTTCCTAATCAATAATATTATGCTTCCTGTTCCATCTGTAAATTAATGTAATAAGTATGATGAAGGGTAACCTTTCTGGATATTCATCACTTGATAAAAGTATATCATGAAGTAGAATCAGGTAAGGAAAAGGCAAGCAGTAATACGTGTTTACTTGTAAATTAGCATTTCTTACTTATTATGTTATTTCTAGTTTTCCTTATCAGTAATATTACGATTCCTGTTCTATTTGTAAATTAATGTAATAAGTATGAAGGGTGAGTAGTGCAAAATAAGAATGAGACAAGATATCCCTAGACACAGCAAATGAAATGAGATTATATTCAGGGTTCAGTTCAAAATTCCCTGAAGTTTACTCAAATCAACAAGTCCCTGATGAAATGTGGAGGGTACAACTACCAAAACATTATAAGAAAAAGAACAAAGATGACGACAACATTCTGAGGGTTAATAATGCAAATAAAAATAATCTGTGATATTTTTAAATAAAAGCAGATGATAAACTCCAAGAAAGTGAAATGGTTTTTGACGTACGGTGGCCATTAATGATTAAGTAATATTCAAGACTTCAATGTTAAGATAAAACAATATTTAAATACAACCACAAATAAATACTTACCAAGAACAAAGACGTAAAAGTCAACCAAAGATAATTAACCATTTCAGTGAATACCTTGTTAGTAGTGCAGCTCGGCTTAAAATCTGGAAAATTCTAAATTAAAACCCAAATCATTGATGTCCAATAATTCACACTAATTCAACTGGATAGTTCCACTCAACAGTCACTCAATAATCACTTCAGTCAGTAGCCTGACACCGCTATTTATACACCTGGTGGAAAAACTTATATTCATAAGTCCAGAGTGTCATGCTTGAACTGCAGTGTCTGAAGTTACTCATTTTCTTCCTATATGACAAATGGCTTGTTAATTTAGAGTCTGGAACTGGATTTCTGAGAAATATTTTATGGTGTCTCTGGAGGAAAATTTGGCTTAATCCAATCATTCTTAAAAAATTATGTCACAAAGTTTCAGTTGGGTGGACATGTTTCTAGATCAATTTACATTAGTGCGTGTGTCTTTATCTTTAGACCTACATTGCTTCTTATCTTCATCAACAAAGTTCTTGATGTCACCAGTTCCCAACTAGGCATTTATGTTGATGACAGAAATATTTATTCCAGTCTTTGTAGTAAGTTTAATCACTCCAATAAATCAAAATTGGCAGCTGCTCTTGAAAATTACCTCTAATCAGTTGTTAACTGAGGCAAGGAATGGCTTGTAAATCTTAACACCTCTGAAATGAAACAGCTATCCCTTGATTATCATAAAGAAACTTTACTGCCTTCCATCAACATGGCTGATGCTAACCTCCAGGAGAGCAACACTTTGTGCCTTCTTGAGCTCATGTTTTCTACTGTCATGAAGTGGAATGATTATATTGAATCAACTGCTATATATATTCTTGGTTATTGTAATACTGTGTAACATAGACTATGATATTTACCACTTGACCTACAACGAAAATAAAATGAGAAAGATATGGTATATAATTTTGTTTTTGCACAGGGGTTCCTTGAGACATGTAACTTATTTTAAGAGTTATGCACGGGTAAAAAGGTTGAGAAATGCTGGATTAGAATGAAAGAAAAACAAAACTGTATGCAAGGAAAAATGCCTTGGGATATCTAAGGATAAGTGGGGACCATAAATCAAATTAAATTACCTTACTATCTCAATGTCCAGATTACTAAATAACACAATATATTCTTGGTTATTATAATACTGTAATATAGACTATGATATTTACCACTTGAACTACAATGAAAATAAAATGAGAAAGATATGGTATATAATTTTGTTTTTGCACCGGGGTTGCTTGAGACATGTAGTCTATTTTAAGTGTTACGCAAGAGTAAAAAGGTTGAGAAGTGCTGTTGTAGAGGGTGAGAAGTGTGTTGTCCTGAAAATGACAGTCTAGTAGTCGCTGAAGAGCTTTGTTCTGAAAAGGACAGTTTATTTAATATTGTTGCTGCTGACGAGGATGGCTGGCTGGAACTGCTGCTGATGAATGAAGCCATGGACTAGTTGTTTGAACAGATACTACACTTTGATCCTAGTCACCTGAGATACAGAAGTGTGCTTTTCTTTTTGTTTTGTTTTGTTTTCAGACCTTTTTATATACCAAATCAATCTTACACTGGTGAAGCTTTTCCTTCCAGTTGTTTTAAAAAAAAAAATATGGTGGTACTGATAGGATACGACAATCTATAGTAATATGGGAAAAAATCTTGCAGAGCCATTTGTACAACTCCAGCGAAATATCTGGATTATATTATTTCTATGTGGTACATTTATTTTTATTTAAATTATAACATTATTTTTATAATGCTATAATATTATAATTAGTTAAGTATCTCACCTTGCAAGGTCTTCTTTTAGACAAGCAATATGTCATCTCTGGTTCAAAGATCTTACTCTATATCTAGCAGTTCTTGGCAAAATTCAAACAAGGGTTTGTAATATTATTGGTCCTGACCTGACTTCTCTCTGACTTTTCTGTAAATATTTTCATGCCAATTGTTCTGATGAGCTTTATTTCTCAGAGCTTTCTATCAAGTTAACTTAGCTAGGGGATATGTGCTCATTGGCCTCTTTTTCTGTCCACTCTTTCTTTAGTTTAATTCCCCCTCCCTCCCCATTATGTGATAGAGATGTCAGTTCTCTGATAAATGCAGGGCACTGTTCATTTTTTAAGTGTGTATTTCATATTTGTTTTTGTGTCTGGATGAATGTGTCTTTCAGTGAGGGTTTGGTTAAATGATTATTGTTAATTACCTAGTACTGCATTAATTTATTATAGTGTTTATTAGTAACATTATTTTGTTTCATTTCTTGTATACAAATTGTATTCATTTTTTTAAGTTTTTCTTCACAAATGGCACAAGCTTATTTAAATTTATTTAAAAAAAAAAACTAATGTTTTTAAGAAAAAAATTTGCCCTTTTTTTTCTTATTAACAAAAAATATCTACAGAAATGAAAAGTTCACATCTCTGGACACAATTTTTATTTTTAAGTTCAGATAGATATAAAATAAATCAATGTTACCTGTCATATGATAGCGTTTTGATGTTGGGCAGGTCTGGTGCAAGGGACTCGCCCCCTCAGTCTATAGATACGGGGGTCGCACTGAATCTATTACCCCCCCCCAATCTACTACAACTCAATTTTCATAAATTTTCATATATTTCATACAAAATACACATTTTATTGTAATCTAATTAGGCACAATATAATATAAGTGAACAATTAAACTAGAAAAATTGAAAATAAATACAATGTATCTAAATACAAATTAGAGACCTGTCATAATAATCTATCTTAAATAAATCAACAATGTTTTGTGGCAATTTTTAACATCAACTTGAGAATCTTGAATAATTTTAACTCATTCAACATTATGGATAAAAAATAGAGAATTTTATATTGTATTTTTTGTGGCTTAGCATAAGCAAAACAAATTCATGGATTTGGACAAAAAACAAACAGAATGACATCAAAATCTGTGAAAATATTTCAACCTTTAATAGTCACTTGTGCATAGTTTAATTTGTAACATGTGAATTTAGGTAGAAAGAACAACTGTTGATAAGATAGTGAGGGTCACAATGAACTGTACAGGGCCCCCAATCATTTTCACCTTTTATCTTATCTGTGATTTTAATGGATTATATGCAATATACAGGGTGTCATGGATAAATTGTCTTCTAAAATATGCAAAAATGAAAATAACACTGGCATCTCATTTTAACGGATATATTTATAAAAATTACACAGAAATATCTTGAAATACTAAAAAGTAAATTTATTCAATAAAATCACCACTGGTTTCAACCACAGCCTCCAGACAACTTCAGAATCTCCTGCAACTCTTTTGGATGGTCTCCTTGTTTGAGTTGGTGAGAGCTGCCATAATTCTTGCCTTCAGTTCATCTTTGGTGGTACAAGAAGTTTTGTTGATCTTTCACTCAACTGGACTGCACACATAATAATCAAGGGGGTTGCAGTCTGGGGAGTTAGGTGGCAGGATGTAAGGGGTGATGTGGTTGCAGAAATTGCCTGATAGCCATCAATATGTTCTGCTTGTGTGGAATGATGCAGTGTCCTGTTGCCAGAGATAGTCTTCTAGCAGCCACCCTCTTGACCCAGGTCAGCACTATTTCCTATGTAGGCCTCCATGTTGAGTCTTGGGCCCTGTGGCAAGATGAATGGAGGCATAAAATTGCCATCACTAGTGATCACTCCAAACACCATGCTGTTGACTGGATATTTGGTTTACGTCACTCTTGGTACATGTTTTGGGGACACAGCAAGCCAACGGTTGTTCTGTGTGTTCACCATCTTATCCTGGCAGAAATTTTGTCTCATCTGAAAAAACCAAAGCATATTTGGTTGGAGGGGATGTTTGAGTCCGTTCAAAAGTTTTGTAGTGTGGTCTTTCCTCTTGTACTTCATGGATTGGGATAAAAATTGGCCCTTTCTCATCTTTTATGAGAAATACCAAATGTCTTCATGCACTACCTGCCTGATAAGAAACTCAGAAACTCCTGTGTCCCTGGCTGTTGACCTGATTGATTTGGAGGGAGCATTGTTAATCATGGCCTAGATCTTACTAACAAATTTGGGAGTTCTTTTCTTATCAGAATGATCAGAGTGAGTTTTCAGAGCTGCCGTAGCTTCATAATCGGCATTAGATTTATCCAACTTTTTCTGAATCCTCTGAACTGCTCTCGAATTGACACTCAAACATTCTGAAATGTTCATATTGGAGCTTCTAATGCAAATTCCAAGCAGTACCACATGCCGTTTCCAAATTTCTGGTGGAGTGAATTGCATCATGGTGTTCTTTTTCTCACAAACAGTGCCCAACTGACCCTATTATACTGCACAGTCAACAAAATCAAAAACAATGCGGTACAAAATTAAAAATATAAAATAGCAACAATTTAATCATCACAACCTGTAGGTGAAAAATTCAACTAACAAAAATTGAAAATAAATACAATGTATGTAAATACAAATTAGAGACATGTCATAATAAATTATTCTGTCTTAAATAAATCAACAATGTTTTGCATCAATTTTTAACATCAAGTTGAGATTTTTCTTGTTAAAAAGTTGAATAATGTTGACATTCAATATTCTGGATAAAAAATGGTGAATTTTATGTAATGTTTTCTTTGAGAAATTGTATAACAAAGTGGAAAAAGTTTACTTGTGACACATTTTGCCCTTTAGGACATCATTGGACTAACTATTGGAGGACAAAATACGTCACAAGTAAACTTTTACCACTTTGTCATATGATTTCGCCAATATTGTTCATTATATATAAAAAATATATATCATTATCTGACAATGTTTCTTTCAAGACTTAGCATAAGCAAAACGAATTCACAGATTTGGACAAAAAAATGACGTCAAAATCTGCAATAATCTTTCATCCTTTAATATTCATTTGTGCTCCGTTTAATTTGTAATGTATATAAATATAGGTAGAAAAAATTAAAATGTTGATATGATGACAAAGGTCAGGGGGTGATACACACCAGGTTGTTATGTTGTGAATATATTTTTACCTTTGTAGGCAATAACAGGACTTTTTTTTGTGATGTAAATTGATCTCCCCCCTACATAACACAAAACAAAAGATGCTTATACTCTTTTACACTGTAGTACAATTGTTCAATCACTCTACATTATGTTATTTTAAAAAAAACATTTTATTTTTTTAAATTTAGAAAAATGATGTAGTAATATGTATATTTTGGATTTGCCAATGTTATAGTGAATTTGCATAAAAAAATTAACCTACCATTAACTTTTATAATATTTAATAAAATATTTTATAATCATACTTTTTATAAAACCCAGGTTGTGTGTGTGTGTGTGTTCGTTTATATATTGGATCAGATTTCCTACATTTTTCAACTGATTTCATCAAAACTTCACAGGACTACGTAAAATTACCTTGCAGTGGTTCTGACAGTGCCAAAAATTGGAAAAACACAATTGTTTTTGCACGAAATCAATTTGAAAACACGATTAAGAGGAATTGCTGTCACGAGAATGAAAGGGGGACAACTCATATCGAGTTATACTTATTATAAAACCCAGGTTGTTTGTGTGTGTGTGTGTGTGTTCATTGATATATGAGATCGGATTTCCTATATTTTTCAACCGATTCCAACAAAACTTCACTTTTTCTTTGGCAGGTAGTGTTTCTTATTGTCTTGCACACTTTTTTCTTTATTTTTACATTCAGAATGCTTTAAAAATTCCATTTACAAGACAATTGTTTATAATAAAATTCTATTCAATTGGTAGACACATAACGATTGAAAACAATGTTTTTGTTTGAGTTTGGGTTTGATTTGACCAATTCGTAAAAAACAAAACAAAAAAAAACTAATTAAGACATGTGTGTCCGTCAACCTTAGACAATAATTTTTGTCAATTTTATTTTCCAGTCTTTATGATGGTCGATACTTGATCTATCTCTTACTGTTACATCCCCAGGCAACGCCGGGCTCTACAGCTCGTATTTAATAAAATATTTTATAATATATTTTATAATATTTAATAAAATATTTTATAATATTTAATAAAATATTTAATAAAATATTATATAATATCTAATAAAATATTTGGTGGCAGGTATTTGTGTTCTTGAGAAGTTAATCTTGTTGCAGCAAACATATATTTAATGATTGATGACAACAACAAACAAAGACTTGAGTAAAAATATATATTGCCAAATTTATCTTTTGGTAAAGAAAATACATCAACAAAAATAAGGTTATAGTGCACAGGCAAAAATATCTCTACACGTTCCTGTAGAGCAGCGTTTTGCAACTGTGGTTCCCCAGAACCCTGAGGTTTTGCAAAAGGTTCCACAAGAGTGCTGCAAGAACAGGTGAGATAAGCTAATGCACTTTTGATTTTTTATTTAATTTCATATATGTAATATTACTGTTTACATTTATATTATGGGTATATGATATTGGTTACTTACGTTTATATTTTACGTTTGAGTTTAGAATTTTTTGTGTGAATGAAAACTACCTTATGAAGTGTTATAAACGAACAGTATGAATTTTATTTAGCATTACTGAAAAATTTGACAAAGAAGTATTAATTTTTCCTTAAACCAGTTATTCAAAAATATATACTATGATATCACATGAATTACAATGAAAATAAAATGAGAAAGATATGGCATATAATTTTGTTTTTGTGGAGAGGTTCCTTGAGACGTAATTTATTTTAAGGGTTACGCAAGAGTAAAAAGGTTGAGATATGCTGGGTTAGAATGAAAGAAAAACAAAACTGTATGCAAGAAAAAATGCCTTGGGATATTTAAGGATAAGTGGGGACCATAAATCAAATTAAATTACCTTACTACCTCAATGTCCAGATTACTAAATAACACAATATATTCTTGGTTATTATAATACTGTAATATAGACTATGATATTTACCACTTGAACTACAACGAAAATAAAATGAGAAAGACATGGTATATAATTTTGTTTTTGCACCGGGGTTGCTTGAGACATGTAGTCTATTTTAAGTGTTACGCAAGAGTAAAAAGGTTGAGAAGTGCTGTTGTAGAGGGTGAGAAGTGTGTTGTCCTGAAAATGACAGTCTAGTAGTCGCTGAAGAGCTTTGTTCTGAAAAGGACAGTTTATTTAATATTGTTGCTGCTGACGAGGATGGCTGGCTGGAACTGCTGCTGATGAATGGAGCCATGGACTAGTTGTTGAAACAGATATTACACTTTGATCCTAGTCACCTGAGATACAGAAGTGTGCTTTTCTTTTTGTTTTGTTTTGTTTTCAGGCCTTTTTATATACTGAATCAATCGTACAACAACACTGGTGAAGCTTTTCCTTCCAGTTGTTTAAAAAAAAAATAATATGGTGGTACTGATAGGATACGACAATCTATAGTAATATGGGAAAAAATCTTGCAGAGCCATTTGTACAACTCCAGCGAAATATCTGGATTATATTATATCTATGTGGTACATTTATTTTTATTTAAATTATAACATTATTTTTATAATGCTATAATATTATAATTAGTTAAGTATCTCACCTTGCAAGGTCTTCTTTCAGACAAGCAATATGTCATTGTGGTTTTAGAAATTTGTTTGAGGTTAAATGAATTAAAAAAAATTAGATTTTAAATTTTTACAAAATAGCCTGTGATTGATGACAGAAAATGTAATGTATTTGCTATCTACAAAGTTGAGATAAGAAATGTATAATTTGTACCAATTTATGTAGATATATGTTTGGATTATGTTTGCAAAATATGAAAGACATATTTGGACTTCACCCTTAGATATCAGCTAAAAATATAATGTGACATTTTTTTTGTGTTACAGAGTAATGGATACTGGTTTTTATATGTAACTGCAAATAAAGCTGGATATTCAAGGCCCTCAACAAACCAGTTTGGCTTTTCTTATCAAATTTGCAATAATCTCACTGACCTAAAAATCCTTTGATAAAGCACCAAGGACAGAAGCAAATCTCGGCATGTGTAGGTTGATATCTCACATTTTTTCATTAAGAGAGAAAAAAAAAAATCTATAGAATCAGTTATTGATAATCGACGAATTTTACAAAAACTGGAAAAAAAACAAAAAAAAAAAAACAAACACCTAGTGAATGTTATTGACAAAAAGTGTATTTAATCAAAACTGTGTAGAAAAAGCAAAACAAAAAACACCAAGCGAATCAGTTATTGACAGTGTAGACTTGTCCTTTCCTACTTATCACTCCTAATAACAGAACAGTCTATACCTTATGCCTACGTACGGAAAACTTCAACCAATAAAAAACCGTACTAGGCGAATCAACAAATCTCATTGGTTAATGACACAATAATCTGAAAGTTTCATGTGCAAAAACAAAATTGCACCAAAACTTCTTTGAGCCGATTTTGGACTTTCCAAAACATATAAAAGAAAATACTGACTGACCAAAAGCAGTCAGAGACGAACATCCACAGAGAAATTGCCAACATACTCCATGTCACTCGAAATCACAACTTTACCGCGCAAAAGTACATCAACGCTGACTCACTTGCAATTTAAACTCGACCAACTCTGTGGACATCAAATCGCAAACCTAAAAACAACTTTGCTTATCCAAAGTGAACTATACTCATTACATTATTAAGTAAAAATCAACATTCGAACGATTCAGAAATATTACAGTCAAAGGTAGACCACTCTATAAGAACTCATTCCTAAAAACACTTAACATCAACATTTTTAATATTAATTAACACAATTCCAGAAAGACTGTAACTGAACATACAAATACAAAAAGAGACATACCGAAACCTCAAATATCACACACACTTTGCCGTAGTAACATGTACCAAAATATCCTGTATATATATTACTTTTAATTGCATATAAATGTTTTGTTGGTTTCTAAATTGAATATGTCTTGTTTTTGATTGTATTTAAAATTTGTTTATTTATTTGTTTGTGGATGCAGGAAGTCACGCAACCTACACAAATTCCTTCTGATTCACTCAATTACAATTAATTAATTCTGCACATTGCCAACAACAGGATGGGCATTTAATCAAAACTGTGTAGAAAAAGCAAAACAAAAAACACCGAGAGAATCAGTTATTAAGAAGATCTTTTAACCAAAACTATGTAGAAAAAATCTAGCGAATCAATTATTGACAAGAAGGGAAGACAAATATACCTAGTGAATCAGTTATTAACCCTTTAAGGTCTGCATTCCTGAACAATTTTAACCCTTCTGCCTGAACTCCCGAGTCAAAATTCGCAAATAATTGGTATGTAATGTTTCACGGTAGATATAAAAATAGTTACAAGTGTTTACCCACTGTTCAACCGGTGACTGAGCATTACATCATTTTTCTCTACCACTGGTAAAGCAGTGGTCAGGGCCCAAAAGGTTAAGAAGATCTTTTAACCAAAACTGTGTAAAAAAAAACCTAGCGAATCTGTTATTAACAATTAGGGTATTTAATCTGTTGCGGGGCTGAGTAGGATGTCGCCCCCGCAAGGTTTATGAAGATAAATGTGAACAGCCAAGACAATGACGGGACAAAGGCAAAGGTTTTTGTTATGAACAAAAGTGTCGAATTTATTAACACGTTTACATCGGTGTTGGGTCCGGTATGACTGGTTGATCGGCGAACGTAGCTGGTTCGGTCGAATGTAGCTGGTTCGGTCGAATATAGTTGGTCTGGTCCGGTAGTTTAGGGTTGGTTGGCGAACGTAGCTGGTTCGGTCGAATGTAGCTGGTCTGGTCTGGTAGTTTAGGGTTGGTCGGCGAACGTAGCTGGTTCGGCCGAATATAGTTGATCTGGTCCGGTAGTTTAGGGTTGATCTGGCCCGGTAGTTTAGGGTTGATCTGGCCCGGTAGTTTAGGGTTGGTCGGCGAACGTAGCTGGTTCGGTCGAATAGCGAAGACAGAGTCCCTAAACAGGGCCAAGGCAGAACAGTAATACGACTTCACAGGGCATAGTCAGATGCACACTAGGTATGGTTTGGCATCAACGATATTGGACTAGCCGTCCGGTTTCTCGCATATTGCTTGACCTAGATCTGCGAGATTGGGAGTTGTGAAGGTCAAGGTCGGCTTTCTAAGGAGCGGCTAATCGGCGACCGCGACAAATCAAAACGGCGTAGAAGCAAACAAAAAAAAAAAAACACCTAGAGAATCAATCATTGATAAGAAGGACATTTAACCAAACTCTGTAGAAAAAAGTATTTCATCACAAAAAAAGAAAGAATTCATAACAAAAAAACATAAAAGAGAGATAATAAAGAATATAGATTTGTGTAAAATGATAAAACCAAAATATAACAATGATTACAAAACCCCTTTATGACTTTATATTATATAATTGACTATTTTTATGCTATTTTCTTGCAATTAAAACTTCAAATTTGGTGAAGTTGTTCTTATTCTTTTCCACTTTCACTAACTCCTGGCACCTTAGAGGCATTATTGCCTTGTTTGGGGTAAAATGAAATCACTTTTGTATCCCTACAGTATCATACAACATATTAGGGAAAGTCTGTGAAATTTATATCTATTTTAACAAACAGTGGAAACTGATAAGCAGACATCAGAATTCAATTTGCAGCAATCTCTTTCCACAATAAAATATGACACTTCTAGACAGAGTCCATTAGTTAGTTCCTCTGTATTCCAAATGTAAGGGGAAAGTTCCACTCAACTTTTTGGCTTAAAGCATAATCAGGTTGAAACTCCAGATCTCTTAATATCATGGAATTTAAGCAATGCCATGCCTGGCTATTACCTAGATGGGTGACCACTTGGGAATACCAGGAGCTGTTCCAATTCCTGTAGGGTTTGTTATATTCACTTATTCACAAATAGTCATAGAATGGTTTAAATCCACCATTTCTTCACTCAGCTATGGGTTAATTTAGAAAGTCTTGTATCAATAAATCATTATTATCTCCAAAAAATTCTTACAATTTAAAATATTTTATGGCTTTAAATAACCTGTTAAAAGGTCGACAGGCCATCAAAGACAAATCAATCAATAAAAAATGAGCTATAAATCTAGAACATGCAATGCTACTTCTACAGATTCAAATCATCCTCATTTCCCCTGTACTTCAAATTTAAGGAGAAAGTTCCACTCTGAAAGCTTTTTGGCTTATATTATTTCAGGTTGAAACACCAATTCTCATACGATCACTGAAGTTAAGCAATGTCAAGCCTGGCCAGTACTTAGATGGATGACCGCTTGGGAATATCAGATGCTGAGTTTCGATTCCTGCTAGGGTCATTATATTCATGTATGCACAAATACCCTTAGGAGAGGTATGAATCCACCACTTCTCCCCTAGCTATGGATTAATTAGTAAAACTTGTATCTGTAAAGCATTATTATCAGACCAAAAAAAAATTCTGACAATCTAGAAATATTTTCTGGTTTTACATAACCTGTAAAAAGTTTATAAGCTGTAAAAACAATCACTCAATCTTTGGCAAATGTTCAAATGAACTCCATTCTTTAATTCAACCAGTTCAGACCTTTACAGCTAGGGCATGTCATACTATTTCCATGGATTCAAATCATCCTCATTTCCCCTGTATTTCAAATGTAATGAGAAAGTTTCACACTGAATGCTTTTTTTGTAGAACTGCCACTGTGTGGATCAAACTCTCATGTGGATGCTTCATGGAACACTACAATCTTAACCTTTTCGTGTCAAGGGTCACTTGATATCTATCCTCCTTATCCTTATCTTCCCATCCTATCAACTCCTCTTTCATTCACATCATACACCTCATTCATCATAACCAGTTTAACAGTAACGCTCTACCTTTAGTAGCTCTCGAGTCTAGTACTGAGTAAACTTTGGTATAAAAAAGTTGGCAAACGTTCCTATCTGCAAAATAAAAGAGCAGTTTTTCTCTTGACACTGCTACTACTGTATACTTCCTCAACTTCCTCAGTAATGTTTGTTTTAAAACGTCAGGTTTAGAATTTTAATAAGAATGGAAATGTTACACACCGTTTAGTTGTTAGATTGTTTTATTTGCAAAGTTAATTTTATATTTGAACCAACTAAAATACAATATTTATTATTCACCATTTTATAACAAAATAAATATAAAAATACATGTTTTTATTAAAATTTTTATAAATATTTTTAGAATTTAGCATTTAACTTCTACCTAATTATAATATTCAAAATTAATGTTAATGTTCAAAATTAATTTACCGCTAAAAAGTTTCTGAATAGAACTAAACATGTTTATGAGACTGTCACCTGATTGACAAGTAAATAGTTACTCGGTGACATCTTTAACCCTTCTTCTTGTCTTCTCTCACCTTACAAGCGATGTAAGCTCTGTGGAGAAATTGCGTTTCTCCCTTAGGTGAAAACGCTATGAATCATCATGACACAGACACACATACACACACATGTATGTATGAACATTTACGAACATCTACAAAGATCTACAAACATTCACTCCTTCAACCACAAGGACAGAAACGCTTAACAAAACATTGTGAGAAAGAAACTTTAATTCTCTTACAAGTAACACTACATCTTACTAAAATTCTCCAAACTCACAGACTTTTTAATGCACTTCACAGTTTATCAACAAGAACATTTTCCTCACTAAAAATTCCAAGGACAAGTAAATTTCAGCACACAACTGAATTCCTGTTTTGTACGATTGTTGTTATGCATATATAAATTCCATTTCCTTGTGCAACTTTGCTTGTTGAATATTATTCTTCTTGTTTTCTTATTCCTTGTTAGCACATTTGTAAAGTGTAGTAACCTAGGGAACCTAGAATAATCAAATGAAAGTTGGTAATAAATGATAATACTTAGAACAAGAACAACACATATATGATTCACCAGCAGCGCATCGAAGAAGTAGTCAACTGCTAGAAGTGAGTCAAGTGAATTCCACAATGAATCTCCAACTGCAGACTTGTAGACGGTATCTACCAGCTGCCCCATGCAGTCAGGTGTGACACAAGGATGAATTTAATATGGGGTATTCGAGCCCATAGGTTTGCCACAAAATTCACTGTAGACCCTGTATAAAATAGGGTCAGTTAGCTGTTTCCCGAGATGAAACTCTGCCCTTTGACATAGCTGCGTCTGGGGATCCTCTCTGCCCTGAGTCAGAGATTTTGACCGGCACAGCTGGAGATGAATCTCCAACTGCTGACCAACATACAGTATTCACTACTGTGTTTATTGTCTGTACGTATGCTACAACATAAAGTAAAAATAGTATGAATTGATTCGAGGCCATTCAACCCATTACAAGAACATAAAGATATGCGAATCAACTACAATGTAATATTTATTATTTACCATTTTATAAAGAAATAAATATGAAAACAATTTTTGATGTAATGGAATAACACGTCACCCCCATAAGTGACTACACTATAGGTAGTAACTACCTATAAGTATCTGTAAGTCAACGGACTACAAATGCTAGCTGAAATCTTTTCGGCTAGACGGTCGAACTCTCTGCCTCTGAGCAGAGAGGAACCCGGACAAGGCTCAGCCAAAGAGCAGAGTCTCATTCGGGAAGGTTGACCAACCCGATCCCATTTATACGGATTCTACGGGCATTTTTTGGCCAAACCTATAGGCTCAGAAGACCCAAATTAAACTCAGCCTTGTGCCACATCTACCCTCGTGGGTGGGGGGTTTGGTAAATACTGACTAGCTGATATCTGTTACTCAGCTCTTAGCTGTTGTTGGACTCTTTGCCTTTGGGCAAAGAGGAACCCAGACGAGGCTCTGCCGAAGGGTAGAGTCTCATTTGGGGAGGTTGACCAACCCGATCTTGTTTATGCGGGTTCTTTGGGATTTTTTGGCCAAGCCTACAGGCTCAGAAGACCCACGTTAAAACCGGCCTTGTGCCACATCTACCCTCATGGGTGGGGGTGGTGCTAGTAAATACCAACTAGCTGGGATCTGTTGAGTAGGACTCAGATTTACGTGAGAACTACCAACCTTCTAATAGTAGCACTCGCTACTGGATTGACTTGCATAACTTGTGCATAACTGTTACCTTTATTCTTATTGTACTGGTTTTTTACAATAAACCTTTACTTATTTTATCCACCTTGTTTATCAAGTATATATTCCTATTAGCACAGAATATAACAGTTTTTTATTCATAAATTAATAAAATGTATGGAAAGTACAGAACAAGAAAATTTAAATAGGCATGACTTTTTCAAATATTATACATTTTCTTCTTGGATTATTTTGTATCTCAGAATACTTATTTTCCATTTTTTATAATCATGATCAGGGATCAAGTGTGCCTAATCAATAGAAAAATCAAGTATGCCTAATCACTAGAAAAATCAAGTATACGTAATGACTAGAAAAATCAAGTATGCCTAATCACTAGAAAAATCGAGTATGCCTAATCACTAGAAAAATCAAGTGTGCCTAATCACTAGAAAAATCAAGTATATCTAATCACTAGAAAAATCAAGTATTCCTAACCAATAGAAAAATCAAGTATGCCAAGTCAATAGAAAAATCAAGTGTGCCTAGTCAATAGAAAAATCAAGTATACCTAATCAATAGAAAAATCAAGTGTGCCTAGTCAATAGAAAAATCAAGTATGCCTAATCACTAGAAAAATCAAGTATACCTAATCACTAGAAAAATCAAGTATGCCTAATCAATAGAAAAATCAAGTATGCCTAATCAATAGAAAAATCAAGTATGCCAAGTCAATAGAAAAATCAAGTATGCCAAGTCAATAGAAAAATCAAGTATGCCTAATCAATAGAAAAATCAAGTATGCCTAATCAATAGAAAAATCAAGTATACCTAATCAATAGAAAAATCAAGTGTGCCTAGTCAATAGAAAAATCAAGTATACCTAATCAATAGAAAAATCAAGTGTGCCTAGTCAATAGAAAAACAAGTGTGCCAAGTCAATAGAAAAATCAAGTATGCCTAGTCAATAGAAAAGTCAAGTGTGCCTAATCAATATAAAAATCAAGTATGCCTAATCAATAGAAAATTCAAGTATGCCTAATCACTAGAAAAATCATGTATGCCTAATCACTAGAAAAATCAAGTATACCTAATCAATAGAAAAATCAAGTGTGCCTAATTAATAGAAAAATCAAGTATGCCTAGTCAATAGAAAAATCAAGTATGCCTAGTCAATAGAAAAATCAAGTATGCCTAGTCAATAGAAAAATCAAGTGTGCCTAGTCAATAGAAAAATCAAGTGTGCCTAATCACTAGAAAAATCAAGTGTGCCTAGTCACTAGAAAAATCAAGTATGCCTAATGAAGAGAAAAATCAAGTATGCCTAATCAATAGAAAAATCTATGGTCTGAAACTCTGACAATTATAGGTTAGTCCTTTTTCCTACTTTTTTGAATTTGTTTTAAATTGTTGCTAATTTTTCTAAAAATTTATCTGAATTGTACCTAGAAAATCTACAGCTAGATTATTTATTGTCAGCCACATGGTGAAGGAATCGTAAATCAAGAATGGACACTAAACACCTTGACCAAAACAATTGATGGTAAATTGTATACTTTGGAATGTTTAGCAAAAAATTTTCAATCATTTCAAAAATTCACATATTTTTATAATCTTTTCGAGGAAAATAAGACAAGAGTTTGTTGAGGTTGGAGGCAAACACTTAAAAGGTAACAGATTGTTCTCTTAACAATTAAGGTGGGGAACAGAGAAGGGAGGGAGGTTGATGGGAGAAAACAAAAAACTGAATACTAATGAGTGAGGCCACTGCCTCAAAAATCACAACACAGTAGGCGGTATGTAATGGTAAATAACTTTTTTTTATTTGATTTGTTTAAAAGCACATCAACACCTTTAAAAATAATAAATATTGCTTTGTAGTTGGTTCGCATATTTTTATAATGTTCTAAAAATGTTTATAAAATTTTTAATAAGTTTTATGCCGAAGTTTAATTTTCTTGGGAGCTTTGAAGTAATAAAAATACAATATATGTTATTCTGCTTTCACAATTGAATACATGGTAGATGATACTTAGCTCTTTTACATATACATATTTGTGTGGGCATTATCACTAGAGGCAGTGATATGTGCGTTTTATGCTATAGTTTTGTTGAAGTTATATTTTGAAATACAGTTTGATTAAGAAATTGTAGGATATATATGAAAGAGTTCTTTCATGTTGGTTATTTGGTTGGTTGATATTGTTTGGTGGCATATCAACACCTCTGTGGGTTATTTAATGCTGAAATCTAAATATTTTGTATGTAATTTTATGCTTTCAACTAAAGATATTTTGTACATAGTTTTATACTTTTTTATATACTGTACCTATGAACATTAATGGGTATGTCTCAATCCTCATAAATACATTGGACATTAGTGTAAGTGGGGTTAATATGCTGTCTAAGTAGTCTACCACTAGCAGTGGTTTACCTACTTCATGCTGCTGGCGAGTATTGTATTTTGTTGATATTATAAAGATTACCATTCTTATTTCCAACTATTTTGGTTATTTCTCGTTCAGTAACCCTTTCTAGATTACAACATATTGTTTGTGTGTTATGTTTCCTGCTTTGGCTTTGTATCCTGTAGAGCTGGCTTCAAACTATGGTCCTTGGGCCCTATAAGAGAATTGTCATTTAACTGATAGCACTTTTCTTAATATATGGGATGTTCCTAGTAGGGTGATCTTCTGGGCAACTTGTATGTTAATGTTACCTGGGACACTGTTAGTAAAATTGTCCACTCCTCTGATTACTATTGGTACAGTCTCAGTCTTCAATTATTATTATTATTATTATTATTATTATTATTATTGTGTTATATACTATACCTATGAACACTAATGGGTATGTCCCAATCCTCATAAGTACATTGGATGCTATTGTAAGTAGGGGTTAATATTCTGTCTAAGTAGTCCACCACTAGCAGTGGTTTACCTACTTCACACTGCTGGCGAGTATTGTATTTTGTTGGTGTTATAAAGATTACCATTTTATTTCCAATCTGTTTTATTTATTCTTCATTCCGTAGCCCTCTCGAGAACAATAACTTTCAAAATAAAAGTACGTTTCTTTAGTTATATAGTTTGTAGATCCTAAAATGTATCGTTGGTAATTTTACTATAAAAATGTATTTTTATATTTATTTAGTGTTGCATTGAATGTTATCTTGCTATCAAAATGTATTGTTGAGTATTCTATAAAAATGTACTCTTGATTTTTGTTTCAGGGTTCCTTATTTGCCCATAGCTGGAACCCTAACAGGTGCTATTCACACCTGTGTCAGGGTAAACCTGGGAATGACAGCAGTTAAGAGATGGTTACATGCTTCTTAAAACCTCTTGATCAGAGATTTTACTGCTGGATTTAGTTTATCGTCATACCCAGGTTTGCGGAAATAATAAATATTGCATTATAGTAGGTTCAAATATTTTTATCAGCTTGTAAATATAAAATTAATCTTGTAAATGAATCATCTAATAATAAAATAGAGTATAATATTTTTGTTATTAGAATTTGAAAAATAGCTTTTCAAAAAGATAAACATTGCCGAGGGAGTCAAGAGTGTATACAGTAATAGTAGTGTCAAGAGAAAAAAATTTTATAACATGTCAAATTCTATAGGGCTATTTAATGTTGAAATTTTTGTGTGAGGCACCCAGTGAGGATTGAACTCACTACTCAGTAGTAATGGTCAACCAAACTAGACTCATTAACCATTTCCCTTATGCTGAGGCATCCTCCCATTATTAGGTTTTCGCATGAGACCAGTTGAATATATTTTTTCCAATATGTAGAAATTATGGGGGATCAGTTTATTACTTAATTACAATGCAAAACATATCCCCCATTTTATGGCCACTAGAAATTTATAATAATCATTATATTATTCTTCCTGTTGTTAGGTTAGAAAGGTTGATTTTATGACATGAACTTTTATGACATGAACATGAAGGCTTGAACTCACTACTCAGTAGTAATGGTCAACCAGTCTCACTATTATCCCATGTTCAGGTGACTACTTCCAGCAGAAATATCAAGTAAATTTGGGGAAAGACTAAAGTCAGGCAGTACATATAGCATTCAGAAGTCAGCCGCAGCTGCTGCTGATTCTGGGAAAGAGGAATTCTATTGAAGCTTTCTTTTATTTATTTGTTTCCTTTCAGCCAAATGGGTGCCACTTAGAAGAACCAACTTCCAAGACCTTATCTGTCAGTCATATAATACTTGAGATTGAGATAAAATCGTACCTTCCTATTCTATACAGGTGTCCCAGTTGTAGGACCATAGAAATTCAGCTATCTGAGCACTGAGGTAGCAAATGATAGAAAGGGTGACACAGAAATTTGAACATATTGCCTCAAAGAAATAGCAAAAGATATTGGGGAACCAGAAAATGTCCTTAGAAACAAGGAAGAGATTGCTGGATTGTTATGTGATGTCTGTGAAAGCTGAACAATTTTATCACGGATGAAGATGAAGAAAAAAAAAGTGACTGACGTGATTCTACTGGTGAATATAAGAAACAAAGAATTTTTAAGAACAGGATCTACAAATAAATCTTTGCTCAAAATCAGAAAGAGAAAGGAAGACTTGGAGAATTGAATAACCACAAGGTGTATCAATGGTAAGAAAAAACAGGAGTAACCTATTTGATAAGTTTGAACAAAACAATAAAGTACTCATCATTCATTCAAGGACAAGGTATCTTTACCCAGCCTCCCCACTAAGGCAGGATGTAATACATGGTCTTTTTAACAATGGGAGCGGCATACACATACGTATGCACATGGGCCAAGGACAAAAACCTTGTGCTCAGTCCCCACAGCCACTGTCATACTGACATCAATATTACATCAACATTTCCTCTCCTACTGCAATCAGGAAAGTGCTACCACAGGATTGGAATTTCCGAATCTGGACGCCTCTCATCTAAAATGAGGAGAAACGTTTACTTCACTCCCGGCACAAAAATTAACTCCTATGTCAGTAAGGTAACCAGAGAAAGTAAAAAAAGACTATAGTTGTCGGCCAGAAGGGAGGTAATATTTTTATACGATCAGGGGAAACAATTTCATAGTTACTATTAAAGTTACTTCCCTTTAAATGGTTAAAAAAAAAAAAAAAGGATTTTTTTAATAAAAATAAGTCTCGCAATTTTCATAGTTTCATTATATTTGATTATTTTTACTCGCCCTCTCTTCCTCATATGTAGCTGCATGACATGGACGAACATAGCCCTCCATAACCTCCTGTCTTTTGTTGCTCTAAGCAATTCTTACTTTATTGTAATCGTTTTTTCATGGTATTTATTTACTTACTTTTTTTATTAATTTCACCCCAAGTAAGGAAATAAATCCACTAAGACGCAAGAGGTTTACTGAGTGCGAGAGAATAGGAGAATAAAAGAAAACATTCTTAAGGCAAGAAGACAATAAAGTAACAGGAACGATGTATTCTAATGGAATAACCAGAATGATCTAGGGACGTCCCAGTTAACGCTAAAAAAGTGGTATACCCTGGAGAAAAAAGGTCCCCAAATTGATAAAAAAAATTTTAACGTGTAAATGTTTATGTGAAAATTAAACAGGAAGACCAAAGTATTTTTTTGAATATTTTTCAGATTTTTAGTCCTTCCTATAAATTTTAAAAATTTTATTAAAAATCTTTTTTCTTGAATAAAAAAAACTAGTAAATTGATTTATCGGCCATTTCTGCCCGAATTTGTAAACAAAAAATTGAAAAAATCAAAATTAGTTCAAAAATCAATTAAATTTCAATTACACCTTTTTGTTATCTTAGGAAATTTAGAATGATTAAAGTTTACTTTAATGTAATTTGAAAGAAACATTACTTACTTTTTTTAGCAGAAAATTTTTTTATAGAGATATTTCCAACCATGGTACTTACGCGGGTGCGTGATTGAAGGGTGTTAATTGATGGGTGTCAATATATTGACAACTTACGTCAAGGGAATTTATCGTACGGTAGCGCAGAAGTGATGTAATTGTTCTAATTTTATGAATCTGGTTTGTAAATTTTAAAAAAAATTCACTTTCAAATCTTTTAAACTTACATTTGAGGAAAATTTCTGAAGTAAAAAGAACTTGCTTCTATCAAGAGAAACAAGTCTACCTCATGACATTATTTCAAAGCTGTGCATCCATACTTTCGTTGGAGACGATTTTAAATACAATTTTGGAATATTAAAAATTATTTTAAAAAATATCACTGGTTGTCAGATTTTAATAAGCTTTCAAATTTATGATCTTCAAAAAGTAGAGAACAAAATATGTCATTTCCATGAGGTTGCATAAAGAAACTTAATTTTAAAATATATTTTAAAATTTTTGTGACTTGTCATTTGTGTATTTAAAATAGAAAAAAAAAAAAAAATTATTGTAAAATTCATTTTCTTCAAAATTTTTTTTTTTTCAGATAAGAATTACCTTAGTATATGTTATTCAGAAAAGACAAAAAATCTTTTTAATTAAATATTGTCTTAGTTTTATTGGGTTTTGTATGTTTACAATTGAGGTAAAAGTTTGGATTAATTTAACCATTTTTTTTACCAAAAAATCGATGATTTAGAATCTTCAGAGTCTTGTGCATTTAATTAAAAAAAAATCCAGATACAAAATAAATTTTTTGAAGTTTTTATAAAATTAAGTTCGGGGGTGTAACATATATAAAAAAAAAAAATATTTATACCATGACTTTCAAAAAGACAAACATTTCTAAAATAATTTCATTCATTTGTGAATAAGTTCTGAAAGTTTCAAAAAAATCCAACAAGTACTTGATTTTTGCAAGATTTTCTAAATCAATGTGTATTTTCCAACTGAAAATAGTGAAAAAAAAAACTAATGCTAATATTACCTAATTTTTGACCTAAAAAAAAACAAGATTTTCAAACTAAATTTAAAATATGCTGCAAATGAAAAAAAAATTTTTTTAAATAATTAAAAAATACCTTGGTCTTCCCTCTTTAATTTTAACATAATCATTTACACGTTAAAATTTCTTTTTATCAATTTGGGGACCTTTTTCTCCAGGGTATACCACTTTTTTAGCCTTACCTGGGACAACTCACTATAGGTAGTAAGTACCTATAAAGTCAACTCTCTACAAGAGACTGAGGAAGAGTGAGAGAAAGACAACGCTAGCACGTCCGACTTTCCAATTAGTAGCACTCACTACTAGATTGACCTGTGCGTATAACTGTACCATATTTCATATTGTACTAGTTGTGTACAATAAACCTTTCTTCTATTATCCACCTAGTGTTAAGTATTTATTCCCTTAACACGGAATATAACAAGGAATTAAGACAAGGTAGTGATTGACATTTTTTTGAAGAGCTATAGAATTCAAATCCTACATTGTTCTCAAAACTAAAACATAATAGGGACTCCAAATTGAGTTTTTGCGAAGTCATTTTCTGATTGGTTAACAAATATTAAAAAAAAATACATTTCACCTGTTCACAACCACGTTCGATCGAATCAAACTAGTTTCTGACCCGAGTTAAAACACTGACTGCGCCAAGCAATTCGAAGCCAATCACGTGATACAAGTTTTCAATAACTATGAAATGTTGTTCACCCTTGGCAGTGAGACGAACCAAGTTTTTCGACAATGAACCTATGTCACCCAATTTCAGGCTTAACATTAATTACTTAAATTAACATAAACCCAGTTTGCAAAGGAACACTCACTCAAACAATTTATTTATTTCACTACAAACACTCCAGCGACAACTTTGTAGAAATTGCAGTAAGTTGAATACTTGTAATTTAATACAAAACAGAACTGTTTAATTTTCCCACAATTACAATAATACTTAAGGACACTTTCTCATTTTCATACACACAGTTCGACAACTTCAAATCTTTCAAACCAAAACTTTAATAACGCTACAAACCAAACAAAACAAAACTTTAGAACAATTTTTAAATTACTTGAATAACAAATATTTGTACCTTTATTGTGTTATATTGTAGAATTTGATTTCTACATTCTTTGTTTTAAATCTGTTAAATGAGGATCGCTGCTAAATATTCTCAGTTTGTACTGAACCCATTAAAATCAGCTCCAGAGTTCAGTACGAAACAATGCTTTCTGATTGGCCCATAAATAATAATGCCAAGTTTCGGCCTACATTCGTACATATCAGTTAGAATGAAAACAACACAAAGAATGAGCTTAATAGTCTGAAGAACTCTTGGAATGATAATGGCTCTTCTCAAAATTATAGAAGGTGTCTTCCATACAGTTGTACAACTGAAGATGGTTGGAGAATGGATTGACTGAAATGTAGTGGTCAGAACAAAAGCAACAAAGAATGACTTCAATAGTCTGAACAACTCTTGGAATGTGTAATAGAAGTGACAGTGACTTACCAGGAGCAAAGCGAATTCGCTGCCTCGTGTGTCGAACCATTCTCTGAGAGTCGGTTGCGCGTGCGTACACCTACTGCCATTTTTATGCAGCAGACTTATTTGCCTAAGAGAACAATGCTACCCATTAAAAACCAGGCGAGTGGACGTGGGAGGGCACTGCTATTCTAGGCTTCGGCGAGACTAGACATAGTGCTGACAGAAAGCGACAACAATTTTTGGACATCTGACAAGCTATTTCGGCAAATATGGACGGCCGGTTTGATTTAAAAATTATTCCTGAGTTTGAAGGGACTGGATCTGTGGTTGAATGGCTCGAGAAGCTGGAATTGGTGTGCGACCTATCGGGAGTGAAGCGGCTTGATCGTGTCATCCCTCTTTGCTTAACCAGGGGAGCATTCACGGTTTACCAGCAACTATCTACGGAAGAGAAATCAGACGTGGCGCGAATCAAGGGAGCACTGATGACAGCATTTGCCCCTGATAAATTCACGGGCGTAATGAACAATTCGAGGCACGTGTATTGCGTCCGGTGAAACCGTAGATGTATATTTCGTAGATTCACGGAAGCTATCCGTCCTTTTTGGAGGAGTGCCAGACAGTGCGATGACATGCGTGTTTGCGGGGGCTTCCTGATCCTGTGAAAAGGCTCCTGCGGTCCTCGGCCAGGGCAGATGATATGTCTCTCGGGGCTATTGGCCCGAGCTCGGGCAATCATAAAGGACGAGACAGCAGAGGGGAACCAGTCGTCGCTGCGGTGCAGCCCTCCCAGACTCCTCGATCTTCCCCAGACATGGGCCCACTTGTCACATGCTATGAATGTAATGGGCCCAATCACCCGCTGAGGACTACGTGAAGAGGCGAAGGGCAATTAACATGCGTTGCTATATCATGCAGCTAGACGGCCATCTGGCCAAAATTGTCCGGGAAAAACAGAGGCGGATGAGACTTCAGCGCCGTCCACTCTCCAAACAGCAAGTAAACTCGGTGTTACCCATCATTACTGTGTGTGTTGACGGTACACCATGCTGGCTCTCTTTGACTTTGGGTGCTCACGGGTCAATCTTGAGCGCGAAGTTTGTCGGTCGTGGTCGAAGCAGGGTATGGCGGTATTTACATTAACCGGAGCTACGCAGGCTTGCTGTGGAAGGGGCACCACAATCGATGTGTTGGTTGCGCAGGAAGCCCCCCTGAATTTCGACCTGTTGCTTGGCATCGACGCCATTAAGGCACTTGGTGGAGTTCGCATCACGCAGCATGGAAGCGTGAGTTTGAAAACCATGGTCCGTCTGTGCAGCGATTCAGATCAGCCAAGCCGATTTCAGTGCGAAATTCAATGAACGGCAGGGAGTTTGGGTCGCAGCCTGGAAGTGGTCGGCAGGTCATGCACCAGGGAAACTTCAGAATCGGATCTCTGAATATCCAGTATCCAGCGAGATGAGAGAGGAGTACGAGCATGAATTACAAACATGGATGGACAATGGTTGGTGGGTGCCGTACAGTAACAAGGAGTTTGGGCTGCCCAAGGGACTGATACCACTGATGGCCGTGCTGCAGACCAACAAGCATAAGGTGCGTCCTGTGATGGACTATCGAGAACTGAATACCTACGTTGAAACATTCACAGGTGCTGCAGATGTTTGCGCAGAAAAACTGCGAGACTGGAGACAGCAGGGTGCGAACGTGTCCATTCTGGACCTCAGGAAAGCATATCTACAGATCCGTGTTGAAAAATCCCTGTGGCCATATCAAACAGTTATGTTTAAAGGGAAGCGATATTGTTTGACCAGGCTGGGGTTCGGCCTGAATGTGGCGCCCCTGATAATGCAAGCTGTGCTCAAGGCTGTGTTAGCACAGAATGAAACTATAAATAGAACAACATCAGCATATATTGACGAGGAAACATCTCGAGCTTCTACGGACTGACGAGCAAGGATCCAGAGAAGTTACAGGACGGAGCCAGAGTGCTGGGGCTAGAAGTATGGAAGGAACAGGTCGACTGCGATACGACGAGGAAGTAGAATGGTAAACGGCCCCAGGAGACTATGACACGGAGGGGTATTTTCCATGTGTGGTCGGCTGGGGGACACTTCCCAGTGTGGATGGCGAAGCGACAGGCATCATCAACGTCGAGCCACTGTCGAACGCAAAACTGGGACGAAAAATTTGTGATGCCCCTGAACGATGATAACGGACACCCTCGCCCGGCTCAGCAACTGGATCCTGCACAGGGAGAATGGTGCGGAATAATGAAGGAGCTAGATGTGTGGTGGACGCAAGTTTGCTGGCTGTAGGAGTAGCCCGAGGCTAAGGGAGCCATCATCGAGGACGATGCTGGCTACGGATTTATAAAAACACCCAGCATATCAATGTGGCTGAACTGGATGCCGAAGAAGGGAATCAACCTCGAAAATGGTAGGCCCCTATTACATGAACACAGACTCCTCTCGCGTGTACTATTGGGTGACTAATGCACACGGGAAAGTCTCGCTGAACACCAAGGCCACTAGTGAGATGCTCATAAGGCGACGACTTGAAACTCTAACTTCTCTTGAAAAAGTATAAACTTTCGGTTGACATAGCGCTTAGTTAGATCCGACCAGAACCGAGCTGACTTGCTGACTAGAGTTCCCAGAGGTGGTTCAACAATGTGAAGGAACTCGAATCTGTTCAACCAGTATGTACTGTTGCCGTAGGAAACCCGAGCCCTGCTCAGTTAACTGAGATTCATCGACACAGCGGGCACCCTGGAGTTAAACGGACACTATATTTCGCACGTAGGATCAACCCGTCCATGTCGAAAGCAGCAGTGAGATCGGTCGTTCGGAGTACAAACCATCTGGAAATGGTATTGTAGAGAGGTGTCATCGGACAATCAAACGGATTGCTGCGCGAAAGAGCTGCTCTATTATGGAGGCCGTGTATTGGTATAACATTACACCCAGGGATGATGTGTCTGCCTCTTCTGCGCCCGCCAATCTGCTGCATTCGTACAAAATTCGAATAAAAGAAATTGACGTTGTGCCCTCGCCTAACCAGGCGACTTTGACTTGGTATAAAGGAGACGCAGTTTGGGTAAAAAATCCGCACGGACGCTGCACGTCAAAGTTTGTGAAAGGTCGTGTCACGGGGATAAACAGTCCACAGTCGGTAGTCATTGATGGGATACCGCGGCACATGGGAGATGTACGTCCACGGCTCACTTCATTGTTACCAGTGGATGATGGCGGTGACACAACGTCAGGGAGTCATGAATGGCAAGAACCAAGCTCCGGTGCAAGCAGCAGCGACACCCTGTCTGAAAGCGAGAAAGAAGTAGACTTGATCCTTATTGATCCCCCGGAATATGATTTAGACCAGGACACATCTGACGATTCATCCGGGGAGGAAGACATGGTTATACCACCGCGAAGGAGTGCAAGGGTGAAACGACCAGCCCTCACTGTCACTTATGTGATCATACGATCAGGGGGAGTGTAATAGAAGTGACAGTGACTTACCAGGAGCAAAGCGAATTGGGCTGCCCTCGCGTGTTGAACCATTCTCTGAGAGTTGGTCGCGCAGCGTAACCTACTGCCATTTTTATGCAGCAGACTTATTTGCCTAAGAGAACAACGCTACCCATTAAAAACCAGGTGAGTGGGAGGGCACTGCTATTCTAGGCTTCGGCGAGACTAGACGTAGTGCTGACAGAAAGCGACAGCAATTTCTGGACATCTGACAGAATGATAATTAGATAATAGAGCAGAATTCTGTAAAGAAGATTCTGTGTTCCAACAATGTGATTTTTTATTCATAAATTTATAAACATTTACTAAATTATTAAAATATGTGAACCAACTATAAGGAAATTCTTATTTACCATTTTATAAAGTTTGAATCAGTTGCAATTAGCCAAGGTTTTGCCAACCATTCCAATTAACAATAAATAAATAGTGTAAATAAACAATAAATAGTGTTTATTATTTTTGTTGTAAATTCTCAAGAAAAACGAAAATGTCTAAAGTCACTTTCATATGTTTAGGTTTTATTATTATTTTAATCATCACTTTTTTAAAACAATAAACGTTGCTGAGGAGTGAAGGTAGTTAAAATAATGGGGTTGTCAATGAAAAAAAAAAACATCATTTTGACACTATGTTTTTTTTGTGGGCTCAAAGGTCCAAGTTAGCCATACTTTTTTAGTATAATGTTATCTTAAGGCAATGGTTCTTAACCCTTTTTTTTTCCTCCAGCACCCCTTTACAGGTATTTGTGCAGACTGATGATGAGCCCTTATGTTAAAATTGCACTGGTAAATGAAGAAAAGAGTTGATATCCTATGTTTATGCTTTGTTGTACTATAAAAGAATTAGTCAATGGTGTCAGTCACTGGAAGTAATTGTAGTGGGAATAGTCAAGCTCTGGACACTTAGTTGAAACATAGAAACTGTCGTATTTCAGATTGCAAAATTCTGCTCTATGCACATATTTGTAATTGCATTAAATTGTTTAAAATAAGTCCAAAATATATAGGGATAAATATAAAAGAACATGTAAAATGCTATGTTTAGTCCTAACCAGGGTTCAAAAGGTTAAATCATCTTATTGCCCTGTTAAAACTATGAGGCGCCTGAAATCATATAGAATTTTGAATAGTAAAAAGGTATTTCAAAATGTTCTGCCTGAAAAAAAAATATTCAAAGAAGATATGCAAAGAAATTGTATTAAAAAACCAAAAACCAAAACTAGAAGCTAAATGGGAATAACTTAGTCACATTCTCAGATAAGATATAAATATCCTTGCAAACAAGGAATATTTTAGTATTTTCTAGTTTCCAATGATTTTGACATTTTAAAAGAGAGAAAAATCTTGTATCACTAAATCATTATCTGAAAAAGTAAAAGAAATTTCTTACAGTGTAAAAAAAATATTTTCCATTTTTTAAATAATCTACAAAAGGTTGATAAGCTGAAAAAAAAAAAATCAATCTCCACAGTTTTATATTCCTTTTCCTAGACTGGCTAACACCCAAGGCTAGAGAACCTAGCCTACTCTGCTGTTTAATCCATAGCTAGAGATGGGTAAAAGAAATGGTATCCCAAGAGCCTCAGTATAAAAAATGAACATAACAAAACAAGGCCAAAATTTGAACCCGGCTCTCTGATTTTGTTTTCTGTGTTGATAACCATTATGCTACCTCTGCATCTTTGTTTGATTGACAGATGATCAAATTTCAATACCATAACAAGCAAGCATAGATTTATGAATGGCCAGGAGACCTTATCAGTTAGTCACAGCTGATAATTAATTTGAAATTGGGGTAAAGCAGGTTTTCCCAACCTTGGATGATGTCACCCATTAGTAGATAATTTCAACTGTTGGGTGAGTGACTGGAAATTTTGGTGGGTGGGCAATATAGGATTTTGTGTAAAAAAGATATTTCAAAATATTCTACCTTAAAAAAAATATTCAAAGATATGCAAAGAAATTGTATTAAAAAAACAAAAAAAACAAAAACTGGAAGCTAAATGGGAATAATTGAGTCACATTCCCAGATAAGATATAAATATCTTTGCAAACAAGGAATATTTTCCATAGTTTTGAGAAGGGTCATTAACATTCAAATAGTTTTTCAGATGAAATATTTTTGGGGATATAAATCAGATAAGGGAAGACCAAGAACAGTAAAAAGTATTCACTGAATTTTTATCATCTGTCCCGACGTTTCAGCTGTTGTACATTCTGCCTTTCTTCAGGATATGTCTATATTTCTCAGATGAGGTTTTGTAACTATTTATGTTATTTACATTGTTCGAACTGTTGTCCTCATCTTTATTGCCACATTCCCGACGTTTCAGCTGTTGTACATTCTGCCTTTCTTCAGGATATGTCTATATTTCTCAGATGAGGTTGTTGGCGATGTGCAGAATTAATTAATTGTAACTGAGTGAATCAGAAGGAATTTGTGTAGGTTGCGTGACTTTCTGCATCCACAAACAAATAAATAAACAAATTTTAAATACAATCAAAAACAAGACATATTCAATTTAGAAACCAACAAAACATTTATATACAATTGAAAGTAATATATATACAGGATATTTTTGGTACATGTTACTACGGGCAAAGTGTGTGATATTTGAGGTTTCGTATGTCTCTTTTGTATTTTATATGTTCAGTTACAGTCTTTCTGAATTGTGTTAACATTAAAATGTCGATGTTAAGTGTTTTTAGGAATGAGTTCTTATAGAGTGGTCTTCCTTTGACTATAATATTACTGAATCGTTCGAATGTTGATTTTTATTTAATAATGTAGTGAGTATAGATTTGCGATTTGATGTCCACAGAGTTAGTCGAGTTTAAATTGCAAGTGAGTCAGCGTTGATGTACTTTTGCATGGTAAAGTCGTGATTTCGAGTGATGTGGACTATGTTGGCAATTTCTCTGTGGATGTTCGTCTCTGACTGCTTTCGGTCAGTCAGTGTTTTCTTTTATGTTTTGAAAGTCTAAAATCAGCTCAAAGAAGTTTTGGCGCAATTTTGTTTTGCACGTGAAACTTTCAGATTATTGTGTCGTTAACCAATGAGATTTGTTGATTCGCCTAGTATGTTTTTTTTATTGGTCAAAGTTTTCCGTACATAGGCGTAAGGTATAGACTGTTCTGTTACTAGGGGTGATAGGTAGAAAAGGATGAGTCTACAAGGTATTGTAATTATTTACATTATTTACATTCTTCAGACTGTTGACCTCATCTTTATTGCCATATTCATAAAAATGAGGACAACAGTCCGAACAATGTAAATAATGTAAATGATGTTATATTAGTTGTTCATAGTGTATATTCCTAATTATGAACAAAAATAATTTTTTGTCAACACTTGCAACACTAACCCTAAGAATAAAATTAACCCTAACCATAAAACTAAATTATATAGAGAGAGATTTCAATGGTCAAGTTTGTTTTAATTTGTTCTTTAATACAGTAGTAGCAGCAGCAGCAGCTGCCACATAAGTCAGCATTATTTGTTACTTCCCTTTGGTATTATTTACTACATCATAAAGTCAGTTTATGAACCAGTAACAAACTTTTACCAAACAATTTTGGCATGCTTTTCAATATTTACTATACAGGTAGGTGACAGAATATTTTTCCATGTGAAAGTTGGAGATAACGCAAAAACGTTAGGAACCCCTGGTTTAGGAGAATTATTAAGTATGTGTATGGTCAAGTAAACTTAGAGCTTTTGCATACAGTGTACTATGCAATGTTGGGTTGTGCTCAATGTAGCATTCTTTTTTTCCCTATTGTTCACCTAATACAAAGCCCAAGTACCACTCAAGGTAGTGTGTTACTAGATGTGGTTGCTACAAGTGCATACAAGGAAGGAGTAAAAGATGCATGTTATGAGGATATGTAGGTTAGATAATGGTTGACTCTTGAGAGTAAGATTGTAGTGATTTGGGAAGAAACCATTTGGGAGTTTGTTCCACAGAGGAACAGTTCTGGGAAAGAAGATGTCTGAGTGGAACTTCCTCCTTACTAAAGGAATATAAAGGGAATGAGTATGAATCTACTCAGTGTATGTAGCATGGCGTGTCCTATCTATGAAAGTCTGTACTGGTGAAATTAACAAATGTAGTAGTTCATCTGAGCATCTGCCATGAAAATAGTGATAAAGTAGCAATAGGCTAGCAACGTTTTCTCTGTGAAGAAAGTGGTTGTAGGGTGGGAAATAATTCATCACCCACAAGGTAATGTATGTGATATGGTTCACTGGGGATTGCAGAGAATGAGACTCATTCTATTACTAAGGCATCCTGTGGCTAAAGAGCAAAAGTGAATGAAACTTTTGTACCCCTTTTTAATATACTGCTTTTGGTAACACCACCTAGTGGTCATTAGCAGAAGTACTTTGGCAGACAAGTATAGTAATCTCACACATTAGATTTTTTTTAAGATACAGCTAAGTATATACCTGCATTACTAGCCAATGCATTTGCCAAATCAAGAGGAAGTGAGGAGTTGTTTGTGGCTGGGTATGTTGAAAGGTAAATACTAAAATGGTGATAAGGGTGTTGCAGATTTCAATCAACCCACAACAAAAAGAATGGTGAAAAATATATTTAAATATAAAAATATATAATATTTCTATTTTCATGTTTTTACATCTAAATTTTTCTTACATGTATGAGTATTAAAGTTCTTATAGTCCTTGATTGTAGCTGTTTGTTAAGATGAAAAGGAATGTGATTTCTTTGTGTGTATATGTGAGAAAAAGAGGTAAGGGAGAAAGTGAAGTGGAAAATATAAGTGTCATGTAGCTTGGTAAGGAAAATGGGTGAATGAGTAAGGCATGAACTGTTGCTATCTGTCTTTTCTTTACCATCCATCTAGAAACTTTGCTCAAATACCCTTCAAAGGGATGATGATGCATGTTTTTTTATTGTTGGCAGGAATGTAACCCATTGGTTTAAAAATGTTAAATGTTTATATTCAACGCATTAATTTATTAACTGGAAGAATGTGCAATCCTCCAGCTCACAAACTATTTTTTTGTCATTTGGTGTTTGATTGTCTTGGTGTTTATTTGTGTCTTCACTCTGCACACTCACTTGAATGGAATATAGCACAAGCCTGATTTTAATGTGGAAATTCTATGAGAATTTTTTCTCCTTTTGAGATACCTCCAACTGAATGAAATAACTTCAACTGAACGAAAGTACTCTTCAGTAGAAAAGGAAGCTGCAGCCATTGTAGAAAAGGTGGGTTCAATATTTATTTCATTTATCTGCTCAATGTTTTACTGTCCCCATGGGTCAGCAGGCAAAGAACTTCATATTTTATATGGAGAAACCTGGAAAAATTAAAAATGATAATATGCAAAGATGCAGAATTGGTCTAGGGAGCTATGATTACGACATTATGTATAAACTAGAGGAAGAATAATGTAACTGCTGATGCACTCTCAGTTTGCTATCTTCCACAAAGAAAAGCTCCAAAATCATCTTTGTCATTCAGGCACAACCAGGTTAAACCACTTTATGAAAGTCAGGAATCTTCCATACTCTATAGAGGATATTAAAAAGTATGCATGGACTGTCCTGTTTGTGCTAGATGGAAATCATATTTCTCCAGAAAATGTTCACCTTGTCAAGTCAAATGAAGGAATGACACAGTCTAGATTTTCAATGGTAGATCTACTATAAAACTGTGGGGTCATGCATCATACCAGCAGTGACAGCCTTGTGTTCATAGAAATTAAAAACATACAAAGAAATGACACTAAAAGCATGTTAAATTGTAAATTAAAATCATATAATTTTATTTATTTGTGTGGATTGGTGTGTGTGCATGTTTTAGTTATATCTGTTGTAAGTTTACATATAATAAAGGAAGAAAATCACTTGATCTTATGACAAGCAAGGTGCTGAGGAGAGGAAATAGATTTTTTGATCCTTTCTTAAGGTCGGTAGTGAAGAGACTGAGTTGGATGTTTTTAGGTGTGAAGAGTCCATTTGTCAGGCAGGAAAGTTTTCTGTTGCAGGCTGGGATAACTATTATTATTTTGCTTTTATTTATTTTATTTTAAACAAAGTTTTAATGTTATTTATTTTATTTTATGATATTCATCATTATTATTATTATTTTATATTTTTATTTATTAATAATAAACTAATTAAACTTTAACGTTAGGACCCCTAATGCCAAAAGGGACCCCTGAAGCAACTTTTTCAAGAGAGTGAATTTTTCACCAAAATCAATGGGTTTTCTTTTTAAGATAAGGCCATTTTAATGATAGAATCATAAGCCAATGCCTTGAAGTAGCTAATGTTGGCCTTAGAATATGCTCTCTTACCCATTTCATATGGCCTCAAATTTCCCTTGTAATTGGTCAAATTTCAAAATTTTTTTGAGGGCTTGCAGCACCTGAAACCCCTAGTTGTATGGGGGGGGGGTCACCAGAATCTATTCATAACTTGCATTTTGGCAATTAGATCCTCAAATCTATTGTTACTGGTTGCAAATGGGCCCTCATATCTGTTCCAGTTTCAGGGCCTCTAAAATGTAAGTCCGCCACTGTAGATTTTAAGGGACCTCTTCCCTTTAACTTAAAGAACTGTTATATGTTTATGGTAATAGCTGAGTACTCTCATTTTCCCTTTCATTTTGCTTGCCTTAATATGACAACAAATATAATAATTAAATGTCTGAATCAAATATTTACTGTTTGGCACGTCTTTGTATATCCATTCTGATTGAGGATCATCGCTTTTATCTAAAGAACTGCATGAGTACCTTACTAATTTATGTACAGCTATCAGTTGAACTGCACCTTACTGTTATAGACAAGCGTATGGTTGCAAGAAAGAAATACAACAACAGAAATAGATTTACGTGATTTATTTCAATAGGAACATGTGGGTTTGGGACAGCTACCTTGTGGTATAGTTCATAAGCTGGCTGCCAATCTGGGTTGATCTCTCATAGTAGTTCTCACTGGTTGGTGTGGCGCTCCTCCTACTGACTGCTGCTGACTGCCCAGACTGACCGTGACAGATCTCTTCCCTGGCCTCCTGTTGACTGCTAGTACTTCCCCGTGTGACCCCTTTTATGGCGCTTTTTATGGCTTAACAGGCCCGAAAAACAATGCGAGTATAATTAGGAGGGAAGCATTTTTACTGGTCGAAAAATAGAAACACTTTAAAATATTATTTTATTTTTCGACCAGAACTCATGTGTTGGGCCTATGCGCAAACGATGATAATGGTCATTTTGTGACGGGGCCTTGTCCCGTTCACATCCGGCTCTCGCTCTTGAGTATGTTAGTTTCTTTGCCTGCAAATCAACCAAGATATGTCTTATTTTATTTTATAACATTGCAAACCTTAAGCAAATGATGAGTTTGAACGATTATGAAATTATTTGAAAGCATGTCACATTGGCTTTGGCTTATAGAAATCTGTGAGAATCTCAGTGAAAAATTGTTCTACCTACAGCACTGTATGTCATAAGATATCTGCTCTGTACCACCATTAATACTATAAACAATGAAACAATCTTTTCATATCATCACTGATGAACCATTGGTCACTCCTTGCCCACTTGATTAGCAGCCCCTGGTTCAGTTATTTTATACTATAACATCTGTACACTATTTACATTATTCGGACTATTGTCCTCATCTTTGTCGCCATATTTATTACAACATTTCAGCTGTTGTACGCTCCAGCCTTCTTCAGGTAGTTGGAATGTCGAACTGAACCCTTTATTTCGCTCAGTGGTTTAGACTGTTCTCGTTCCATGTGCCATGACTGGTATTGAACTCACAACTCTTTGCGTCCTGTCACTGGATCTAACCAACGCCTTTATCCCCTGTGCCATGTGTCCTCGAGGACACATGGCACAGTGTGAATTCAATACCCGGTTAAGGCAGTGGAGAACTTGGAGAGGGGAATTAACAGGAGATAACTGAAAACTGACATCCATTAAACATGGCACATGGAATGAGAAAAGTCTATCCCAGTGAGTGAAATAAAGGGTTCAGTTTCACATTCCAACTACCTGAAGAAGGCTGGAGTGTACGATGACCGAAACGTAATAAATATAACGACAAAGATGAGGACAATAGTCTGAATAATGTAAATAGTGTACATAATACCTCATCTCAGAAATATAGACAAACATTTGTACTAACAAGTATCAAGTATTAGTTGACAAAGTTCAGCCATTGGAAGCTAATCCATAATATGTCTATATAAAGTTTGACAATGGATGTGAGTCGACAGTGTCTGTCAATGATTTGGCACCAGCTGGGAACAGATACAAAAAGGACAAATCTACAACTATCAAAGAACAAAAGACTGTTGAAAATATACCTGCAGAAATAAATGAATGTAAGTCTGATACCCAGCCTAAACTACTGGATAACCTTGAAATTCATAGCATTGTGCTTACTGACTCTGAGAATCCAACATCTACTTTGATTCCTGAAAATCCAGTGACACTAAGACAGTCTTTAGGGAATCATCCAAAACTGCATTGATACCCAGAATAATAAAAAAATGGAGCAGAGGGGGAGAATTGTCATATACATTACTTCCCTTAATTAGAACTCTTCATGTAATTATTACCTCCCTTAGTACTCTAGTTCAATATAATAGTAACCACCTTTGGCTTGGTATTTTCTTAGGTGACCCATTTTGTTTATTAAAGTCTTTGTTAAGGTATTTTCTTATTCTGTTGTTCTTATAACAGATGGAATAAAACTAGTAAGAAAATAATAGTAATAATGAAGAGTATATACAGCCTGAGTGTTGGGATAAAAAGCAACAATAATAAGATGAAATAAAACTAGTAATAAAATAATAGTAATAATGAAGAGTGTATAGAGCCAGAGTGTTTCGATAAAAAGCAACAATAATAAGATGGAATAAAACTAGTAATAAAATAATAGTAATAATGAAGAGTGTATTGAGCCAGAGTGTTGAGATAAAAAGCAACAATAATAAGATGGAATAAAACTAGTAATAAAATAATAGTAATAATGAAGAGTGTATTGATCCAGAGTTTTGGGATAAAAAGCAACAATAATAAGATGGAATAAAACTAGTAATAAAATAATAGTAATAATGAAGAGTGTATTGAGCCAGAGTTTTGGGATAAAAAGCAACAATAATAAGATGGAATAAAACTAGTAATAAAATAATAGTAATAATGTGAATTGTATTTTAGCATTCTGCTACCACTTTCTTTTCATATCAATTTTTGTACCAACACCAAAGTGGATCACAGAGCCTTGATATTTCTCTGACATTTGATTGGTCAATTAATTCCAATATCATGCTTTCATCTACGTCCACATCATTAAAGTTAATTCACCGCCAAAATCTGTCTATGTGTTTCGAGCCTATCACATGGTACACATTAAGTATAAATATTTAGCAATATCTTCAACTCTTCCTCTCTTGCCTTCTTTCACATACAAGATGTAGCTGTGGAGAAATTGCGTTTGTCCTTTCTGGGAATATGCTATAAGATGCTATGACACATGCACACATGCACACACACACACACACACACACACACACACACATGCACACATGTATGTATGAACATTGCTCATCTCTTAACTCATGTTATTCACTCCTTCAACTACAAAGAAACAGAAACTTATCAACAGTGAGATTTTATTCAGCAATAAACATGCCGTCCGAGAGTATACAACTTTCAACTCTTATCAATTTTTACCAGTGAGAAATTTTACATCACATCTTCTAGAGTTACAAGTTCTTATCGACATAACCTCAGCTTCCCAGAATACACTCACTCAATTCATCTCAACTGATGTCATTCTTTGATGGTGAATGAATTTGAGCAGCAAGATATATTTATGCTGATTTTCAACTTGAAGTTTAAAACTAAAAACTACATTTTTAGTATCAAATACAACTTTTTGATATTCAATTGAAGATTACATTTTCTCTTCATCAACAAGTTTCTTTGAACTCATCTTACACTGAATTTCAGCCTACAACACCTTCTTATCAAAGAACATTCTTTCCATTGAAACTTACTATTATTTCTTGAACTGAAATCTTTATTCTGCGATGACTAACGACTAATGATCGCCATTTCTATTCTATCCTCTATTACTATTTGGATCAGCATTTCTACTCTATACTATATGAACTGTTATTCTTTAGTCTATTCACTATACTATTTCTCTATACTGATCACTATATGGATTACTATTTGAGCAAGTATTATCAAGCAAGTAATATTTGTGCAAATGCTATTCTAAAGGTGTCTGACACAGACATTGCTCAGTGGCATACTATAGTTGTATCTGTGATTACAAAGTCTCTACTACAACGAGCATTATGAAAGTGACAACAAGTATTCACAAACATCACAAAAGTGGCAACGAGAGTTCGTTGACATCACAAAAAACTCTTATACATTTCATAATTTCATTTTGAGGATGAAAGTTATATAGGAAAATTAAATAAAATCACTAAATAATATCATCATAATGAATAACAAAAAAGGAAAAATAAATACATGCTAGTAATAAAGGAACCAGAAAGATATTTGGTCATCTGTACAATTTTATTAGCCCCACTTGGCTTTGCCAAACACTCACTAGGTGGCATTGTTTAAATTCTATAAAAAGACAAACATTTCCTTCCTCTTTCTCTCTTTCTTCCTCTTGCAGGATGTACATGGGGATGTACTCGCTGGGGAACATTTCTTTTCCTAGGTTGACGGAACTCTCTTTCCACTTTCTAATACATAGCATTTAGATGTATTTTAAAAAAGCTCCATTGATGATTGATATGTCCCGGAAAGGGATATATTTGTTCGAAGTAGCAAAGTGGTTTTGGACTACTGTAACCAAGTAGGACAATCTGGCAGGTCTGGTCCTCGTCGTAGTGGTGGGCAATAGGCGTAGGCAATAGGTGAAGACTATAGGCGTAGCCAATAGGTGTGGACCTGTACCTCCACATCAGTCTGTATTTATGGCTTACACCAGCCAATCATATTAATGTGAGAGGAAACCAGGTGTATGCATATTCATTACATCAATGATGTAAGTCCAATCTTTACTTTGGTTGTTGCAACTCAGTCATTGTAACCATTCTTATCCTTACTTACTGTTGTAGCATACCTACAGACAATAATGGGTATGTCCCCATTCACATAAATACAGTAGTAAATACTGTATGTTGGTCTGCAGTTGGCGATTCATTGACTCACTTCTAGTAATTGACTACTTCTTCTATGTGCTGCTGGTGAATCTTATATGTGTTGTTCTTGTCCTAAGTATTATTGTTCATTGCTAACCTTAGAAAATGGGCATACCCAAGAGACATTGAGAACTTTGTTTCCCTACAGTTTCTATATAAAAAAAGGAATAAATAGTCTGTAGTAGAAAACCAAGTTTTATTGCTTCTTCTTTAACTATGTGGTGGTCACCCATAACATAGCAACAGAGATTAGTCTTGTGCTAACAGAGAGAAAAGCATACTTGGCAGGAAATAAAACGTATAGAAATAACAGGAAAGCATGGTAAATTGTATGTTAATTTTATACAATTTATTTGTGTGTATTAGTGTGTATATTTTTTTAGGTTACAATCATTTCATAGTACATGTAATGAGAGGAAGCAATTACTCTATATTATTACAAGCCATATCACAGAGTGAGAAGTTACACACGTGTTGCCTGCTTGAGGGTTCTTAGCAAAGAGGTTGAATTTAATGTCTTTTGGCAGGATATCTGTATTTCTGACAGTAACAGTTTATGTTACATGCTGGGAGAGTTTTTATTATTTTTATTTAATTTATTTTAGACAAAGTTTAAATCTTATTGTTTTATTTTATTACATTTTTCCTTATTATTATTATTTTATTTTTATTTATTTATAATAATAATATCTGTACGACTTTAGCACTCTGCATTATTAATATTATTTCCCTTTTCACTGCATTTTTTACAAGCCTCTCAATTATAGTATTGTTAATTTCACTCAAAGTTGATTTCTGTTTTCATAGAAGGATATGATTGCACAACTATGAAATTTAAACACACTATTGTTCAGAGATGAGTCAACTTCAGTGGAAGGATAAACTTTTTGTATAGCAAATGAAGTCACATACAGAGTGATAAAGGCTAATTATTTATATGTGAATCTGCACACATCTACAATTTGTCAACATGCAACCTTAAATACTATAAATATTAGGAATTGATATATTAGGTTGAGTCATAAAAATGTCAGTTTTTACTCATAAATTTTATTCTTCAAAAACTAAAGTACAATTACATTTTTTGTTATATTATTTTATTATATTTTGTTATATTTATATATTATATCATTATTCCGTCCTGGGTATGATGATAAACTACATCTGCATCCTGGGTAAGACAATAAACTATGTCCAACAGCAAGGGCTTTGATCAGGAGGTTTTAAGGAGCATGAAACCACCTTTTAATTGCTGGCGTTCCCAAGTCCACCCAGACTCGGGGTGGTAGCACCTGTTAGGGTCCCAGCTATGGGCAAATAGTTGACACCTAAACTTGTGTAAAAATAGGTTTTAATACCTTAAATACTTTGTAATAAAAAAAAAATATTACAAGCAATAATTTTTGAAGGAAAAATTATTATGAGCAATACTTTAAAAGAAAAAGTATTAGCAATACAAACAGCTATACATTCTTTGAAAAAAATATTACCAAGTATAGATTTCTTCAAGGAAAAATATTCCCAGAAACAAAAAATTTTGTCGGCATTAAATAACCCATTGAGGTTGATATGCCATAAAACAAACCAAACCAAACTATATCATTATTATTATTATTATTATATTATATTATATTTGTTATATTTTGTTATATTATTTGTAATGACTTGTATCAAGCAGCTCTTTGATATTTTTTTAATAAAATTCTACAGGTTGTGATGTGAAAAAGCTTTTGCTGAACTCATGAATCTGGTGTCTTCATTGGAGAAAGTTTTTCTCAGTGTTCGAAAAAGATGATGACTGGTTGATGTGAGGTCAGGTGAATATGTAAAACAACCAATTGAGTTACTTTTGCTGCATGTGGCCTAGTGTTATTATGTGTGGTGCAGCCAAATATGAAAATAAAATATAAAAAAAAATTAGAATTAAAATAATGCATTTGCTTTCCTTAAAAATGCATATCTCTTTTCTCTCTCTCTCTCTCTATCCTTCTCTCTCTCTACTTCTCTCTCAACTAATGAGAAGACAATTATCATATAAAAAGAGGAAGAAGAAGAAAAGACTGAAGAACTGCTGTGAAACAGAAGTTTGCTTATTTAGGGTCTAGTTACTGTGACTAGAAATCTACCAAAATAAGAAAGGCATCATTTCATAACTTTCGCTATAAAAAAAGAAAAAGAAAGGAATTTTGGAAAATAAATAAAAGAATTTTAGCCAATTAAAAGAACAAAGAGACTTTTGATATTACCTGAAATATGCTTTGCGCCAAGTTGTCTGGAGCCTTTCAAAATTGTATATAAAGAGATAGCTGACAGATAGCTGACCGATAGCAACAGAGGAGACAGCCAGAAACCAGCCAAAGTGTGTCACATGAAGAACTAAGTGGTCATCTGCTTAAGTCAAATTCCACCCTTTTTGAAGGTCAAGAATATACAGCTGATTAGCACTGCAACATGTTTCCAAAGTAACCACACAACTTGCAACAGGTGCCACCAAGATGACATTAACTATCAAAATCTGACTCAGAGTTTGTTTGTGAGTCAGATGTTGATAGCTGCCTAACCAAACGAACTTTCGCCAACAAGATTTGTAAAGGACTCACCCATTTTGAAGTCAATCGAATAAAATGATAAACTACATCCCCATCCTGAGTAAGACAATGAACTACCTCCAACAACAAGGTCTCTGATCATGAGGTTTTGAGGAGCATGGAACCACCTCTTAATTGCTGGTGTTCCTAGGTCCACTCTGACTTGGGGTGGTAGCACCTGTTAAGGTCCCAGCTATGGGCAAATAGTTAACCCACAAACTGGGGTCAAAACACTATGAAAGTGTAAAAATAGGTTTTAATACCAGCAATAGATTTTTGTAAAAAATGATTACCAGCAATACATTATTACCAACAATACATTTTTGAAAAAAATATTACCAGCAATAAATTTTCGAAAAAAGAGATATTACCAGCAATACATTTTGGAAAAAAATATTACTAGCAATAAAAATCTTGGCATTAAATAATCCATTTAATATGCCATAAAACAAACCAAACCAAACCAAACCAAACCAAACCAATTGAATAAACATATATTATTTATATCTTTGATTCTGTTTCTTTATTCCAAAGTGTTCCAAATTTTCTGATAAATATTGTAGTGAGTGTGAAATTATAATAACTCCTTTCACCCATTCCCTTCAAATTTGGAGGACTGAGGAAGAAGAAGGAAAAATTTGTGAACTTCTGTGAGATTTTTACTTTTTACAGAAATTAACTGGTGAGCTGAGGAAGAAAAGGAAAGAAATTCGGAAGCCTATGTGATATTGTTTTTGGACCAATGAAAACCTTGCTTTCACAGAAATTAACCAGTGAGCCAAGAAGAAGAACAAAAGAAAGTAGCAAGCCTATGCAAAATTTTTTTTGATATAAAATGAGGAGATAAATTAAATTAACCAGAAGAGCATCTGAAGTCATGTAGAATTACTTACCATTTATATATATATTATATATTATTAGCCTCTAGCCAGCATGCAGCATCCCAAAGAAATTTCTCTCAACAATCCAAGAAAGCTAAGTATTTCAAGCTATCTCTCTTAGTCTACTTTTACACATATGAAAACCATCCTTCAGTAAGCAACAAACTCACTTACCTTTGTCTTAAACACTTTTTAATATTATTTTGTGTCAGATCATTTAATCTTTTGCATGAACGTTTCCTGTTCATGATAATATGTTGAAACTATGGACTTTAAGAATTCTGATTTATTTTCCTGAAATGAGCTACTGACACTACTTCAAGAGTAAATTTGTGAATAAATTCCATATCTTGTTTTGTTAAAATTAACCTGTGTGCTTCCTCATCATTATCATCATTAATCTTCTTGGCATGGGCAAATCAACTCTTCTTTTTAATCCTTAGCCCAAGGTCACTATAATATTACTAAGATGCTCTGGAACTTCTCCACACATAGAAGTGAATAACTTATTTCCTATTGATAAGAGCAGGGAACATTTTGACAAAACTCTTATGGACATATTGCTGCTGTTGGATGTATAAATGTGCATTTATTTTTTTCTGTTTTTTTAAGAACTCTAAATGAATAAATTATTAACAATCCCCCCACATGTACAACATCACTTTCCTTCTATGGGTCTCAGCTTTTGGGGTCGGTTATGGAGATTTATCCTTGTCAATGCCTTTTTCATTGAACATTATTGTATGTTAGTGTTCTCCAGATTTATTCTTAACTTCCATGATTAGTAGTTAGTAGGTACATCCATCATTACAAATGGTTCCTGAAATTACTTATGACTAAATTTTAAAATAACATTAATTTAAAAAAAATATTTAAAATAAGTATGATGTTCAAAATTTAATTGAACTGTTTTATTTCTGACTTTATTTCTATAAAATCTTTACTGAACTATAACTTATTTTTCTGTTTTTACTATCATAATATATTAAAGAATACATGATGTAAAACAAATGCTTAACTTTCAATTTGACCTAAGCAATATTTTTCATCATTTGTCATTTGAACTTCTGACAAAATAAACCAGCAAGAGTTATCGGCCCTGTCTACAGTTGCGCATGCTCATATAAACAGACCGCCATTTGTTATTGTTGGATTGTACAGGGTCGCTTAGTGATTGTGATGGAAAATGCATAGGAAATCTTAAATGCTAGATGTCGGCTCTGTCCATGTTCAGAAAAGCCGCCCATGGAGACATTAAGAAGTCGGCGCAGAAAGTGTCGGATAACAAAAAAGACCCTCCCACCAGATTAAAGCATTTGCGTGTAGTACTTGGTAAGTTTTAAAAAAATTCATCATCTCTCTCTCACCTGCTTTTTCTTCCTTCTCCATACCTGCTTCCAAAAGAGAGGCAAGACGAGAAGGGGGAGAAAAAAAAAGTCCTCTTCTTGCCACTATTTTCTGTTGATCGTTTCCCTATTTTCATGACTTGATAACCTTTTTATGTGACTCTTGTATATCGTTTTTTCTTTTTCCTTTCTTCAACGTCCTAGGGGTGGAAGGTATACATACATACACATAGTCAAGTTCAAATTCCTTGAGGAGAGAATCAACCATAGGTATCATTCGTCTGTCATCAACATAGATTTTTGCTTAACTTGATGTTTTCAAATTTTAGTGGACTTCTGCTTAGAAGCACATACAAATACACTTCTAATCCCTGTACGTGTACACACTACATACACACACACACACACACATATATATATATATGGCAAATTAAATAATGATAAAGAAAGGAGGTAATTGTTGCATCGAGAGGGGAAAGCGATCGTGTGTAGCCTGTTGTGATGTGAAATAAATCGTACTTTTTGTCTCCATCACATCTCGTGTTTTTATTTTTATTTAATCGTGTTTCTTACTATATCTTTTTTTCTTTTCTTCCCATGATCTATATTTTCCATTTTCTTTTACTTATCGCTATTTAATATTTATTATTTTAAAAATAAGATCTGATTATATATCATTGGCTTGGCAAATGTGGTAAAAAGCATTTAAAAAAAAAAATTCTTATCTCTTTTCTTTACCGTACGCAACCATAGGAGTTAGCCTCTTTTTATTTTTCCGTTTTTTTTTTTTTTTGCTGATATTTTATTTATTTATTTTTACTATCATCAGCTTAAAAAAATCCTAAATAATAACTTTTTTTTTTAAATTTTCATGTTTAGTTTTTAATTGTTTTTTCTAAGTAATGTACGTACATGTACCATTGGCATTTATTTTTTTATAACACTGACAGTTTCATCATCGTCATTAAAAAAAAAAAAAAAAACCCCAAAAACAAACTATATTACATGCCAACATCCGTAGTTTAAAAAAAAAAAACACTTGTCTTGTTCTTGTTTATTTGGTCGACACAAGATCCTGTTAATAAATAGGATTTTATTTCTATATCATCTTAAATATTATATTCGACCTTTCATTTTAAAACTTAAAGTGCTAATCAAATTAAAACACACACTCTCTGGAAACATTTTTTTTGCGTGTCTCTATGTAATGATCACGCAATTTATTATTATTTTTTCATAATTTTATTAATTGCATTACTTTAATTTTGAATATTTATTACCATTTTTATTTATTTTGAGCGGGGAGGTGTTCGATCGTTTTTAAAGTCTATTTTAATTAGTGATTTAAAGAAAAATTCTACCATGTGATGAGGGTTGTTTTTTTTTTTTTGTTTAAATGCTTGACTTGAATAATTAATTAAACAAAAATAAATTTGAACTTTTCGTGTTTTTAATAACGAAAATAGTTTTTTTTTTTTTTTTTTTTTTTTAATTGTTTATTGTATTTAATTTTACGAGTTAAATTTTAATTTAAAATATAACAATTTTTTTATTTTTTATTTTTTTTTAAGAAGTTTGAGAGTGTTTAAAAAGTTTACTTACTGCCCCCCCCCAATTCAACATTAAATTAACTTAAATTAAAATACAAGCAGGTTTTATTTTTTGGTGGGCTTCAACTAGTTGACAACTACTGATACTCTTCGTTACAAGGGAATAATCGTAGCACCGTAAAATATTTGAAGTAAGCCACGATCAAAATTTCTTTAAATAAAAAAACCTTATTTATTTATTCCGCCACACATCGAAAGACTGAAATTATTTATTTTTTTGTCACTAGAAGAAAAATAAAAGAATACTTATTTTATTAAAATCTTCCTTATAATACTGCTTTAAAAAGATAATTTCATTAAATTTTCTCATAGCAATTCTTTTTCAAATATAACAACCTAGTGTTTTTTTATTTTTCGTATCTCTTAAACCTTGTATGTTGTTGCGATTATAATTATTACTATTATTAGTTTTTATTTTTTTTTAGTGCTGTATTGGTGATAGTCAGTACACAACTACACATTCATACTTATTTTATGTATTATTTTGCCTAATAATAAATCGTTAGTGTTGCTTCAATGTCCTCTGACTAAGGCTTGTTTTTCTCTTCATCTTCACAGCTCTTATTAATAATCAGACCCTTTTCAGATAAGGCTTGAAATCTATGATGCTGTTTTACACTGAAACCAAATTCGACAATAAATTTAAAAAAAAAATCCGTTTTTATTCTGTAATTAAACAATAATTTTTTTTTTTTTTTACCTGAAAATATTTCTATCAAGATCAGAATTTTTTTTTTATCTTTTAACTAATTGAATACAAATGGTAGCATAAAAAAAACCCGCTAATCAGGAAAATGCTGATTTTCGTTTTCCTGGAAAGAGAACCATTGGTTTTTGTTTGATATGGAAATGGAATCAATTAGTAAAAAAATTGATTTATATTGAAAATGAAAAACTTTAGTAGTGTATATCAGCTTTTGATGTTCTTTTGTTATAATAAGTAAGCTTATTTTGTAACAATAACACTTTTTGTTGTTGTTTTATGTTTTATGTTTTACTTTTTGAATCTATTGAATTCTCCTGGAAACTTCTTCAGCGTGTCATGTTCTACGCCACATTGTACCTGACATTGTTGTTAATCCTTTTGAAAGGTATTGATTACAATTACATTATTCAGGTCGAACCACACCTGAGTACCTATATTTACCTACTTATCAATAGTCGGTCTTTTAACGAATTATGTGACGCTTATCTTTTTTGTGACTTTGTCTATTACATCAGATAATTTTATTTTTATGTTTGTTTAAAACTTTAAATCACATATTAGGATTGTTTTAAAATGTTATTGTTACTTTTAAAACCATGTTTATTTTCAAATTGGCAAAATACGTAAGAGGTTAAAAATTGATTACTACACGGAACTCTATTTCACTTTCAGTGACAATAATAAAATGAAAAGTAATTTTTATACTTTTTTTAATTAGTAGTTCTGCAAGTAAAAATTTAATTTCCATTCTCAGATATGAAAAGAAAGACCTTTTTTTTTTTTTTTTTTTTTTACTTTCTTTTATCATCATTATCTGAAGAAACGTGTTTGTTTTCTCTCCTTTGTGTTGACATTTTCTACGGCACAGTTGCACATCAACAATTAATTGGACAGTGCAACATTGAAGTCAACGTTGATCCTAGGACAACAAATTTTTAAGTTTTCAGATGATTGTGTTTGTTGTGATATTTGGATTACACCCCCTCCCCCGCTTTTTTTTTTTTTTTAATGTATTTTTCAAATCTATTCTGGCATGTCACTTTTGGCCTCAGTCTGACTATTATTATTACTCGCATAATACCCGTAAAAAATGGCTGGATTATTTACGTATGGATCTGCACTTTTGCAGTATAGTATCTGTGTGTGCTACCTTGACTTTGTTAATTCCTAGCTCGTCCACTCTGGATCAGCGTAAAAATCTGTGCTTTCTATGAAGTGTCACGCACGCACATTTCTGAAGATCACATGGAGTGTGAAACTGACACTCACTATACGGTCTTGATTACTATATCCACACAATCTCTCTATATTAATGTTCAATCTTTCTTAAATATTGAGCTCTTTTAAACATATTTTGTTTAAAATTTCTTATCCGGAAGAGGTATGTATTTTTTAAACTTGTTCTTGTGTGTGGATGAGGTACATAAATGAAAAAAAGTAAACATTGAGGTCAATGCTCAGCGGTGACAGTCTACTTCATGCTTAAATGAAATCTTCAGACCAGATGGCCTGAAGATTGTGTTTAAGCATGAAACACTGTCTCCGTTATGTGTTGACCTCAATATCCACTTTTTTTATTTAGTCTGCTCTCTTTGATATTGAGCACTTAACCCATAAATATAGCACACCTGAAAACTATATATCTTATATATATTATGTTATTTTTAATTGTTCCCCATATTTGAGTGGATGCTCTGTTTATTAAATGGTATATTCATCTACCGGCCTGAATAAGATTTCTTGCATATTCGGGCCAGTAGATGAAAATAAATAAATATACTTCTTAGTAAATAAACTGTCCATTAAAACTGATGTTTAAGTAAAAAAAAAATCTGTTGAATTAATAAATAAAAAAGTATCCATCAATTCTTTGGAAATTTCTTTGTTTATGTTAGGATGCGAAATTGGTCAGATATGAATGTCTTGTGATTCTGAGAAAGATTTGTGTTTATAAGGTGCTATTCAATTTTGTTTGATCGATGATACATTTTGTGATTGAATTGGTCATAATTACATTGGATCTAATAATGATTTCTTCTACCAAGGGAGACACAGGTTCAAATCCTGTCGGAGAGCACATATTTTTCTTTAATAAGAATTCTTGAATATTTAGGCCAGTAGACAAAACGGATAGACTGTTTAATAAATAAATGGGTTGTCTACTCAAATATGGGTATCCATTAAAAATAACGTAATAAAATCTGTTGCATTTGTAAATTTAGACATTTCTATACAGGAACATTTGTATAAGATTTTATATCTAAACTAGTTATATATTTGTTTTTTTAATTTATTTAGGTCACTAGAGTTTTTTAAAAACATCAAAAACAAATATATGGCTAATTTAGATATAAAATCTTTATATACAAATGTTACTTTAAAGAAATGTCAAAATTTACTAAAGGTACACTTAACAAAAACTAAATTACCTATTCCTACACATAAAATCATAAAAATGTACCATTTAATTATCAATGCCCCCCCCTTTACATATATAAATTTTATATTTGTTCAGCAATCCCTCTTTTTATATAAGTTTCATTAAAACATACACATACATATAAAAGTGGACATTGAATCAACACTCAGTGGCAATAGTCTGTCTCATGCTTAAACACAATCATCAGGTGTAACGATTACATTTAAGCATGAAACATACTGTTGCCCCTAGGTGTTGACTTCAGTGTCCACTTCTATATTTACATATACTGTATCCCTGATATTGAGCACATCAACTCATAAACATAGCATACCTTAAAACTATATTTTTAATTGTGTATTTGGGCAGCAATCCCTCTTTTTATACAAGTTTCTTTAAAAATAACTGACTAGGTACTGTGGTTAGGTTTTTTATTTAATTTTTCTTGTAGTATAATTTTCTTTTCTGGATGTCAATTATGTAGAAATTGTCCAAATGTTTTGGATATCTGAGTGCTTTCGGCTATACTTTTAGCAATTATCAAAGATGATTTTATTTTTACTTTTAACTGAATCTATAGATGTTTTATGTATGTATCTAGTTATAGGAATGTTTTATTTATCAGCACATTGTGGCCATGTTCATAGTTGATATTGAGTGTCTTTCTTTTTTTTTTTTTTTTCTTAATAATGATTCCATTATTTTTAGTCTTTATTTACATGTGGATGAGGATATTATTATCAATAAGGATGTTACAGTTAGTTTGGTAAATCTCTGTTTATTTAAATGAGACCTAATTTTCTATGTATGTGTTTCTGTCAACTATCTCTTTATTTCTGTATGATAACAGATCTTTGAGAATCACAGAAGAGGAAGTTGGGTAAAGAAGGTGTGAGGGAGGGAAGGTATAGGGGGGCAAGTAAGCAAGCTAGAGGAAAACTAAGAGAAAGAATGAAGATAAAGCTTGCTATTTTCAGTTTTCTTATTCCTTTACTCTTTTTGATCTTTTTAAAGTTGGCAAGTCTTTAAGACTTCTTTCTTTTAAAGTATGATGCCTACTTTAATACATATGGATACTATGTTGTTAATATGTGGGCCATTTTAATGTATGATCATGGGCATACTTGATAATGCATTATCAATGGCATTGTCTACTTTTTCATATTTACTAAACCTAGAACAGGTAACATTGAGTATAAGTACTGCATTTCCTTGAATAAGTGCCCTGCATAATACAAAGGAAATGTTTTAATTTAAAATATGTACTTGATGGAACAGAAATGTTCTACAGAAGGATGCTGAGGATACTATGGACTGAAGATTCGGGTAATGAGTTTTGGAGAAAATGGAAACTGATATTTAACATCAAGAAGAGCCAGTTGAGCTTTCTGGGGGTATATAATAAGGAAGGAAGGCTTGGAAAATCTGATAGTCACAGGACAGATAGAGGGCAAGATGGATAGAGCTTAGAAAATCACAGAAGAGGAAGTGTGGTAAAGAAAGTTTGAGGGAGGAAAGGTATAGGGACAAGTAAGAAAGCTAGAGAAAAACAAATATTTACTAAACCTAGAACAGACAACATGGAGTACATTACTGTACTTCCCTGAATAAGTGTCCTCCATAATATTAGGGAAATTTGTTTTAAAATATATACTTGAAGCAGCAGAGATGTGGTTCTACAGAAGTATGCTGAGGATACTGTGAGCCAAACATGTGAGTAATGACAGTAATGGAGAAAATGGAACCAAAAAGGGAACTAATACTTAACATCAGGAAGAGGCAGTTGAGGTTTCTGGGGCATATATTATGGAAGGAGGGTTTGGAAAATCTGATACTCATGGGACAAATAGAGGGACAGAGGGGAAACAATGAATAACATACATAGCGAGCTTAAGTAAATGGATGATGGAACAGTTTAGGAGAACTAATGAAACAACAAATTTTATTAAGACACAAGAGACAGAAACTTGTGGAGAGCCATGATTGCCTATGTCCTGAAGAGACACGGCACATAAAGAAAAATAAGATTTGAGCAATGGGACAAATTAAAAATACATTATTTCATTCATTTCAGTTGATTTAAAGAATAGGGTTATAATATATATTGTTATTAAACGTAAACTGGAAACATTTTCATTTAAGTTTTGTCTGTTTTCATTGATATTGGTCACAAATCTTAAGCTGCTCCTGTAATGTTTCAGCAGTTCTACACCCCCCCCACACACACACCTTTTTTTTTTTTTTCTTTAAGGGCTTTGTAATGTTCAAATACTGTCAACCCAACTTTGTGATATCTTTTTAGATTTTATAATTTCTAAAGAATAAGCAGAATCCTTGTGCCCTGGGTGCTTATTTGAGGAAATGTGGTAGGTGGTACCCAGTAAAAATCAAACTTTCCATGAAAGTTATAGTTAGCAAGGCTAGTTTGTCTTTTAAGGCATTCTGAATCAAGTTTAACTTTGAAATAAGCAATTAATTTGATTTATTGCCATTGTAAAATCTTTTTATTTACATATTGATAAATTGATTGTTTTCTGTCTAAATTTCTAGGTTGAAGAGTTATTATTTACATGTAGACTATTGTCCTAGATGGTTGATGATAAGCTACATTCAGCGGCAAGGCTTCTGATCGGTAGATTGGAAGTTTTGAGGAGTGTGGAACCACCCCTTAACTGCTGTTGTTCCCAGCTCCACCCTGACCTGGGGTGGTAGCATCTGTTGGGGCCCCAACTATGGTCAAATAGTGAACCCCCGAAACAAAAATCAACAGTACATTTTTATAATATAATGACCAATGATACATTTTTTTCATAGCAAAATGACAATTGATGCAACACTAATATATATATATATATATATATATAAATACATTTTTATAGTAAAATTATGAACAATACATTTTATGGTCTACAAAATATAAATCTAAAAAAAAAAAACATACCTTTACTTTGAAAGGATAAAATTACGTACAAAATATTTAGATTTCAGCATTAAATACCTTGTGGTTGATATGATGCTAAACAAAATCAACCAACCGAATCCTAGATGACCCACATCTAGGGATATTGTGTCTCATTCTTATTTTAGTACAGCTCATTTCTTGCTTGCCCTACTTCCACAGAGCCCAAGTATGCTGCCCGACCCAGGGATTGAACGCAGTTACTATGTCACCAAATTCATGAACCGACACTTTAATTTACTAGACCAACAGGATATTGGCAGTGGAAGGAGAACATCTACATCGTAGATTAAATAAAGGGTTCATTTTGAAATTCTCTGTTGGTTATGTGGATGAACATACACCTGATGAAAGCTTGATGGCACAATGGTAGAAACTTTGTGACAACAACAGAAAAGATGAAGACAATAGTATGCATGTAACTAGTGTAAATAAAATTGCTTAGTATTTGAGATTTATAGTTGGAAATTTAATTTTCCCTTTGATGTTGTGGCTGAAATAGACACACAAAATGAATGACCTTCATCTCCTAACAAAGACACAGATAATTTTGTAAGGCTTACTGATTGGTAACTTTGTATATATAGTTATTATAATAAGTGTATAGTCAAATTTGTATTTTTATTTTTTTCTTCTTCAGATCCTTTTATAAAATTGCTTTTATTTATTGGATTGGTTGGCTGAATTTGTTTAACATTATATCAACTGCTACGTACAACGGCCAAAACGTTGTGATAAGTATGGCGATAAAGATGAGGACATTAGTCCGAATAATGCAAATAATGTAAAAATGTACTGTTGGTTTTTGTTTTGGTTGGTTGGGTGGGTTAACTATTTGCCTATAGCTGGAACCCTAACAGGCTCAGGATAGATTCGGGAACAATATCAGTTAAGAGTTAGTTCCATGCTTCTGCAAACATCCATTCTTCCAATCAGAAGTATTGCTGCCAAATATAGTTTATCGGACATCTTACTTTACGGAAATAAAATAACTACATTTTGTTATATAATCTTTTAAGTATTTTTTAAAGTTTAAGATATAAACAAATATTTTATTTTTTATGTATAGTGTTGATAGAATTGGAATCTATTTAACTTGCTAGAATGTGGCATGCAAAGTGAAAATGTAGCGGATTTACTCATATGATATTGATGTTTAAAACAAAAGATGGAAACATTCATTCAGACATTAGTTTAACTCTTTAACATTCATCCCCCACATAACTATCAGCTCTCAGTGATTAACCCAGGCCATGTACTCTCCCTTAATATATGGCAACACCATTGCTTTCTAAGCTGATATTTACAAGGTGGGTTTGAGCCTGTTGAATGTTAAAGGGCTTAAGCAGTACTATTTAGTTTCATCTTGCCAAAATCATTAATTTTTTTTTTTTTTTTTCTGCTTAGGTTGACTGTAGAATTCTGAATATTGTAATGATTTAAAAAAAAAAAAAATGATGACACACCTCTCACTAATTGAAAATGATTAATTTTATTCTTGGCAATAACTTCAGCAGACGTAAGGTTAAAATTAGCAAGAAGAAAGCAGAATTCACAAAAATCAACACCACCGTCCACTCTCCAGTCTCTGTGGGTGCCAAGCCAATAAAAAAAGGTGGCATCCTTTGTATATCTGGAAAGTGTCCTTTGATAGAAAGGGAGATATACTAACTGAAACATCTGTTCAGATTTGCAAGCCACAAGAAGCCTTCATTGGGCTGAAGTACATCTGGACTTCCAGGGAAATTGGCACAACTACAAAAATGCACATTTTTAACTTCATCAAATTGTGAAGAAGAATCAGTTTCGTAGCAAGAACTGCAATACATGTCCTTAGGCGCATTTTCAAGGACCAGATGGTAAGTCATAACTGGCAGTGTGGAATTGTTGAAAACTGTTCAAGATCTTCCTGAGCAGACTCATGAAAGCAGCATCTGTCATTACCTGTCATGTCTGGATCTAGTACCCTCAGGAGGAAAAGTAAAAGGGGGTGTTGAAGAAACACTTGGAGACATTGTGCTGAAAATGAATTAGAAACAAGGAGGAGCCCAGAACAAAGTTCAGGGGAGGATTGACTTCAATGGCCTATGCTCCTTTTTGGGAGGAAAAGGGCCTAAGAGCAAGAATGACAATATCACTTGTACAAAAGGAAGACCATAAAAAATCAAAAGCTATCATCAATTTTTTTTTTTTTTTTTTTTTTTTTTTTAAATTGACATGTAAACACTATTTGCATTTAGACTATTGCCTTCATCTTTGTTGTTGTTATCAAGTTATGATAGATAATATTGAGTAGATGAATATTGAATATTTCAACAAATCTTTTTAAATTAAAGTCTAATATTCAATTTATCTATTATATAATTTTAAACAGGTTAATTATTTCTTTGCAGTCTGGTAGCAAATGATCCATATACTTGTCTGCTGCCCACTGGTTGGGGACCTCTGTTTTAGGTGAAAAATTTGTCAAGGTTTTTTATGCCTCATTCAATGGTGGAGATCATTTATTTTAAAATGATTTAAGCACAATTATAAATGGAACAATTTCAGTTTTGAGGATCAGAAAGTAAAAAAACTTTTGATCTTTGTTCATTTGGTTAGATTTTGGGGAGTGTGTTGGGTTAAAAACTTTTCAGTTTCTCTCTCTTTCTACTCCCCCACCATGTCAACTGTCAGTTGATTGTTTATTTGCCATTTGTATTATTGTGGACAAAATATACAAGACAAATAACATGACATCCCAGAATCTGGGCATTACTTTTGACTCTTTTGGTGTGTTTATATAATGTCATTTTGTGTGTGTGTGTACCATGCATACATGGTGGCAACAATCTTTCAAACTTGAACACAATCTCCAGGTCATGAAGATTGCATTCAGGCATGAAACACTGTTGATACTTGATGTTGATGCCACTGAACACTTTTATATTTATACATGCTCTATCTTTAATACTGAGCACTTTTACTCATATAATATAACATACTTTTAACTATAATTTTATCATCTATATGATAAATGTGAATGTCAGTGTGTCACACTTTTCAACTTTACTTCTAGATGCTGTAAGCCAACATATCATACCATTTTGGAATCAGGCTTACTCTGTGTGCAAAGGATAAACATTCTGGGTTGGATCCAGACCTGTAATTTTGGATTCCCAAGTTTTCATTATTGCGATTGTTTTCAGTGATTTTTATTATTTAGTTTTTTTTTGTTTTTTTTTATGTGATTTTTTTGCAACATTTTTTTGTACAATAATGAATTTTATAATTTAGGAAAAAAATTTGGGAGTAATCAAAATTAACTGCAAAATCCAGTGAAAATTACCCCATGAAATAAAAATAATTGTTTATATGGAAAGTAAGGCCCTATGTGAATCATCTTGTCTTTAAATTATGTAGCAGTAGAAGAATTAGTGTTGAGCTTTTAAAAGGTAAGCTTAAATATTAATGCAATATTTAAATGCAGCAATCAATTTTGAGTTCCTGTGTAGTTTATTGTTGTCTATTGTATCTACTCCTCCCTACCAATTGTTGTAAAGGTCCAATCAAGAGACCTTCACAGGAGCTAGCTTAAATGCTGCCTGATAGGAAAATCAGAAATTATAATGCTTATTTAAAATATTTTGAACCAAACTTAACTTAGCTTTTGTGCCAAAAAGATGTAATTTGAAAATAAAACAAAGCAGGTCATAAACTTTCGCGTCTCTTGACATGTGATGAATGATATATTTACGAATTCCATGAGGCTAATTTGTTCTACGGAAGGAGAAAAGTGAAATAATTTACATTTACGTGAACAAATTATTTACCCCGTTATTTTTAACGAAAAACTTTCAGCGGTCTATTTTTTTTTTTTTTTTTTTTGTACTTAGCTTTCACCTTTTACGTTTATGATGCTTTATGGGAAATATATTGTAAAGAAATTAAAATAAAACTGTTAAGAGTGACATTAAATTTCATATTTCTTAAGAAAGGTATCTAATTAATTTATAGGTACCTTTCTTATGAAATTTTATCAGAATTGTACATAAAATACTATAATTTTATGTACATTTATTACATTCTACTGTTATTTCTATTTGCATTCATTTTATTATTAATTTTGATATTTCATTTATGGAAAATGTCGAACTGAGATTAATATAAAAATAAGATCATATAAATTTCATAAGATGATACTGATACTTGTAGGTACCCTTCTTCTCAGTTGAAATTGAAAAATCAAATTAACTTCTCCACACGTGTTTCGCAAAAGTAAAGGCCTTAACAGCGGAGAACAATGCTTAACTCAAATAACGCAACTTAATTATATTCTGGTTGGTCTTCCGTATTTTATAATTACAGCTCGATTATAAGCACAAAAAATTACATTTCTTAATTACTGGGTATCTTCTGATTAGTCAAAATGATACAATTTACAACGCGCTTAAAAAAGATCTATCTCATATGGACACTTATGAAAGCCTGTGCGGCTTTTAACTAATTTTATAATATTTAACAACTTAAATGTAAAATCTATTATAATTAATGAAATAACAAATAATTGTATTAAAAATTCATTTTTCATCGAAAAAATTTTTTTGCTTTCAGAAAATATTGTCCATATTCATAAAAACAACTAAAAGCAAATAAAAGCATTTGAAATGAAATAATATCTTTGTTTTATTGAGTTTTGTATGTTACAATTCAGAGCTGATTTTCAGGTACTGGGTATCCAATTAAAAACAAAAAAAAACATGATTTGCATTCCTCAAAGCCCTGTGCTTTTAATTATTGTAATCACTAAAACCGATGCGATCGAATTTCTAGCGTTTTCATAAAATTAGTTATGGAGGGTAATAAATGCTTTAATGAGGTTGAATTTTTTTAGAAATAATGAAAGATAATAGCCCTTTCTGATTTGAGTTAATGTCAGTAAATATTTCTACCATGACTTTCATAAAAAAAAAACATATTTATAATAATTTCGATCATCTGTGAATAGTTCCTGAAAGTTTCATTAACATCCGATAATTATTTCTATTTTTGCACGATTTTTCAAATTAATGTGTGTCGTACCAAAAAAACGTGCTAAAAATTGTCTGTTATTTACTAGTTCCGCTGATACAAATAGAAACAAGGTTTTTTTAATCAAAATTTAGAATTTTCTAAAAAGAAGGAAAATTTTTTTAAAATAATTAAAAAAAACTTTGGTCTTTCCTCTAAATAATAACATAAGCATTTAGACAATAAAATTGTTTTCGGCAAGGTTGGCGTCTTTTTCATCAAGCTATGCTCTTTTTTTAGCGATTTCGTGGAGGTACCTAAGTAGACTGAATGATTTTAAAATGGTTCATCTATGAAACTCTGGAGTTGAGGTGCTGAATATAACATTAATTGGCTAAGTGGCAAATATTTTTCTGTTTCTCTCTTTTTCTCATATATATATATATATATATATATATATATATATATATAAAAAAGAGGTTATAGTTGTTCCAACAAGAGAAAAGTGTATATTTTAAAAAGAGACAACCTTTGAACTTTTTTGGTTATGTATTTTTTAAAAAAAAATATATATATTTTATTTTCCAAAATTATATATATATATATATATATATATAGATGTGTGTGTGTGCATATCTCAACACAACGTGTCTTCAAAAGATTGACACCATTTTGTAGTCTAATAACATAGCCAATTCTCACTCAAATGATCTCAAATTTTAACAAAATGTGCAAAAACTAAGTTGACTGTGCAGATTTGTCTCAATGAAAATCTGCCAGGAAGATGGATTGGATGTGCCAGTAATAATGACGATGTGGTGTTGAAATGTTCACCTGACTTGACACTTTGTGATTTTTTTTTTCCTATGGGGCTATATGAAAGGACTTGTCTATATTCCCCCATTTTCCTACAAGCCTAAAAGAACTTAAGCAGTGAATCACCAAAGTGTTGGAGAATGTTATGCAAGACATGCTATAATGTGTTTGACTGGAGCTGGACTATCTACTTGACGTGTGTTGTGTCACAGGTGATGGGCATATTGAACATTTGTGAAGCTTTGAAATTGTTTATAAAATCTATGTACCTTTTGACTATCTTGTTTGACTTTTGATAAATAAATCTTCTATTGTTCAGCATGAAGCCTATTTAATTTTGCCTGGGGCATGTAGTTACTGAGATATTCACATTTTAAATGATGTCTTTTTTCTTTTCTTTTTTTTTTTGCATAATGTATGTAAAAAGAGAGAAGAGGAAAAACTATTCTTCGCTGATATACTTCTTCCTCTGAGAGTCTTTATCAAAGCTTTTAAATTTGAGAACATTCATGAATGTTCATCAGGCAGTTGAAAGGTCAGTCAAAGCATATGGCAGGCACAAAAGTGTCATAATTCAAAGTTGGGCAAAAAATATTATTTAGATTGCAGATCCTTATGGTATAAGATGGACGTATATATAGATACAGGATGCGATTGGTAAATTGTCGCCATTTTATATTTTTAATTGTACTCATGTGCATTGTTTGTTTTTGATTTTGTCGACTATGCAGTATAGTAGGGTCAGTTGGGCACCATCCATGAGAAAAAGACCAACATGATTTAATTCACTCTGCCAGAAATTTGGAAGAACTAATATAAACATTTCTGAGTGTTTGGTCAGAGGATTCGGAAAGAGTTGGATGTGTCTAATGGTAATTATGAAGGTACAGAAGCTCAGAAAACTCACTCTGATCGTTCTGATAGCAAAAGAACTCCCAAATTTGTTGGTGGGGGGGTGGCCTCAGACTCAACACAAAAGCCTACATCAAGTGCCTTGAGGAGGTAATGCTGCCTTGGGTCAAGAGGATAGCTGCTGGAAGACCCGATGTCTGTCAACAGGACTCTGCAACATGCCACACAAACAGGAGAACCCAGTCATGGCTGTCAGATAATTTCTGCAACCACATCCCCACCCTTAAATCTGGCCACCTAATTCCCCAGACTATTTGATTATTGTGCATAGGGTGCAATAAATGAGAGACCAACAAAACTTCTTGTAACACCAAAGATGAACTGAAGGAGAGTATTATAACAACATTCACCAACTTAAGCAAGGAGACTGTCCAGAAGAGTTGTAGGAGATTCTGAGACTGTCTGGAGGCGATGGTTGAAGTCAATGACAATTTTATTGAATAAATTTACTCTTTAGTATTTCAAGATATTTTTGTCTTATTTTGGTAAATATAACTGTTAAAAATGAGATGTCAGTGTTAGTTTTATTTTTGCTTAATTAAGATGACAATTTATCCATTGCACCGTGTGTGTATTATGGCGTATATATATATATATATATATATATATATATATATATATATATATATATATAAAATGATCATCTCTTTTGATGGACAGGCTTTAATGAGGTTGAATTTTTTTTAGAAATAATGAAAGATAATAGCCCTTTCTGATTTGAGTTAATGTCAGTAAACTCTACTGAATGATTTTGACATTAGGATTCAAATCTTAAATTTCCCCATTTTCTATGACATTGATTAAATTCTCTTATCTACGATGATAATGATTTGTGTAAATAGTAATTTAGACATAAATATCTCCCTTCACCATTTCGATTGTGGGACGGCTTATGTCTGGCAATATTTTTTTTTTTTTTTTTTATATAACTCTAAAGGTGCACAGTATAATTCAAGCCGAAGTCTAGTTATTTTTTCAGATTTTTGTATAAAAAACAACAAACATGAAATCCCCAAAAAATAAATCTTTCCAATGTTTCTGGATTTGAATATAACAAGTTTTTTCTGCTTTCTAAAAGAAGACTGAGCTCGTGAAATCAGACAGGAGCCAAGCCAGTATAAAAACAAAGCAGTTCTTTGAGAACTTTTTGAGATTTTCATTATGATTGACAGCATGTTGCAGTAATTGATGAAAAGTATGACTTTATTTTAATAAGGTGAGGTTTACAAGATGTTTTGAGTGTCTGTAAAAGATTCCATGATAAAAAAAAAAAAAAAATGTGTGAAGTTCAGTCAAGCATGCTATTATATTTCAAGCTTTCCACAGCAGGCAATAAACCTTGACCTTTGACATAGAATCAGGTAGACATAGAAGGTTATTTGTTTTATCTTAGTTTATTTTGTTGGCTATTGAAATATTCAAGAACTTTTTTTCCCCTCATATAAATTAATGTTAAGTGCTTCTTTGCTTTATACTATTTAAGAGAGGAGGAGGACACCTGTACTAATGTAGGTCTTTCAAAAAAGTGGTATAAATTGAGCTTTTGAAAAAGCAGGTCATGTGTGTTTTTATTTTTATTTTTTATTTTTTTTTTTACTTAGAAATGTTATTTTTGTTTGAGCACAGAAAAAATAAAATTTGATTTGGAATTTTTTTTTTTTCCCCTTAAGAAACAAAAGTATAAATTCCTGCTATTTGAGGTCTAAACCTGTAAATTCAAATTGGTACAAGTTCAACTTGTACCAGAACATTGGATATGCATTAAATATATTAATCTTTTTCTGTCAGGTTTTTTGAGCCATACATTTCAGTTTTGGCATTTTCAAAGCTTTTCTCAGAATATACAGCATAAAGCCATAATAGTAGTTCACTCAGTGAGGGTCAAATTTATTTCAGTTTTAATACTATACATGTTTTTGTTTGATGAATTAAGTTAAGCATCTTTTGCAATCTTATTTTTAAAATTAACTTTACAGTGGCAGTTGTTTCACTTTATATGTTTGTTTTTAGCCTTCCTTACATTTTCCAAACATATGATCATTTGTATTTTAACCTGAAAATTTTATTTATCTTTCCATAGTAAATGCATAAATATTTTTATATTTTGATATTCTTTAATAAATGTCAATTTCTGTATCTAATTAAATCTCTCTCTCTCTCTCTCTCTTTCTAATTTTTAAACAAAAAATCAGAAACTTCCTTTCAAAATAAACATGAGAAAAATGAAGAATGAATGTTTTACTGCACTAATTGTGTATCATGCATGCACTAAATAAATTTTGGTATAAAAAAAAAAACTTTAGCGCACTAATCGGAAATGCATTAATCGAGGGATTCCTGTATTTGCTTGGAATGAGAAATTGGTAAACCAAGTTTGAATTCTGTCTGAGTTTGTCACATTCTCTTTTGCACAAATACCTTTTTGTTATGGTATGAGTTCATCTTCAACCCCCACCCCCCGGCTAGGGATTAAATAGCAGTGGATTGGCTCTCTAAGCTATGGTTGGCAACCAGTTTAGGAGAAAGACAACTCTTTATTCAAAACTGTAGCTCTGACAAAGCACATACAATGCAGGCACTGAAAAGATCACACTGACTTGATCTTGACAGATAAAATTTTAATAGTTGATAGAAGTAAAGCTTTTTTTTATCATCAATTGTATTTGATATATTGTTTTAATTTATTGTTTATATAAAATTTGTTACATTATATATAATTCTACATTATAATAAAGGATTCAGTTTGAAATTCTCTGAAGAAGGCTGGATGATATAATGATTGAAATGGGGAAAACAACAAAGATGAGGACATTAGTTTGAATGTAAATAATAAAGTTGTATTATGTTCCTTCAATGAAAACTATAGTATTTGTTAATAGAAAAAAAAAAATAAACAGATTATGTAGTTTCATTTTTGAAAATGTTTTGAACTACTAATGCTAAATCTTTTGGTGAGTAATTTTCTCTACACTTTTGTGTGCAGTATCCCTTCTGGGGATGTGCAGGTGGTGTAATGGATAATGGCTCTGAATGAGAAATCACTGAGCTGAATTCAAATTCAAGGCAGGTTCTAGTTATGGGCTAAATATTGGGACTTGTATATAAAAAAAAAAAATTATTCTCAAAATAAATTGTTAATGCAATATACCCCATCCCACCCCAAACAATTCTTATGGTCCAAAATGTTTTGATGTTAAATAACCCACAAAAGCCATAAAGAAATAAATCTATGTCCCTGGTCTATCATGGTTCTCCAACTTCCTGTCTGTTGCTGTTCTAAGTAACCTTTGACCCTTTATCATTCCTTGTTGTCTTTAATCTGCCATCCGAACACATAAACTTGCTTTCAATATGTCCACTATACTTGATATGAGGATAGAGAAACTGTTTGAAATTTCAACTGTTTCTGATTGTAACTTTTGGTTTCTTTGTAGTTTCCTTAAAACCTCTTTACCCCAAGACATTAAAATGTTGACCTTTTGAGTTTAATTTCTTTGTCTACGTTTGTTTATGCTTTTAATTTTAAGCCACATTTTTGTATCATTTAATTGATTTTTACTTCTTTTCCTTCAGCTAATTATTTTCAGTTAGTTTCTCTCTCCTTGAATTGTCAAACAAAAAAAATAATAAATTCATAGTATGAAGAAAAATATCTTGAGCAATCAGTGATAGTACATAACCTTAAGCTTAACTGAAAAGAAAGGAAGCTATTGATGGCTTTACTTTTTTCTTTTCTTTTCTTTCTTTTTTTTTTTTTTTGTTGGAGTCCTTGTAAAAATGATGACTCAATTAACAAAGTGAAATTGTTTATTCAGACTATAAGTATGTTTCTTTGAAGTTTCTCTCTAATGATTAATGTTACAATAAACTCTAAAAGCACTGAAATTAATTTCTAATAAAAATACTTGGCAAATTATGCATAAATGTATTGCTAATTGTTTTACTATAGTTGATTAATTGATTTTTATTGCTTACCAACTATTTGTCGGTTATCATTCTAGAACTGATAACAGATTGTTATAGAACCTATTTCCATTGCTGTTTGGTCAGATAATTTCTATTTAGAAGTGGCTTTAAAAATAAATAATTACACTTTGATAACCTGATTTTAGGAATTTGTTTTGAAATAAATACTATGCATCCCTGACGCATGCCCATATAAATTCCAATGAATCATGCAAACTCTGACATTTTATTTGTGGTTGTTACTAAACTTCAAAGAAATGTACAAAATCATTTAAAAGAGGAATAAAAATCATTTACCATTTTAAAAAAAAAAATTTTGGAATGAGAAACTTCAAATGAATTTACTTTAAAATCTATGACTGCTACTATTGATGAGTACGGGTCAGCACTGATAAACTGTGGTATTTGGGGTCCAAAACTTCTACCCACGGTTTAGATCAAAAGTGAGCCGCAATGTCGGGATTGCCAGTTTAGACCACCAAAACAAAGCTTGTCAAGTCCATGGGGTTATCCACAAAAATGGGTAACAGTGGCTTAGCATGCAAAATGTGTATTCAATATTAAGAGGTGGATATTGGCAGTTTTGAAAAACATTTATTAAAACTATCCTTTAATTTCACATAAAAATCTTCACCAATGTGAATAAATTTGAAAGACGAAGACCTAAAATGATTCTAATTATAAAGCGCCATGTCAATAGATCCATCATCAATGCCAGCAAAAGATGGCAGAAATCTGGTACGCGCAAAATTTTAACAAAAAAAGAATAAAATTAATTTTTTTTTTTATAGTTTTAAGATTTTGAATAAAAACATTACAGTACATTGCCATGCATTAATAAAAATAATATAACAATACAATGTAGTAACATCTATGTACAAGCACAGGTTTCTATGCAATGTAATGATATAATACAAATTTTATGAAATTAATACAAAGCAGCATTTTGAATAAATTTACATGTATGTAAAATGGCTCTTCTCTGCATATTATATAAATTATTTGGTAATGCACTTTATCGATATTAAAGCAAATCCCGAGATGTGGAATTTTTAAGTTAGGATAAAGGTTTTAAGCTGCATATTTCACACTCAAAATATCTGCAAAGTGCTAATCCAAACCACTACATAATCGTCAGTGTGAAATACTAAAGCCTAAATAATAGTAAATGCCTGGGAAAATTTTGATGTACTGAAGGTATTAAAACTCAATTTAATGAATTTATTAAAATAAAAGATTATACAGAAAAAAAATCAAACTTTAAAAAGTGTCACCATCAAGTTTGAATTTATTTCAAATTTGGATCCACTGATGATTATAATTCTAATATGAACATGGCAAAAAATTTTTGGGTCCATGCATGGCTTAAACAACATTGTGGTTTATTGGTGCAATGGCACTGACCTGTATTTACTTGACTTACTCATGTTTAAATTTCTGGGATGATGAGTTATCATTATTTATGATTTCCATGTGGACTATTGTCCTAATTTTTGTTATCACAACATTTCACAGTATAATAGCCTAGTGTATTAAAGTGTTGGTTTGTGAATTTGATTATATAGCCATTGTGAGTTCAATCCTTAGAAACAAGGCGAGCAATAACTGAACAGTACCAAATAAGAACCAGACAAGTTATCTGTAGATATGGATAGTGGGAGGAGAGCAATCTATCCCCACAGATTAAATAAAGGGTTCAGTTCAAAATTTCTAAAAGTTATCCTGATTGACTGGCACCTGATGTAAGCTGGCGAGCACAATGGCCGAAATGTGATAATAACAACAACAAGACAAAAGTCTAGCTGGTCATAATTTTCTTGGAGGTTATAGTATTGCTTCCTAGTATTAAAAGCATTTTTGCTAATACAGATATCTTACTGTAAAGTGTATGCTTCTCTTAATCCATAAATAAAACGTACATATAATTACTCTTCTGTGTGTAATGTTGAGGAGGGGCAACTTCCACTTCTCTCTCTTTCTCTCTACCAACTATACCCACTTGTTATAACTCCTGTAAATTAATTTTTTTTTTTTTTTTTGATACTTCATGCTGATAACTTTTACTTTTGTCTAAAACAGAAGGCATTTGCAGTACCAAATTATTTAAAAAGAAAAAGAAAAGTAAAATTTGCTGCTTAATTGCATTTTGTTTTTCCTTCTGTCAGAACTGCTTAGTTTGTAGCAGATAATTTCTCAAACTTAATGGAGGAATAGCTGTAAAGTCAGTGGACTATAAAATGTGAAACAAAAAAATCTTGTAGTTCGTGTTAAACTTCATTTGTAACTGCTTCATTCCACTCTTGTGCTAGTATTTGCTTGACTAAAAATGTTGACATTTGATTAATAAATCATCCCTTTGATAACATAACTTACATAAATATTAATAAATATACTTACTATTAAAATAATTGTCAATATATTTCTATTCTAGAACGATAATCAACAAATGGTTGGTAAGCAATAAAAATCAATTAATCAACTATTGTAAAATGATTAGCAATACATTTATGCATAATTTGCCAAGCATTTTTATTAGAAATGAATTTCAATACTTTCAGAGTTTACTGTAACATTATATAATCATTAGAGAGAATGAAAGTTTGAATTGATTTGTTTAATAAATCCTATCAGTGATAAAACAGCTTACATAAATGGCTAGTAAATAATTTGCAATGCATTCCTATAGTAAAATCATTTCCAATGACTTTCTATCTATGCTTTTAATATTTGCTATATATGTAATCAGAATGATGCTTTAATTTGTTTAGTTAGTATTAAAATAGTATAAAATTCAGGCATTAAAGTCAAATAGTCCAGTTCTCTGGGGAGGTGACAATGTGCTGTACAATACTGAAGCCAATAGGCAAAATGCCATTAGGTTTGTTAGAAGTTTCTTCAGGGTGGTTGTAGATCAGGTGAGGAGAGCTGGCCATAGGTAAATTGTTGCGATTGATACACAAGCCAGAGCTTCATCAATCCTAGCTTGAGTAAAGATGTCTGCTTGTTGAAAGACCCCAAAATACCTAGTGATTTCAACAAACATTACTGATGAGTTCAGGTGTATCACAAGATGATTTTATTTAAAAAAAAAAACTGTTGGTGTAAATTATTAACATGTCTAATTTGTATAAGGTTTTAAGCATGTTCATTATTTATGACTGGAGAGGCAGTTGGGGCAATGGATAGTGGCTCAGAATGAAAAACCTGAAAACTGTATTCAAGTTCTAGTAAGGTCCATTACATGCACTTATGCACAAATATCCTTGGGAAAGGTCTGAATCCATCTCCTCTCCAAAGCTATGGGTTAAATGGTAGGATATGTATCTGGGGAAAATCATTATTCTAAAAGAAAAAATTGTTAATGTAATATTCACTCACAAAAAAATTTCTTAGAATCCAAGATTTTTGGGGCTATAGATAACCCACAAAGGATTGATATTTTTTTTTTTTTTATGATTTATCAATCAACATTATTTATTATTTGTCTTTTCTCTTTTTCAATTTTGCCTAAAATTTTTTAAAAAATCCTTCATGTTATCTCTCTCTCATAGTCTCCTTTGCAGAAAGTTACATTTTTATATATATATATATATATATATATATATATATATATATATATATATATGAGAGAGGGACACACACAGACACTGTGTGATTAGTAAATTGTTGCCATTTTACATTTTAATTTTGCACATATATGTTGTTTGTTTTTGATTTTTGTCGACTGCACAGTATATTAGGGCTAGTTGAGCACCATGACACTATTCAATACCGCCAGAAATTTGGAAACTGCATGCTGTACTGTTTGGCATTCATGCTGGGAGCTCCGATATGAACATTTCAGAGTGTTTGGGTGTCAGTGTGATGAGACTGCAGAGGATTCATGAAGCGTTTGATGAGTCTAATGGTGATTACCCTGGGTCAAGATGGTGGCTGCTGGAAGATCCTATGTCTGGCAATAGGACTGTAGCACAATGTTGTCATTTAGGTCTTGTCCAAGACAAAAAATTGTTGTGTTCATCTGAAAATTAAATTTTTTTTATGTGAGAAGTACTTGGAATAAAATAAATGTACATCAATATGGTAATTTTCTTTTTTCCTTTAATAAGGATACTAAGAAACTTGTCTGTAATTAAGAGAGGATCCTATTAAAAATAAGTAAATAAAAACTATCTTATTGAAAACATGCTGCCAAAATATATATATATATATATATATATATATATATATATATATATATATATATATATATATAATGTTTGAGTTGACAATTCTTATTTTAAACAGTGAAATTTTTATCACCTAGCTTAAAAATCAAGAAGTCCTACTAAACAAATGTGCTACCTGAGAAATCAAACCTGTATTCTTCTTTTCTATCAAGGAAAACTACATTTTTTGTTGGTGTGCCCTATAACAGGTAGCCATCATGATAAATCATTTACCTACTTTAAGATATGGTGATTTTCTAAGCATAGCTTAGATGTGACACAAGGCCAAAAGTATGGGCCACCCAGTGAGGATTGAACACACTACTGGGTTGTAATTGATCTAGCAAGAAAAGCTTGTTAACCATTACACCACATCAAAGTTCCCTTACCTACTTAAAATACGTACTCTATCTTTAGGTCAGTTCATGTTAATTTCACTGTTTAAAATAATGGTGATGTCCAGTCTAACACTTGTACTGGTGAAAAATGATGTTTGTAAGAAATAATGTATTAAAAACTCCTATAATTGCTGTATGAGAATATAAATTAATAAGGTCATTGTTGTTGGTAGATTTTCTGTAAACTGAAGGTCATTATTAGTTCAGTGTAGCATGATATCTAGTCAGGGTTAGGCATTCAAAGGTAAAATTTTATTGTGGGTTCCGCATTAATTTTCACAAGGTTGGGTAAAAGTTAACAAGATTGTGGATATACTAATCCTCTATGTATCTAAGATAAGAATTTTGTAGTAAAATATTTTTGGAAAGGTCACTTTCTAGGAATTTTAAAAGCCAAAACACCACTAAGATGGGTCCCTATCAGTAAATATTTAATAGTAATGCCAAAAACAATTGTGTATCTCTTCCAACAAAGGTGCTAGAATTTATTTAGTGTTTAAGCCTTTTTATTATATCCTTACTCTGTCCTAGACATTGAGTTATACCTGGATTCTTCCTCTTGAATTTTTTTTTTTTAAAATATACATGTATGGGTATTTTATATATTTTGCATATGTATGTATATTTTCCACTAATATTATATATATATATATATATATATATATATATATATATATATATATATATATATATATATATAATATGAATGAGAGTGAGCACTATTTTTACTAACACCAGCACTCAATGTAATATAACAGTTATTAAATATATATTAATAAATCTAAACTTTTTTTCCCCTTACTGGTTTGAAAACCATTAATCCCCATTTATTTTAAATATAAATTTATTTATTTTTTAACTAAAAAAAAAACAAGTAATCTTGGTATAATAATATGGGCTGCGCCAACATTGCATTAACCAGATATTTTTATTAAAATTTTAATGTGATGGTCAGTCTTTACTGAGCACCTGAAGTTTGCGTTGTGCATGAAACTCGGTCATGCTACTGGTAAGGAGAAAAATGTGTATTAACTTTTTTTTATTTTTTTTATCCTCTGGTACAAATTTTATAATTGTTGAGGTTTTTGTGCTAATTTGATTTTCCTGTCATTTCTAAATTCTATAAAATATGTGACATGTTTAACCTACTTTTGAACCAATCGAATGGAAATTAGAAAAAAAAAAATGGGTTGCTATTAAAAAGGGTAGCCCTCAACTTTCCTCCTCCCCACTTGGAAAACAGGTATTGATTGTTTATAACATCTTCAGTAGTTTATTTTTTTTTATTTTTTTTTTTTTTAAATACACATGGAATGCAATAAAGTCTCTTTGTGTCCTTGGAAAGCAAAGGCCCCATTCTTTCTGTTTGATTATCATTACTGTCTTGTTATTGGTGATTACAAAAGCAAATAGTAAAAGCAAGCAAGAGGCCATTGCAACAGCTGGTTAATTTGTTTGCATTCTGTTTGCTTCCTCATATTTCTGTTTATAAGTAAACAGGTTTGGAAATTATCTCTTCTGTTGCGGTTTATTCATATCTAATTTCCATGAAATATTTGCAAGGATTTCATCTAACTTTTAAGATGATTAGCTATAAACCTCAACTTTCTATTTGCTTTAAAAACTGAGCAATATAAAACATTTGTGCTCAACTGTGATATTAAATCGAATTGATCTCATTGTTTCAGTAACTTTGCAACCTGCCACTATGTAAACACTTGGATTTGGCTTACAGAAACATTATTATTCCTTGTTTTCTACTCCTTTCAAGTAATCAAATTTACTTATATATATATTCAATCAAATCTATTTTAATGAAACTTAAAAAAAAAAACTGTCTGGATTTCTATATCCTATACTTTTTCACCTATTAAAATGGACAAATGGGATTTATTTCTATTAAATCAATTTTTTTTGTCTTCTATGCATATTTAGTTATTATGCATCTGTGTACAGTTAATTATATGAAAAGTATGTTTATTCATTAGTTGGAAATAAATACAATAAATTAAAAATTTGTATGTGTACAAATATTTGTTTCCCCCCACTGATATGTGTCTGTACGTGTACACACAGTAAACTGATATTACCAAAGCACATGATTCTTTGTTCTTTTAAATTAAAGTCAAGAACTTATGAGAAAATATAAATAATATAAAAATATTTTAGATTAACCAATAAAAATTCATAAATGGTTAATTATAGTAGTTTAAAATTGTTTACAGTTGAAAATTGATTTTCAATTTTTTTTTTTTTTAATACTTAAATGCTTTTTTACTTTATAAAACCATTTTTTAGCTGTTTACAGTCTGTTTCTATCTTTAGAATTTATTTTCTGAGAAACAGAAATGACTTCTAGCTATCAGCAGTTTTTCAAATCCTGTTGATATCCACAATTTGTTGTCATGTTTAGCATACTCACATAAATGTTTTCATGGTGAAAGCACATCAAATACTCTATAACTTGTTTTGTAAGCTTTTCTTAATAAATATGATATTATTAAATGCTACCAACTTTTTTTTTTTTTATCATCAATCATTGGTTATCAAAATTACAATATAACCATTTTTACCTTGTAAAAATATTTTTTTAACTTCTCTTGACATATCTAATTTATTCTTATGTATCATTATTAACTGTAAAATTAATAGTACTTGGCATATAAATGATGCAAATTAGAATATACAATTTGCTTACAAAAAGAATCATTTTGACATTGAGTATTTCAAGATCTTTCATAATGTTTGAAAATAAAACTATTTTGAGATCTTCTCACTTAGTCTCGTCTTCTATTCACGATAATACTCTTCCCAATTCTCTTATAAAGAGCTTTAGTGTTTCATAAATATCTTAACCCTGCTATCATTTTTTTTCTTTTATGTGCTGTGTCCCTTCAGGATGTCTGTGATCATGGCTCTCCACAATTTCCTGTCTTTTGTAGCCCTTTGTAAAATTTGTCTTTTCATTATAACTCCTAATCTCTGTTCTACCAACCATTTATACAAGCTCGTTAGGTAGGTTATATGCTGATTTAGTCTGTCCCTATATTCCTGTGAGTTTCAAATTTTCCAAACCCTCTTTCCTCATTATGTGCCATAGGAATTTCAACTGTTTCTTTCTGATTTTATATATAAGTGTCCTTTTTGTTTCCATTTTCAAGAAAAACAGTCATTGCTCACATGTTCATAGTATTCTCTGCATCCTTTTGTAGAACCATATTTCTTTTCCTTCAAGTCTCTTCGTCTGTGAGGTGATTGTCCAGCATTCACTGTCATATACTGTACTGTAATAATTGCCCAGACACCCATCCTTGCTTATTAAAAAAAAAAAAAAATTTCACTCTTTTCTTTGTCTATAAAGATTTGGAAAGGCATCTTTTGCTATCCCAATACATCTTTGGATTTCAGTGTCACATTTTTGTCCTCTGTTAAAACTCTTAATAGACTTGAATATCAATGTTGACAATGTGATGTGACCAAATTCAAACACTTTTCATTTTTTTCATCCCAATTGGGCAGTTGTGTTGACTATTAAATTTCTAATGTCTCATTTAGAATACCATTAAATTCACCACTTGTCTAAAAAGTTGACAACTATAACTTCATAAGTTCATCTGCTTCATTATTTTAAAATATTTTTTTTTTTTTTTTTTCCTCTTTAATGGTCATAAATCTAAAATTAGCTAGAAAATGAAAGCTCCAAATATAGATATAATCTGGTCATATTGCTTGCTTGGATTTTCTTGAGTCTCCGTCACCATCCAATTCTATTGTTCATCATATTCAGCCGGTCAGAGGTATTGCAGTTTGTTGTCACAAATATGTCATATATAGGTCTTAGCTTGTCCTCTGTTAGCTTTTCCTTGTATAGACTCCAACAAAACAATTTTGTCTTTAGCTCCCTAGCAAAGAACTGTGAATCTGACTCTATACTCTTTGATGTTTGATACTGGATGAAGGTTCTCATACAATCTCTCATTGGTCAGACGACCTCTACAAGTGACATTGACAGCCACTCTTAGAATGCTAGTGTAGGCTCCATCCAATCTTCTTTCCAGTTTTGAGATAAGGGTCCATGCTGAGCAGCCATACAATAGAACAGTTGAAAAGAAGTTCCTTTTTCATGTCTGGAAGGTTAGATTTCCACACTGAAGAATTATTGATAGCACCCTGGGCTTTACCAATATGTGTGCTTACATCGCTTTTGCAGCTAGAAAATGTACTAACTAGATAAATACCTTTCTTTTACACAGTTGAAAGGTGTGCTAGATACTGTTTTGATTGTTTCATTTTGATTTACACTTATAGATGTCTTATGTTGGCTATGTTTTGTTTCTTATATTTGTGTAAATTCATAGTCAGATGAATTATCTGGCCATTTACTGGAATGAATATCATCTATTTATTAACAGTTCCAAAAAAAAAAAATTGTAACTCTTGATGATAAAGGGTCGAGATAAATATTTTTTATTTTCTTTTTGCAATTTTCTCTCTCCTCATCACTGTTTAAATCCAAAATTTAGTTTTATAATATTTCTCACTGTTGAATACTCCACTCAAAAGATCTGTTTACAGGTGGTGATTTTTTTTTAAGTTTAGCTTATCTATGGTACCAGTCCATAAGGTAAAGGGCACCTAGTGAGGATTGAACTCTTACTCTGTTGTAAATGATTCAGTGAGACAAGCTTGCTAACCATTACACCACAATGAAGTGCCCAAATCTGTTTTGAGATGATTTAGAACAGGATTCTGCCATTGACTTCATGATGTTCATGTGTTGCTGGTTATTTAGAATATTTTAAGTCCACAACATTTTCACCTTTTTTAGTTTCCCCCCTCTCTCTGCGGGGAGGTATATATTAATTGCTACAACCTCCACACCTGTATCTACTCGCCTTTTGTTTTTTTCAGAATCTAAAAAGCGGGTTGGAATAATCTGAGGAGGGGATATAATTAATCTAGAACTTAGTTTATTTGAATGCAAGAATGGTATGTAAAGAAATCATTTAGAGATAAACTCCTATATTAAAATTTTTCCTGTAAATCTTACAAAACCTGTTTATTGTGTCCTTTTATTTGTTATTCTTTTCTTCACGGTTGTTGTGCATGCATTGTTGTATGTAGCTGTGAACTGATTCTGATTAGGCATAAGTGATGTTGAACTTTAACGCTTGTCCAGCACTTGCTGCATTCTGTCAAGAAATACCACTTCTTTGTTTATTTCTTCATTGTTACAAATTCTTGCAAGAGGAATCTTCGTTCCAGTCATTGTATAGCTCAGCTGGTTTGGGTTCTTGCAAAATCTTGGAATTTCATTGGAAAGATAAAGATAAGATACTGGCTCCTCATTCTCTGAATTATATTCACCAGCATTTCTTTTTTTTCTTACATATAAAAAATCTCTTGATTTCTTATTTGAGTGATGTTTTAGAATCTGCATTGAGTCACTTTTGTAATTCAAGATATTATTTTTTTTTTTTTTTTTTAAGAATTAAAATTTTTGTTCTAGGGCATTTACTCAAATATAAGTGGGGTGGTGAGGGTTGGAATAAGAGCGGAATTTTAAAATTATTTTTTTTAAGCAAGGATGAGTGGATAGGCAATTATTACTTAACTATTTGGTTAGTAAGTACCTAAGAACTTGCTATAAATCTCTTACTACATTGTAGATCCTAGTATCCACTATAACACTTACTGGGTCAAATTAGCTTGGACATTTATGAGTCTATCATTCCAACCATCAAGGTTGAAAGGTCATGTTGTAAGCAAAGAGTGTGTTGATATTGGTGGGTGGGGGGGCAACTGACTGATTGCTCTCTCAGCAACTACGGTGGTGGTGGTGGGGGGGTAATAGGCAGATTGGGAAAGAGACAAGAGGTAACAAATAATACTACCTCAGAAACCACAGCAACTTAAGGAACAAAAATGCCTAAGGGACCAACTTCACAAGACACTGTGTCTTGTCAACTGCTGACGGCTGGTTCCATCCCCTCTGTTTTTATTGGCACGAGCCATCTTACAACAACTTAGATCTTGATGAGTTGCAGAGAGGCCCGTATTTAGACATGCCAAACTGTCCCACTGCTAATGGTGGTGGTGGTGGTGGTGGTGGGGGAACCTGGACATAACTGGTGTTGACAAACATGTCCGCATATGATCCAAGGCCTTTGCATCTGTACTAATGTGTTTTTGCCACAAGTTGTTAGGGTGAAATTCTGTGTCATAACATAACTCATTACTTAAATTAAATTTTGTGTGTGTGTACATGCATGGGGGCATACATTTAAAGAAAAATAAAATATTGCCCAAATATTTCCATCCCTTAGTGTTTTGTTGTTATTTAGTAAGCTTGGCTTTGTTTTGGCACAAGGCTACATGTATTGGGCACCTAATGATCCCTTATTCTTCAGTTAATGTATTTATAAACCAAACTTTTTTTTTTTTTTTTTATCTTTCAGAAACCTATGATATTCAGGAACAGAAAGCATTCTTTGATGAGAATTATTCACATATATATTATGTCTTTTTTGATGTCTTTGTGAATGTTGAAACTGAACTGAAGCAAAGAGGTATGTATGTCTTTTCATTGTAAACAGACCTTCTTGTTGCTCACATTAAATGATTTTTTATTTTTTTATTTTTTTTTTTCATTGATAATTCCGTTTGCACTTGAATTATCAGTTTTATAAATAACTCAAAGAAATATGATATAAACTATATGATGTCTAATCAAAAAGTATCAGGACTGGTGCTATAAAAAAAAAACTACAACATATATCAATTCCGCATTTAACTTCCTTCGAAGTAGTTCTCTTCTGAAGCCACACACTTTATCCAGCATCATTTCCGTTGATGGAAGCATTCTTTGAACTTTTTTGTTGGGTGGATAGTGACTAGCTGCCTCACATTCTCTTGAATTTCCTTGATGACTTGGAATCTTGTTCCTTTCAAGTTGGATTTCATTTTGAAGAGGAAAAAGTGGCAAGGGGTGAGATCTGGTGAATATAGTCATTGTTGAATTTGGGGAATGTTGTGTTTGGGCCAAAACTGCTGCACAAGCCATGATCACTGGAACCTCTCTGATGTGGTGTGATGACCACATTCTACACACTTTCCTTCAAAGCACTTCTATAAACAATGGAAGTGAGCAAGAACATTATAACTTAATGTGTATGCATGACAAAGTTCAGTCTGTGCTAAGCGTCTTCATTTTGTGTACTTTAGCTCCATTACTGTAACAAGTCCAAATACTTTGTGATATGACCCCCCATATATATATATATATATATATATATATATATATATATATATATATATATATTATAATTGGTATCACCTCAAGCAAGGCACTACAGCCACTAGCATGCAAGAGGTTACAGAGTGTGGAGGAATTAGGAACAAAAACATTAGTAACGTGGAGAAAGAGAAGAGCAATCAGGACAACAGTAGATGGTGATTGACATTGCATTTAAACTTTTGCAGATTAATGTTGGCTGGAAAGCATGGAGCCAGGAGGGAGTTCCACAAGTGAGAAGTGCGAGATAAGAAACTGTTAGCATAGATGCTCTGGCTACATTTAGCTAACTCAACTGTAAATTGATGAGATCATGCTGCCTGTCTAGTATTACGCTTAAATTCATACAGTCTAGATACCATAGTAAAGAGCTCATCTGAACAATTACTATGAAAGTATTTATAAAAAAAAAAGGCAGAGAGAGGCAACCTTATGGCGGTGAGCAAGTGACTGAAGCTGAGCTGCTAGATCAGGACCAGTAATATTGCTGATTCTTCTTTGGATCTTATCAAGGAGCTCCAAGAAAATAGCAGGGGCACTGAATCATATATGGCAGCAATATTCTAAGCATGGACGAATGGTAGACTGATAGGTATGTAAGATAGATTCTGGAGAGAAAAAATTGTCTCACTTGACACAGTGAACCGACTTTCTTAGCAAGCTGATCTAGTGATGGATTCAGTGTAGTCTTTCCACTTTGTGTCAGCTGAGAACGTTAGGCCGAAAAGGTACAATAAGTCACTTTCTTGGAGGATAGCATCAGCCATGCTAATGGAAGGTAGAGAGGGGTCTCTCAGATGATTAATGGAGAGAAGTTTAGTTTTGGAGGCCTTAAAATTAACAAGCCATCTTTTTCACCAGTAATGAGGTCATTTTGTACATCGTCTGCCATTTTGACCTTGTCTGACTGATCAACCTTACTATTGAGGTAGGAGTAAATGATTGTGTCGTCAATGTAGATACCTAATTGAGAGGTGATGTCATTGGGAAGTTCGTTAATGAAGAATAAAAATAGCATAAGACCAAAGATGGAGCTTTGTGGGGTACTTGCGTTGGTACAAAAGGATGTAGACAAGTGGTTGTTCAGGACAACTTTCATTTCACGATTTGATAGGAATGACTGGGTTGGCCTAAAAATGTGCCCAGAGACACTGTAGTTTTTCAGCTTGTGGAGAAGACCTGAATGCCAGACAGTCAAAGGCTTTTGAGATGTCCAATGCTACAACATGTGCTTCACTGTTTTTATCCAGAGCATGATAGACTCTTTCCAGAATTATCGTCAGTACATCAGCAATTGATCTGGAGAAATGAAAGCCATATTGCTTGTCTGAAAAAAGGCCCTGTGATGAATTATGACAAACCAATTAAGCATTGATTAGGGCCTGTTTTTCCCAAAAAGAAGCAGAGGGCTAATAGGCTGATTGGGTAATTGAATGATGAAATGAAAAAAATGTTTTATGTACTGTTTCGTCCTTCAAAAAAGACTTCATCAGACTAAAATAATGTTCTTATCAGTGAAATTACATGTATATGTAAGGGGAAGGGGGCAAAAATTATCAACAGAAATCTTTGTTATAATTATGCATGCAAAGGAATGCTGAAAATGCAGGTATGCTAATGTTTAAATTTTTAATTTCTTGTGTCCACTGTGTCTAGAAGTACGACTTGGCCAACTTCTTTAAACTTCCCAGCACTTTTGCTTTAGTTCTTTATCACTGTTGTTTTAAACATACTACATTGTGATAGTTGATTTTTTAAGGTGAAAATTGGTATGAACTTGGGCACATTAGTTACCTGGAAGGAAAACAAGCCTGGAGACATTTAGTTGCCTGGAAAGAAAGCAAGCATTTAAGTTATTTTATTTATTACTTACAATTTGGAGATTTGAGATAGTGTTATGGTGATCATAGGTGATTTTAAATTTTGGTTAATGCTGTTTGTGTTCAGTTTATACTAATGCTTATATGAAGGAGATGACTCTTTTTATTGTTGGCATTCTGTTCTATAGGGCACATTTTTCTTTTATAAAGCTAAAAAAACAAAAAAAATAAGACGTTAATCCACTGTCAATCTAGGTAGGGACTAGCCATTATTTGATAATTTGTTTGCATCAGACATTTGATAATTTGTTTGCATCAGACATTTTAGGAAAAGAAGAATTAATCATTGATAAATTGAGTCCTTTTGATACAAGGAAGGGTAATAAAAAAAAAAAAAAAAAAAAAGTAACCATTGAAGTTTAAGAACATCACAATCATGCCAAATTGGCATTGATGTGCTTGGTACAGTAGCTGATAGAATAATTGGTCAATGAAAGCAAGCCTCTTAGGAACTGCAAGCACAATCCAAAAAGTGATGAATGTTGAAAATACCAGTTCCCATGTGATCACCGAAGTTAAGCAATGTTGAGCTTAGTCAATACTTAGATGGCTAGTTGCTTGCAAATATCAAGTGTTGTAAGCTTACATCACTTGATATTTGCAAACAACTAGCCATATATGGATATTCCAAACCATTCTCCATTACACCACACACTGGAATTGTTGATCAGAGAGCAGTTCCAATTATGCACAAATACCCATGGGAAAGGTATAGATCCAACTCTTCCACCCCTAGCTATAGGTTAAATAGACTTTTATCACCAAAAAATAAATTCTTACTATCTAAAAATATTTTCTGGCCTTAAATAACCTGCAAAGATTTAAGCTATAGAAAACCATTTCACCAGAGTGATGAACACAAAGAAAATTGCATAATACCTAAAACTGCTGGTTGTCGCCTTCTATCCATATTAATTAATTACCATTATTAATTACCAGATATTAAGATCTCATCTGAGAAAATATTGATAATAACAAATAATTATTCCATCTATTCATTCTTCAGATTGACCACAGTTGAGATCATGGTCTTTGTGAACGCCATGATTCTTTCGTTAGTGGTATAGCATATGCTTCCCAGGGCTACATATGGTTTCAAATTGAGTTGTTGTTGTTCTAGATTAGTTGCCAAACAAGGATGAAGAATTCGGTCAGTTCTAATATTTAACTTGTAGCTGGAGATAGAAGAGATGGATTCATACCTTTTCTAAGGGTATTTGCATGAAAGTAAGTGTAACAAAACTGTACTGGAATTTGAACTTGTTTTGCTGATTTCTTGTTCCAAGGTGCACTCCATTACACCACCCACACTTCCTAATAATTATTAGTCAATAATTGTTATTGATAATTAATAATAACTAGTTATAACCCATGAAAATTTCAGTTTTCTTATTTGAAATTTTCTGATAAATCTTTTAATTCTTCATTTATGATTGAATAAGCTCATGGCGAGTTCTATGACAAATCCCTAGAAATTCCATTGTTGCATTGTTAAATATTTGAGCTTAAGTTTAATAAAATATTGCAATAACAATCATAAATATCAATGCTGGTTGTTAAAAAAAAAAAGTAAGGTGGTAGAAATGAAATTTTTTCCGTTTCACTGAATTAGATGTTAAATACTTCTATCTTCCCTTTCTTTCATTTTCTGTATTTTGTCTTCTCATGCAATTAAAATAGAATGGTCCATTATTTATGAGGTATTGGCAGGCGACGTTAAACACATTTTTCCCCCACTGAAACCAAGTAGTGTTTCTGATGTGCCGTTCCGCCAAGTAGTGTTTCTGATGTGCCGTTCCGCCAAGTAGTGTTTCTGATGTGCCGTTCCGCCAAGTAGTGTTTCTGATGTGCCGTTCCGCCAAGTAGTGTTTCTGATGTGCCGTTCCGTAAGTAGTGTTTCTGATGTGCCGTTCCGCCAAGTAGTGTTTCTGATGTGCCGTTCCGCCAAGTAGTGTTTCTGATGTGCCGTTCCGCCAAGTAGTGTTTCTGATGTGCCGTTCCGCCAAGTAGTGTTTCTGATGTGCCGTTCCGCCAAGTAGTGTTTCTGATGTGCCGTTCCGCCCGTAGTGTTTCTGATGTGCCGTTCCGTAATAGTGTTTCTGATGTGCCGTTCCGTAAGTAGTGTTTCTGATGTGCCGTTCCGCCAAGTAGTGTTTCTGATGTGCCGTTCCGCCAAGTAGTGTTTCTGATGTCTTTCCACATGATCAAAACTCATTATTGATGAGGTATTGGCTGCATGTAATGGTCATGCTAACTAACAAAGGGAGTGACAAGCACAATTATGATTATCTATTATTAATTAATAATAAATCAGACAAGACTCCTGATTTTAATTGATTTTCAGCACCACAGATTTGCTTGTTAGTTGTCTGACCATAACCATGTTTCATAAGGGGGCTAGCAGATTGTACATCTGTTTATGAGTAGGAGTAGTGAGAGACTTTTTTATATTTGAAGAATGAGGCAGCTAAGACAAGTTGGGAGGTGCATATAGACAGATTTGTGTGAACTGGGCTACCCAACCTGAAGAAATTTCTAACCAGGACCCACTTGCAATGTTATATGCTGCTTTTATCAAAACTGGTCATGTCCTTATCAGACTGAGTATCCTCATGGGCATTTTAGACTTCATATATTTTTTACCACAGTGTGTTACTTTGTTGGCATGCTGCTTTCTGACTCAATAAGCACAATTTAAGAAAAAAATGGAAAAGAAAAGACACAGTGTTTAATAATTAATTATAATAATAAACTTTTGTAAACTAGGGAAGGTTACTGAATAGAATAATCAAACGAAGGTTGGTAATGAATGATAATACTTAGGCCATGAACAACACATATAAGATTCACCAGTGGCGCATAGAAGAAGTAGTCAACTGCTAGAAATGAGTCAAGTGACTTCCACAATGAATCTCCAACTGTAGATCAATATACAGTATTTACTACTGTATTTATGTGAATGGGGACATGCACATTATCATCCGTAGGTATACTACAAGATAAACGAAATAATTAACTTATCTTCCAATATTTTGCAACACTTAGATATTAATATTATAGTTATTCCAGCACTTAAAGAGAAAACAATTTAAGAAAAGACAATGTTTAACAATATTACAACAGTATGTTTGTCTTCAAGTTGTTTAAAAATTGCATACAAGTACCAAAAAAAAAAAAAAAATTACAAGTCTTACAAATGTTGCTTGTCTTGAGAAAATAAAACAAATGTCCTGGTCTTGAAATTTTCCATCAGTTGATTAGTTAGAACAATTTTGTTGGTATTATTATTATTATTATTATTATAATAATAATAATTCTTTTTCAACTTTTGCACAGGACTTCTTTTGTTAAATCCTTTTTGTTGGGATATTTTTTATTTATTTTTTTTTTAAATTTCATGATGGCTACTTTTATTGTTTCTGTACAAATATTATTTTTGTATCTTATGAAATAAAAAACAAAAAAAATTGTCCTGCTAAGGCAACCATTTATATAAAAGTGCCTCGGCTCTGATTCAGATGAGTGACCTGGAGGTAAACAGTTAAATATCAGTATGCCAGCATCCTGCTAAAATATATTTGGGTAAAGTTAACCTTGAAATACTAAATCCGGTCTTAGTTTTTATTTTTAATGTTTAAAATTATTTTAATAAGTTATTTAACTTACTTTTTGAATAATATTGATGCATTAAACTTCTTTCATAACTTTAATTTAACATTCCTTGTATTGTTATTATATTTTAACAAAGCAACCACATGAATAAGATTTTTGCTTTATAAGCTTTTCCTGTTCTAAACCCAAAAGTTTATTGAAAATTTCAAAAATGCTAAAAATAAACAACTCTGTAATTTCAGAGAAAATTACATTAAATTTTTTTTAGAAAACTTTATTCTTTTAGAAATATACACCCATCTTCCCAATGAATGACAAAATGGAATAAAAAATAAAAAATAAATTAAGAGACATGTTCTGTTCCAACTTGGAGCTTCTTCAGACTAATACTGGTTTTATTGAAGGTATTAGTCGTGTGTGTGTGTGTGTGTGTGTGTGTATATATATATATATATTGAAAGTAGGGGGAAAAATACAACAAATGCTGGTTACAATTTTACATTGAAAATGTTAAAGATGTGAAAATGTTAGATACAATTTAAACGTGAAATTGTGTGAGATACAATTTAAAATTTTAATGTCCTGCATCTCCATATGTTTAACTTTTCACTTTTTCTATCGCTTTTTTTTATCATGATTGTTTTTACTTGTAACGCGCACACACATGCCCATTGTTTTATTTAATTTATTTTTTTCATGGGTAAAAACTTTTAAAATAAAATGTGGGAATGGTTTTTAACTCTGTCATCTTAAAGGTTGACAATATGAGAATAAATTATATGTGGTAGCAAACCACCTTTTATAAGCTGAAGTGTCAACAAGATTTGCACAGTGGACGGTTTTTGCCCTCTCCCATTTGGAGATATAAAAACAGGTTATTTGTCAAAGTTTAGTCATAGTAGATAAAAAAAAAAAAATGTAGTGTAGATGTGATAGCTATAGGATTTAACACTGCAAAATGATTATTCTCTGTCTGTATATCGGTGTATTTTTTTTTTTTATATATATATATATTTCTAGTAGACCTTAGTGATGCAAGGTATACTATGAATATATGAATTTGACAGACATCAGTGATAGGTGAAAATTGCTTGCATTCACAGAAAAGCAGCAAACAAGAATGTTAACCACCCAGTGAATAAAACATTTGGTTTAAGTCACGTCCTAATTTCTGGTTCCACTCAACCCATCTGTCAATGTTGTATGTGTTTTGTAGTTGTCTACCAACAAGGGTAATATTATTGATACCATGGTATCATTTATTACAACTGATGCTACTGGATCAGAGGATTGGACCATGTCACCTGATAACATGAATTATAATTCCACCACTTTGAGGCAGACTATTGAGTTTGTGGGGGAAGCGACATGAGACTATGAATAGTTTGTCGGCAGGGGATTGTTATGCAAGCTGGTCGTTTTATATACCTTAGTGATGCAATTTTTTGCTTAAAAGTTTTTCATGGGATATAAAAGATTTGGCAGTCGAAATGATTAAATACTTTCTAAGCAGTCTATGACATCTCTAAATTTTCAAATTCTCACACTGTCACAGACTTTCTTTGATTGCAATCCATATAATTTAACATTTTAGGGTTTTTTTTTTGTCTGCTGACCATCCAGTATATGGATTGCTTTCAATTGGTTTCCTACAAAGTTTGAACCGTCTTAGGTATGATGATAAACTACATCCGTGTCCAGGTTAAGACTATGTCCAACAGCAAGGCCTCTGATCAGGAGGTTTTGAGAAGTGTGGAACCATCTCTTGATTGCTGGTGTTCCCAGGTCCACTCTGACCTGGGGTGGTAGCACCCATTAGGGTCCCAGCTATAGGCAAATAGTTAACCCCAAAACTGAGGTAAAAAGCATTAAAAAATGTAAGAATAGGTTTTAATACCAGAAATACTTTGTAAAAAATTATTTCCAGAAATAAATTTTTGAAGAAAAAAATAATATTACCAGCAATATGTTTTTGAAAAAAATATTACCAGCAATACATGTTTTAAAATAATATGACCATCTATACATTTTTGAGGAAAAAAATATTACCAGGAAAAAAATGTTAGCATTAAATAACCCATTGAGGTTGATAAGCTGTAAAACACAACAAACCAAACCAAGTTTGAAGTGTTGATATCCAAATTTTATCCGAGTTTCACTCACTGAATCCACCTTGAGTTTTTTGTTTTTCTTCATTTGAATAGTTTCTACTGACAAATGACTAAGCTATAACCAAAACTTTATGTATATCTGCTATGGCTGTGATAGTCAGACAATACACACACTTTATAGCATTTCACTGCCAACCGATTAATCCAATGGGAGAGTCTGTTCAAACATGGACAGTAAGATCTCCTCTGAATACTTGCCAAGTTCTATCATGACTGCACAACTGGTTCTTGAGATATTCAAAATGACTAAGATATTTTCTGGACAGACCTCATAGTTCTAAAAACAGAATTGGTAAAGTTTCAAGTATTGATGAAACAAGGTTAAAAAAAAACAAAAGGTTAGAGATCTGAAGTTATATATATTGTTTGAAATTTGCTATATTTATATGGGAAGAGGGCTCAATATTGAAGATAGTATTTATAAATATAGACAGTATGGATATAGGAATCAACACTGTATTGTTCCAAGTTTCAATGCAATCTTCAGGTGGTCTGAGGATTGCACTGAAGTGTGAAATTTGGTCACCATGCAGTGCTGATCCTAGTGTCTCCACACACACATTTCTAAAGAACTAATGGATTTATTTTTAATCCAACATTTTTATTACTTCAAATGTTATGTTTAGTGGATATCCGTGTTTGAATAGACTCCCTGTTGGTGGATTCTCCTTACAAAAGAGATGAAAGTTTGGACCGTGTCCTGGGTAAGACGATAAACTATGTTCAACAGCAAGGCCTCTGATCAGGAGGTTTTGAGGAGCATGGAACCACCTCTTAATTGCTGGTGTTACCAGGTCCACTCTGACACAGAGTGGTAGCACCTGTTAGGGTCCCAGCTATGGGCAAATAGTTAACCTCCCAAACTGTGGTCAAAACTCTATGAAAGTGTAAAAATAGGTTTCAATACCAGCAATAGATTTTTGAAGAAAAATAATATATTACTATCGACACATTTTTGTAAATAATTATTACCAGCAATAAAAAATGTTCTCTTCATTAACCCATTGAGGTTTATATGCCATAAAACAAACAAACCAAATTCGAACCCTGCTGGAAAGCACATTCTATTAAGAATTAAGTGTACACACTGATAGATAGTACATACTGTTTAAAAAATGGGATGTCTATTCAAGCATGGGTACCCACTAAAAATAACATTTGAAGAAATAAAAATATCGGATTAAAAATAAATCCATTAATTCTTTAGAAATTGCTTTGTTTCAATTTTGGATATGAAACTGAGCAGATGTAGGTTTTCGCGAAAAATCTGGATGAGGAAATGTGATTTCTTTAAAAGGGAAATAGAACCTTGCTGGGCTATTCACACTGTACGGTCTAAGGCATCAAGACTGATCAAAGGGTGGTTTCTCCTAGAAAGGGTGGGGAGACACATGTTTGAAACCTGCCAGAGAGCAGGCCTGAGTTTGAATCTCAGCATAGTTGATTTGTCATCCATTCAATCCTTGCAAATTGTTTGATGTTTGGATCCATTCCGTCAAAATGTGCAAAGAGTTTATTCAGTAGAGATAAACCTTTTGATAATCCCTTAAGGGTAAATTTCCTTTTTGTTTTTTTTTTTTTCTCCGTGGTTGTAGCAAATTTAGTCTAATGAAGTCCAAAAGGACAAACTGCATCACAAAACCTTTTTTCCACTTTGTCATACATTCCCCCCCAATATTGTTCTTGATATATAAAAAATATATATATTGTTATCTCATGTATTGTCCAGTTCACACTCTTCCCTGGTCTTTTGAACAGGGTTTATCCTTTATTTCCTATTTAGGATTGGGTTTCCAGTTCCTTCTAAAGTCTTTTACATTCTCTTTCACTCCCAGTAGCTCCTTGTATCTTAGTGGCATTATTGTCTTGATTGGGGTAAATTGATTTAAAATATATATATATATATATATATTTATATTGTTTTGACTGTTATCCTCTTCGTTATTGCCATATTCACAATGTTTCAGCTGTTGCTCTGTTACTCTGGCTTTCTTCAGGCAATTGGAATTTCGAACTGAACTCTTTATTTCGTTCCACTTGCCATGCTTCTTCCAAATGTCTCAGTTATCTCCCTTTAACTCAACTCTCCAAATTTTTGTTCACCATTGTCGTAGCCAGGTATTGAACTCACAACTCTCTTGGGTTAAGTTACTGGATTCAACCAACACTTTTATCCACTGGACCATGGGTCCTTGAGGACAGATATTAAAAAAAAAAAAATCCCTTCTTGTAAACCCCCCCCCCTCTTAAATACTCTTAGTTCTGCCAGGTGCTATTGGTGCTTGAACATCTACATGTGTTCTGTCAATATTGATTCTAGATGAAAGAGAATTCTAAATTTCATGTTCTTGTTTATTTTATATTAAATAATAATAAAGAAAATGTCTTGCTCATTTTCTATTAATTGTTTTCATTCCCTGTGTCTTTTCTATAAATGTTTTCATAGTAATTGTTCTGATGAGCTTTCCTCTATGGTACCTAGATTTTATTAATTTAATCATTGTACTAGATTGGTAGCAAGGTCTCATCACTTTACAGTTGAAATGGCTAGATGTAACCATAAGTTCTATGCTAACAGTTTCTTTTCTCACATTTCTCTCTTCTAGCTTCTTGCTTGCCAGTCAAATTTAAATGCAATGTTGATCATTATTTTTTTGTCTTAGTTCCTGTTTTGTTATTGTTTTCTTGCCTTATATTATCTCACATTCAGTAACCCCTTATGTCTTAGTGGCTTTATTGCCTTGTTTAGGAAAAAAAATTGAGGAAAAATATTGACTTTTCTGAATAAAAATCAAACTGGTGTGTTTTATTTATTTTTTTCCTATATTATTTTTTAACCTCTTATATAAGTCTGTCTATATTTGAGATGAGGGATTGTAACTAGTTATATTATTCGGACTATTTTTCTCATCTTTATTACCATATTCAAGATATTTTGGTATTTTTCAGGTGATATTTGAGCGAAACCCATTATTTAGTCCATGGGGGTAGGCTTTTCTAATTCCACTTGCCATGCCTTTGGATATCTCAGATTTAGTTAATTCTTGATAACTCAACACTTCAAGTTTTTTTGTTCCCTCTGCTGTGGCCAAGTCACTTTTGGATCAATCAACCAACTCTTTTATCCACTGGACCATGTGTCTTAGTATTATTGTTTTAATATAAACCATATTTACTCATTTTTTTTAAAATGTCATTACTTGTCATTGAGATTGATTTGTAAGATTATTAGAAAATATTTGGAAAATAATTCTGTTCTTTCTGACAATTTTTAAAAAAAATTCTTTTTTATTTTTATTTCAGCCAGCAAAGCTCATAGGGAGGAATTAGAAGCCATCTTATTAATTTTTGAGGTAAAGCACAAATCAAAGCAACCATTTTTTTTTTATATTTTTTTTTTTATTTGGTATGCAAAATTAATTTTTATTTCAATTGTTGTTATGTAAATTACTTGTGCTTTCTTTTACTTGAATACCTGCAGAATTTTGTGATCTTAAAAACGTCCTGTGAATAGTTGAATGATGTTTCAATATGCACTGTAGTATTGCTTTCCTTTCTGTGTGTGGTGGAAATAGGCTCCTTTATTGTGATGAGATGTGACATAGTGGGAGTATGCTGCTTTCAAATCTCTTAATTTTGATGTGAAAAACCAACACTTTAAAAACAAAAAAAACAATGTCCTGTATAAGATCCTTTCTAATTTTAGCATTACTTCTGACTATGCATCTGGCGAATCATTAGGCTGTTATCCTGATATAGCACTACATCTGTCTTATCTGCTGTTTCTATTAATTTAGATGTATAAATTAAAGAATATTTCATGTTTTTGTTTCATTAAAACTTCCCATGGTCATATCAAAACCACATGATAGCCTTTCTTAATCCATGCAGCTTCATTGGGAAACAGTATGGATTTTTGGCAGTGCTTGATAATTCCTGTCTGCTGATCATTCGTTCTTTCCTTCCTTCGTTCTTTCCTTCCTTCTTTCTTTTCTTTTCTTTTCTTTCTCTCTCTCTCTCTCGTTGCGTTCCTTGGTTCCACTACCCTCCTGATCTTTACAACTGTGACATGCCAGGCCATGCCACATACACAAGGATGAATCATTTTCATCCTCTTTATATTCAATTAGTAAGAAGTTCTCTTTCATGGAACAGATTCTCTGCAAGATGTTTTCCCAATTGCTACAATCTTAACCTCTTATATATTATATATATATATATATATATATATATATATATATATATATATATAAACACCTGGCAGAAGCGTTTCAATGGGAAATTGAGTCGATCAATCAGATAAGTCAATTGGACTTTCATTGATTTATTAAAGAGGCATGTGTGTATACATGCACACACACAAAATAAATTATTTGAATCCCCTCTTGTTTTTAAATAGTTAAAATAAATTGCATCAAAAATTTTTGAAATTCAGTTTAGAATCATTTTCTATTCAAGATAGGATGTCTTATATTCTCTTTGTTAATGTTTATATTATTTTTCCTTGGTGAAATTACTTGTTGGTTCTAATGTTAAGGTTAAACATTTTTTTATTTTTTTTTTTTGTTATTTTTTTAAACATTGCTTGTTTTTGCAGAAAATTCTTGTCCTTCTACCAGAGAAGATCCATAAAAAATGGATGTTCCACAACATTGGTAAATATTTCACAGATGTTTTCTCAATCACATGCCATTTTAGACAGTTTTGAATGTAAAAGATAATTGCAACACCTCTTTGTTTTTATATTGTTGTTAATAAAATTTCTTTTGAAAAATTTAAATAACCCACTCTGCATGCTTTGCTATGAATTATCTATTTACAAGAAATTACTGGGAATTCATCACTTATAAATAAAATCAACCTATTCATAAGTGACTATAGACGTTACAATAAGTTTTTTTTTTTTTTTTTTTTTATGTAAAAATATTTTGAAACCAGATATTTATTTAACTTGTATATACCCCTAAAATGAAATTAGATCTCATTCTGGAGCATAACAGACTGATAAAGGCTGAAATTGCCACAGCTGATATGTGGAAGAAAAAAAAAGATGATGATATTAGTCCAAAGAAACCTGCATAAAATGCCCCCTCTCCAATAAAATTTGGACAAGATCTTCCAATATTATAAATTGTGCTGTTAAAATTTCCTTTTTCTTAGCTATGACACAAAATTAGCTTCCTGGCATTTGAATAGTTTTTTTATCTTTCATAAATAAATTAAAAACAAAATTTCTTGCAGTAACCTAAACATGGTCTTAAACTTTAAAAAAAAAAAAAAAAAATTGGCGGGGTGGGGGGGTTGTGTTAAGTAGCTGTTGTCTGAA